>JAZKJV010004035.1:0-368357 GCA_037367405.1 Ottelia alismoides | reverse complement strand
TGCAAAGTCCGAATAAATATCCCCCCAATCAGTCAATCTTCGATGTCAAAAGAAACCGATTAGATCCACGATAATCAATGAGGCGCTAGTTCTACGGTGCACGTAAATATGGCGGAGTGAATTCACACAATACAAACGCAATTCAAACCCCCAATTTCACCAACTCAACACATGATGGCCATAAGAGTTCGGCCGATTTATCTGGTCAATTTTTAGTTGGTGAGAATACAATCTTGGAAAGATTAACGAGCTGTTAGGTGCCCGTATTTTCCTACAGACTGGCCCGGTTCTTACGACTAGTTTGACCTACTTTCAACCAGTATAGGAGTAAGTACGGACCGTATAAATACGGCTACCCGTTCCTTGAGGACTAATGCGTCCTCTAAACCTCCCACTCTGTTAAGGAAGTCCGGACCGTTTACCGACTACCCGTAAATCCTCACTGAAAAGTAGCTAATCGCCTAAAAAAGAAAGAACCAGTAGTAAGTAAGAAATCCAGACTTGGATCTATCCTAGGGTCGTCTCTCTCTCACTTGCAATTAAAACAAACAATGAGGGCTTTATGCACCCGAGAACAAGGGTTCTTTTTATTCCAATTAATTAGATCGACCTGCTCAATTCAGTCCCAATTTTAGAGTTAGGTTATCACTTGAAATTTATGTGAACACACAAGCACGTCTACCGTTCAGTCCCAATTTTCTTTTGACCTTAAGTTGTAAAACAAGATGGGAATCGGAAATTAGAATGCAAACGAGAAACTATGATGCATGCTCAGAAGAAGGTATACTTACAGTGAATCCCAACACTATTCATACGTTATGCAGAACAGAATTTATAAATATTACACTAAATGCATGCAGATCGAGAAAACCGCACCTAAACAATATACTATTAGCGGGGAAGAATTGATTGAATTTAAGCTAAGTAGTACGTGTCTATGTGCGTCTCATTATGAATCTTATCAGATAAGTGAATCTTCTAAGATATGTGTGCCTAAATTACGATGGGCACAAACAAATTTGATTCTATACTATCGTGTGCCTAATCCTTAAGTTCGCCACTCAAGTCAAGCCCACCCTCGCCGGAGAGTGAAACAGGCTCGACACACCACAAATAATGTCCAAGTTTTTTACACGCGCGAGCTCTCAAACAAGAGCCACTATAAATGAACAAGCTAAATAATTACAAGAATTTACAAAATTTCTCTCAAAAATAAATTGCTTTTCCTCGCTCTTCAGCAGTCGGCACGCGTCGCGTCCGTCGACCTCCGATGCACTCCAAGTCCACCGGGCCCTCGTAAGGAAAATGAACTTTATATTAGAGAGATAAACAACAAGATATATACAAAAATATAAAGAGAAATAATTGCAAAAAAATGGAATAAATACAAGTGGCTCGGGGGTCAGACTACCCGAGTAAATTGAAAAACTAAATCCAAATTTTTAACTAATCCCTAAGCCGTTTGCCTCCCGGCAACGGCGCCATCTGACGAGTTCGCTGAATACGATGATTAATTCGTGTTCGTTGTAATACGTGTACTTAGCGATTCGGTCAGAACCGAGAGAAGATCTCCGTGAAGAGTGTCTCGACTTAATTTATATCCCGGGCAAGTCTGGGGTCGAACTCAGGGAGGCAAAGGAACAACTTGGGTTTAATTTGAAAACTTAGGTCTAGATTTCCCAATGCGTATTTTTTTAGATTTTTTTTTAATGCAAAACAAATGCAAATGCAAGATGCGGGTGAATCAAGATTATTACGAAAGCATACAACTTAGCCAAATTAATTTTAATGAGAAATTAGTCCAATTTAGACAAATTATATTTTTTTCCAGTAAACTTAGTACAATGACGAATGCAAACATATTTTTTAGAATTTTCAGGTTTAAAATGCAATAATGAAAAATGCACACTTTTTTATGGGTGTTTTTACAATTTTTCACACAAACAGTAAGCAAAAATTATATGAAAAAATTACTGGAAATTAGAAATGAAAACACGATGCAAGGAAGCTACAGTAATTGTTGTAGAATTTTTTGGCAAAATATGAATTTTTTTATGTATTTTTCAGTGGAAACAGAGTGACAGTGAGTAATTAATTTCTATTAAATCCACATTATCAAATTAGTCAGAGATCAAATTTATCTCAAAAAGATATTTAGATAAGCAATCCAGGAGAGTTGAAATTTCGTAAAAATGATTTATATAGATTTAATTAAAAATCAAATTCTAATTTCACTCTATGATTTATTTCAGGCACAAGACAACTCCATTTTAGATGAAATTTGACAGAAAATTAATCCCATATCAAGGCATCACATATAATTTTTGTGGAATTTTTAGAGCAACCGTGTGTGAGATATAAATTTAAGAGCAAGAAATGGGTAAAATATCCAATATTTCAGTTAAACAATTATAATTAATTACCCATGAGTCACAAAAATACCAATAAATAGTCAAAATTGTAGACAATTAGTTGCTCTTCACAAAGGCATTTTTTATTGAACAAAATGATGCATAAACGAGATCCAAATAATAAGGAAACACAGGGGTGTTTGTGCAAACTGGAAATTGAAAATTGCAATGCTAGTAATATACAGGGATGATTATGCAATTACATAACATAGAAATAAAACAATGTAATTTTTACATAAAAAAATAAACAGGAAAGAAACCTCTTCTTCCTCGTTGGGCGCAGGAGGACCCAAAAGGAGTTGGTGGTGGCGGCGGCCCGCGGGCGGCGGAGGCGGTCGGCTGGAGCTTCGAAGGCGGGCGGCGGCGCGTGGTGGTAGTGGCGCGAAGAGGGGGCGCAGCGGTTACGCCGCTGGTGGCGCTGCTGAGGCGCGGTGGATGCCGCTGGAGACGGAGGCGTGTGCGGGATGCGCGCGCGGCGGCTGGAGGTGCGCGGGTTGCCGCGCAGGTGGTGCAGCTGGGAAGGAGAGGCGGAGGGCAGCGGCGGTGGGTGACTCCCCCCACCGCTGATGTCGTGTGCTTCTTTTTTTTTAATTAATTTTTACTGCTGTAAATTGCGAATTTTTTTTGTTTTAGATTTTTTAATTTTGTTAAAACAGGAAACTACATGAGGGAACAAAAAATGGATAGGTGGTAGGGATGAACTAAACTAGAGAAAAAATTGATGATTTATAATGGGTGGTGATGGAAGTGAGGGTATATGGTGTGCAAAAAAATTGCAAAAAAAATAAAAAGTGAACAAACAAATTACCTACGGGTGAAGACGGTCGCCTATGGAGTGCTCTCGTGAGCACGGTCTTCGCTCGAATCGCCGACGTGCGATGAGCTCGAGCAGCGCGCGGTTGCGGCTGCGATGTTGGCTAAAAAGCCAACGGATCACACCGGAGAGAGGGCCCTCGTCGCTCGACCGCGGTTGCGTCGCTGTCACCGATTCGATTCAGGGAACTAGGCTCTCCTTGCATAAAGATGGATCAAAGGCAAAAAATGAGGAGGATAACATGTATATAAAGAGAATGGGATGAGAGGTTATTAAAGTGGTGGAGTTGAATGGGAAGTTGATTTATTAATGGAGTTGAATGGGAAGTTGAGAAAAATGGTGGAATAATGGAGTTGAATTGGTGGTTATTGTAGAGAATGAAAATTAAATAATAAATAAATAAATAAATAAAGTTGGCTACTTTAAATACAATAAAATAAAAAGAGAAGAGAAATAGTGGAGAATTTACAAGGGAAGACAAACAACATGTACCCATTTTTTTTACTTTTCTAATATGTAATTTTTTGTCTTTTTAATAAGAGATATTTACAACGAAAAAATATAATAAAATAGTACAATTAAAATACAACACAAGTATGATTTTTTTGTATTTTTAGTAATTAAGAAAGATACAATAAAAATTAAAGAAAGAATTAATATATGCATGGTATACAATGTACATCTAGGTCCCAAAACCCAACTTTTGCAAACGAGCTCCGATTTTAATGGAAACCATTCCGTTGATAGATAATTTTCTAACTTGAACTTTAAAAGTGAGTTTTGGTGAATTTGGAGTTCATACGGAGCGGGAATTTAGCTTGGAAGTTGGACTTTACGGCTTTTTCTCTTTGGGATCTAGGAGCATTTATTTGAGATGAAATTTGTTTTGTATTTTTGTATTTTTTATATACATTTTTATAAACAAGTTAGAGAAAGAATTAGGCAAAAAAGGAGTTGAAATGAAATTATTAAAAATACATGAAGTTTTTGGGCTATTTACATGTATAAAACTCCTTTATTTTTTGCGGCTTTTTATGTGTAATTTATTTTGTACAATTTAAAATACAATAATTAGTGAGTTTTATTTACAAGAGTTATTTTGTTAATTTTATGGATTTTATGGATATTTATTTGGGATTTTACTCATGGATTTTGCTAAGATCAAGATATTAAGATGATGAATCGCGGATTCATCAGGCTCTCGCGGCATTGGTCTGCCCGAGTGGATAGTACTTATGCAAGTACTCGGTACGGAGCTGCTCCCAAGTGTAGACGAACTTCCTCAGATGCTTCAGCCAGGTGGCTGCTCTATCTGCCAAAGAGAAGGGGAAGGCGATCATCCTGATGGTGTCCTGGTCCACCTGACGGTCGTGGATAGTGCTGCAAATCATAAGGAACTCCTGGAGGTGGAGATGGGGCTCCTCGGTGGCGAGCCCGTGGAAATGGGGGAGTAACTGCAAGGTGTTCGGGGGGAACTTAAAGTCCCCACGATAGCTGGTAGCACAACCCAGTGATGCATCAGTGTCGATCCGAGGTTGTGCAACTCCCGCATCGGTCTCCGTGGCTAACCTGCTCCTGCCGCGGCGGCTGCCGCTGCGGCGGCTGCTGCGGCTGCTGCTGCTGCATCCTCTGGATCCTCGGCCCGTCTCTCCGCTGCTCTCTCTCTCTCTCTCTCTGCTCTCATCTCCTTTATCTCTCTCCTCATATCCAACATGAACGCTCCCTGATCCCTCAACTGCTATTGTACCATCTCGAGGGAGGCGATCAGGGTGGAGTTGATCGCACCCTGGTCCAGAACAAAGTGCTCGGGATGTGCACCTCTAGAGCGATCATCGGAACTGCCGGCCATGGTCTCTGCAAAATCAAATGATCCAAACTCAGGTGCCGATAAATCTGCTAATCTCTCCTCTGGCACTGGTCTCTCGGATTCGAAAGAAAGGGGGTCGAGGGGGAACAGGGTGGAATCATACTCGGGTTCGGAGAGCGGGTCTCGGCTCTCGCGAACCAACCTAGATGAATGGGCAGACGCGCCCGAAAGTGGTGCAGCCAGAGGCTGCCTAAGAGATCGTCTGCTCATCATCTTGATGTGGCGAGTAAGGCGGATGAGGTCTGGAGAAACTATGATCACAAGAAAATCCCAAGTTCACCAACGCAATGCGAGCTGATGACCGTAAAGGCTCGGTCAAATTATCTTGTCAATTTTTATTTTGGTGAACAATCAAAATATCAGAGCGATTACGTGACCTGCTGGGATACCCGATACCTTCCCAACCGACTGTCCCCGCATAGAAGAGTCGGTAATCAGTCGAGAATGGCACCGGAGGACTCTACCTAGTGTTCGGGTCACTCTCTCGCACAATCAAACCAAGCAATGAGGGGGTTGCTCTCCCCAAGATAGATTTTTAGATCAGGTTTCTTTTAGTGATCAATAGTTGTAGCAGTCCCAATTTTATGGTTTTTCTTTTTAATCTTTTTCAATACAAACAAAAGGCCTAACGAATTTTCGGTTCTCCTGGTTATTAAGTCAAAATCAGGGGGAGAAGACAAAAAAGCCGATGCACAATGAAATCAATGATGCATGCAAAGATAGAAATGCGTACATGTCTCCAGCACTCTACATGCAATATGATCTGCGCATAATGTAAAGACAGAAAATAAACTACCTATATGGTGCAGCGGGAAAAGCCGAGTCCTAAGCAGGCAACTTCTACTCGAAGAACCATCTAACTGGTCACCAATCCTTCAATCCAAGAGTCCGGTCTCGGTCTACCCCTCCTCCTCCCGACACATCGGGTTCAGGAGCAGCGCTTGGCAGGGCAGGCTACGGCACGTAGGCTCGAAGGGAGTGAGTCACTTATTTTTATTAATGTTTTATTAGTAGATCCAATTAACGATCTATAGGAACAGGCAATCTATTAGGTGTGTGGATCCTACTAATTACGGCACAGTCGAACAGAAAGTCCTATGGCTAGGGGGTCGAGAAAAACCGCGTAAAAACTGTAAAAGGCAGCGAAGAAAAACAAAAGCCGCGAAGAAAAACCACGAAAAACCTAAGGGTCCCCCGAGCACACCGGTGCTCGGCGAAACAGACCCGCTAAAGAGTCCAAGTCCAAGTCCACATTGTCCATGTGTTATTACAATAGTTCAAATCAAATGTGCTGAAAGAAACCTAAACTACTCCTCTCTCACTCAGCTCTCTCTCTCTCTCACGCTCTCCTGCGGCTCCGTGTAGAAGGGAGCCGCCTCCGAATCCCGCGGCTGCACTGGCTCCTCGAGAGTCGCCTCCTCGGTCCTCGGGCCCTCGCAAGAAAGAAAACAAGTGTCACAGAACAGAAATAATCAAATAAAGACAGAAAATATAAACAGGGGTATATGTGCAAAAATGACAACTAAAATAAACACACAAAATCAAACAAAAACAAAAAAAGAAAGAAAAGAAAAGAAAAGAAAATAAAATAAAAATAAGAGAAAAAAGTCGCGGACTCAGAAAGAGCTGCGGAAAGCCGCGAAAAAGAAAACAAAAAGAAAATGAAAAATAAGAAGAAAAACTACTAAGCCGTGCTCCCCGGCAACGGCGTCATTCTGTTGACCGAAAAATCCGAGCAACTAAGGATGAAGAAATAACAAAGGTCATTGCGACCTCAGTCGCTCAAGAGATCACTTGGTCGATCAAGAAAATCAAGGTTCAGACCACCAAAATTAGACAAAAATCAAGGAAATACGATAGCGGTCCTGGCTATTAGATTAGCCTGTTATAGCGACCAGGGTCGGACTCAGGGAGCACGTAATGGCCTTGCGGCCTACGAAGTAGTCTAAAAAAGGAATAAAGTAAAATCAAAGTGTTTTTGGTGGATTTTAAATTTTTATATTTTTTTGGATTTTTAATTAATAAGGAAAATAAAGAAAGCAAAGAAACAAGCTAATACAAACAATTATTTAATGCATCAAAAATCACTCAAAAAATCAAATAAAAATGTTTTTATGTTTTTTATATTTTTTACTGTTTTTGGTTAATTTTTGGTATTTTTCTAGTTTTTTGTTGAATTTTCTAAAAATAAAACAAGGCAAGAAAACAAGCACAATGTCCAGCCAAGCTGGGAGACTTAGATAAAATATCTAAAAGTCCCTAAAAAGCCTATTTTCCTGTAAAGAAGAAGAAACAAGGAAAATTTAGGCACCAGAATTATTATTTTTGGATTTTTCGATTAATTATTAGACTTTTTATAGGTTTTTAGGTGTTATTCAATTTTTATGAGTTTTATATAATGAAAAATGACCAAAATTGGTCAGAAAATCAAACAAGGCAAAATACACACTAACTAATTTTTTTGTAATTTTTAGAGGTATTTTAATATTTTTTTGTTAATTTTCAAGTCAGACAGTAAAGAAAAAGCTTGTTTTGAATTTTTAAAAATATTAAGTGAAATCAAAAATGTCTCCAAAAATAGGAGAAAATTTTACACTATGGCAGGAGCCATGTGTCCAATTTTCACCATATTTGGAGTTGGTTTGATATTTTATTAAAAATCAAAACTACGGTACAGTGCATAGGGACCTGTACGCAAATAGTGAATGTTCCAGGGGGTCTGGTGCAAAATTTCCAAGGTTGCACGCGCGAGGCGCATGACCTGGGCACACAGGGACCTATTTGCAAGGAAACAAAGTTCCTGGACTATTTAATAACAAGTATTAAAAGTCCAGGGGCTTCGATGTAAATAACCCACTAATAAACGCACATGCGCATAAAAATCATTCACAGGGGCATATCTGCAAATATCAAAAATATAAATGCATTCAAGAACACCCTAGAACTGCAAGGTTATACATGCAAATATCCCAAACAAACACGTGTCGATGCACGTGATCCACTACAGGCAGGGGCATACATGTAAATACAGGAAATGACAGGGTCCAAAGTGCAAATTACCAAACTAAATAAAAATTCCTAAAATATTTACAGGACCTAGAATTAACAACTGCAAGTCTAAGGGCCTAAGAGATGTTTACCCTTATTATATCCGAGGGACGGATGGCTGCCACGTGGAGATCAACGGTGGAGAAAAGTGGCGCCTCAATAAAGGAGCCCTCGGGTCTGATCGAACGGCTGCAGCGTCACCACGTGGCTGATCTGACAGTCCTCACGCGTTGTGGGTGAAACCTCGACGATCGAACGGTCACGATCACTCCTCCACAGATCGACGGTGCTGGCTGCTCCTCAAATGGACGGTGGAGATCAGAACTGGAGCTGGAGGTGCATCGGATGACAGGGGAGGATGGAGGACGAACTGGGCTCCGGCGAACTTCGCCGGGCTCGTGCAGGTGTTGGACTTCTCCTCGAAGGCCTCGGATGATCGGAGAAGGAGCGTGGAGGCCTTCCGCGTCTACTGGTATCCTCTGATGGCTCGACGGAGCTCTGGGGAGCTCAGGCGAGTCTGGCGGAGGTCGAGCTTGTGCACTTGGGTGTCGAAGCCCTCAGATGGGCTTCCTGGGACCTGCAAAGGGGTGCAACAAACTCGCGGGTCGAGGGCAAAATGCCTCGACCCCGTTAGCGGTGGTGGAGATGATCGGTGCGGCGGGCGGTCGAGCCCCGGCGATGCGACGGTGGAGGAACTCGAAACCCCAGCTCCTGTGCGAGCTGGGTTGAATGGAGGGGAGGAGAATATGCGCGGGAAGAAGGCGAACGTGATGGGGCGGTCCGATGATCGAGGCGAAGGCGGATATGGCCGGAATCGAAGGTGAACGGCGACGGCGAGATTTGGGCGTAATGCGAAATTAAAGAAAAAGAAAAAGAACTAAGGCTACCTGGGCGGATGAGTCGACTAGGTGTGAGCTCTGGAAGCTCTGGGTCGTCGCCTCACAGGTCGTCGAGGCCCGAGTCTCGAGCTCAACCTTCAGGCGGAGCACGGCGGCGCAAAGACGCCGGATCAGTGGTCCGAGCACCCTCTCCTCTCTGCAACACAACCAGCGGTGAGCTGTCACCTCGAGGATGGCAGTGGAGGTCATGGGATGAAGGAATGGGGAGCCAAAGATGCGGAAATGGGAGGCGGAGCTCGGCTTAAGTATGGGTGCAGGTCCGAGAAGAATGGAGCGGGCAGGGTTCCGCGAGGCGCGGATCCCCACGCGGATGTGTCGGCGAGGATCTCAGATGCAAGGGGGATGATCGGAGCCCTGGGGTTGCGGATTTGGAGGTCGGGTCGTGACGCGAAAAATCGGGGAAGTCGGGTCGGGCGTCACGACCCATGGGAAGTGGTCCACAGGGGGGAGTTGACCGGGGGGTCAACGTCCCCGTAGACCAATGGGAATCAGCCACCTGGAAAAGATTTGAATAATCATTTAAAAATAGCAAATGGCCTATTTATAAAAAAACTCAAAATATAAAAAAATGTCTATTTTATCTTTTTCTATTTTTTTGTGATTTTTAATTAATTTTTCAAAATAAAAAATTAGGTATTTACACTTTAGAGCTATATATAGGTATATATACAATATAGGATTTTTATTTTTGATTTTTAATTTGTTATTTTTGTACATTTTTATCCCCATTTTATATTTTTTTTATTTATAGCATAAAATTTGGAATAAAAGGGTATTTTTATTTTATTTTTATTATTTATATACAATGGTTAAATAAATAGATATGTTCATCTATATACATGGTATATTTACAATATTCTTTTTGGTTTTTAATTTTGTTCTTTTTATCTTGTTTTTGTTTTTAATGGTTTTTATTTTATTTTTTTACACCATAAAAGATAGAATGTGTACAAAATTTATGGAAATTAATTTATTTATTTACAAGGCTAGAATAAATATAGGTGTGGGTGTATGTACATGGTGAATATGCACACATGAATATTTTTGATTTCTTTTTAATTTTTCAATTTTTGTTTTGATTTTGTATTTATAAATATATACAAATATATATAAGCACATTTTATTCTATTTTTGGAGGAAAATATTTTTGTGATATTTACAGGTATATTTACACACATGAGCCCCTATCTCTCTCTACTTTGGCTTTTATGCGGTCAGGCCCATGTTGAGCCCTCCCTTGGGATTAGGTTGCTCAATATTTATTCTAAATATTTCCCTCTTTTTCTTTTTTATATTTATTCTTTTATTTTTGCACAAAAACATGCTAATTATTACTTTTTACACCATGCATGCTTTTGGTAATTATTTGTATTTACAAACATATACATGCATTTGCAAAGGTTTTTGTAGCTAAAATATAAGAATAAAGAGTGATGAATGAGTATTCATCACCACGCCATAACCATATCACCACCTTTCCCTTCCATTTCTGCACCTCTCGATCACTCTAAACCAACCTGATCCATCATGGATCAGTGAATCGATGCCTGCTCATTCGCCTTCTCCTGAACGTCTCCGCCTTGCCTTCCTTCTTGATTATTTCACCAAATAAATGCCTGAGGATCTTCGCATGGACTTGCCTTTCTAACCATGAAGGTCCCTAGTGGAAACAAGCCCTATTGAGGGCTGATCGCTTCCATGTCACAATCCTGGGTGCCAAGAACTTCATTGCATCGCCAGGACCCTATCGATGGGTTCTGGATTCTTTAAGTGGCACCATTAGTTGTGGTCCATCAGCAGGAACCTCACGAGAATCAGAGCAACTATATTTGAGCTTGGAAGCATGAGAATCGATGGAGAAGGGAAGAACATGCATGTGTTCTTCCCTATTCTCGAGCAATGAAGCCAAGTCATCCGATGGAGCCCACGCTCCAGATCCTACAGTTACCGTCTAATCTGAGCATCCCCTACCATATGATTAGTAACTAGATATGATCTCGAGCATCCAGAAGCGAAGGGGTAAAAATGGATCTCCATCGTCCGATGCGCGTAAGTGAACCATCATCAGCCACTGGACGGAGCACGTGTTAGGGGTAAACATCACCAAATCCTCCTTGCATTTTTTGATATTTTTTAAGCCTTGTAAATAAAAATAATAGTATAAATGAACATGTGAAAATTGCATGGACCCCCTGAGTTAATGATAAAATGCATTAGGGTCCGTTCTAGGTCACCACACATTGGCGGCCACATGAGGTGGGCATTTTACAAGGGTACACCCCCGAATTTTTGCAATTAAATTTTAGTAACACGTTTAATTTTTGGTAATTTCACTAAGACCCTTGAATTTTTATTTTATTTCAAATATGCCCATGTTAGGTCTTGTACATTAATTATATGTTTTTTTAGATAAATAGCTCCTTTACATGGTAAATTTTGGGAAATAGGGGAATGTGCTTCATATTGTGCTTGTTCATGAGGATATTTTTTTTAGCAATTTCATCATTTTTTTCTATTTATTAAAAATCAATCATGAGCAATTTATTCCTTATTTGGATATAAACATCCAAAAAAATAGAAAAATACTTTGAAAATTTCCAAAAATATATATATCATATATTACCATAAAATATAGCTACAGAACAGAAACCATAAAAAACTCAAAAGAAAAACATAAAAAATGAAAACCCTCTCTAATCCTAAAAAATTAGAAAATATTTTCAAAAATATAAAAAAAATATTTTCTGCTTTATATATACAGATATATACATATTACTATCTATTAAAAGTTTTAAGGAATCTTGGAACATTTATCTATTTTTAAAACCTCAAAACATTCAACCTATTAAGTAACTCCCAGATTTGGAGTATTTTAATTTTTAAAAATACATAAAAATTATCAAAAATCACCAAAAAAATCGTAAAAACAGAAGAAAAATACAAAAATAATTTATTTTATAAATTTTGATTACATATATATAATTAGAATACTCTATATTGCATTCGGGAACCTTTCAAATGAGGTGGGGTCTCACCAAATTGTGGTGAGCCATCAATCACATTCATCAGATCTCAATCTGACGGTTGTATCAAAAAGCTTTTCCAAAAGGCCATTTCCTTCATCTCAATTTTATTACATTCGGTATACATTTAATAGTTTCAAATTGCCATTTTAAACTTTTCAAGATTTGGTATTTTTACTAAGACCATTATTAATCAATTTCCAAATTTATTCTGGACAATTTGAATTCAATTGTATCTTGGTAAATTATCAAACTTGTCTTCACAAAATCAAAGTTTGGAGCTTAAGTCGGACCTTTGGAATTTTAGTGCGGGCGGAACCTTAATGAGAACCGAATTTGAAATCCAACAGTCCCTGAGAATCCCAACACTCTGTTCAAGTCTCCTCAATAGCCAGGTCAAAAATACTTCCACTCATACGCAAACTCTTACGACTATGAAACTGACTCGTACAGTGTAAGTGATAGTGGCTCTCCCCAACTGAAATGACAAAGAAACTGACTTCTCCAGTATGACAACCCATTGATTCCCCAATCCAATAACTCCATCCTCGAGGAGCGGGGTATTCCCTTCTAAGTTCAAGTGGCAACCAGCTCAAGAGGAGGGGGTGAGGAGAAGAATGGACGATAGCTAGTGTAGCTACATATCCTAGGATGCAAGACCAGTGTAGTCAAGTCATCCAGCTACAGGCTCACATATTTGACTTTGGAACTCAAGCTTGCTTATTGACTTTACAACATGTGTACATACTTTGCAGGCATTTTATTTTTATACAGGCCTGACCATTTTTTTTTGAAACACTATTCACAGCAGCATTTACATAAGGAGTTTTTCCTCTTGAGCCAGTAGACTATCCCTCTTTTGAAGCTTTATTGCAACCCACACTCTCCTGTCTTTAGACTTCCTCATCACTGGACGGGTTGGGGGGAACTTCCCTCCCTAAAGGAGGACAAATGTTTCCAATTGTGTGCGTCTCATACCGACAAATCCAATCCCCTCACCACTCCAACTGAGTTGAGCCATGTGAAAGGTGCAGGTGTCCAAGTTAGGTCATTATCAACAAGAGTCGTGCGTGTACTCTGAAATACTCTACTTAGGCAGTCAAGAATCCGTTGAACCAAGTCTCGTGATCCTCATAGAATTAAGTCAACTCGACCAGAAGTACCATAAACCCAGTTCCTATAAGGTTCCTGTTATTAGGTAGATTTTAAGGTCCAATCAAGCTCCAATCTCCGAATTTTACTTAGACTTGTTCACTATCAAACTCAATCCGAAAAATGCTCATGCTATGCAAATGGTATGCAGAATGCAGAAAATATTTTTGTGATGCAATTTTCAAAGATTTTGAACTTTTTATGGATTTTTGAAAAGATGATGATTATGATGCATATGCATTTTTTTGTATTTTTCAAAAGATTTTTCAAATATTTTTGGATTTTAATTTTGCAAATGTTTTTGGGATTTTTGAAAACAAAAAGTTTTTGGCTGAAAACTAGGTACAAATATTTACACGGGAGTGCTTCTTTATATATACAAGAAGTGGATTTTAAGAATTTGCAAGGGTAAGTGATCAATTTTATACATATATACCTAGAATGGATTTTAGTGTGATGTATATATTCCTCAAACTTATTTGACACAGGTTTTTCAAACAATTTTTGAAAACTATAGTCCAAAATAGTTTTTACAAACATTTTTACAAACATGTACACACATTTGAAAATCATTTTGCAAAGGTTTTTCAAACAGTATAGATAGATTTTTCAAAATATTTTTGCAACCATTTTCCAAACCATTTGCAAATCATTTTTCAAGCATTTTTATTTCACACAAAGAAAATAAATTTTACAAATCACACATTTTTACAAAGGTTGAAAACATGTAACAAAAAGTTTTCAAAAGATTTTCACAAAGATTTTCAAACTATTTTTCAAACATTTTGCAAAAAACATTTTCACCTGATTTATTAATCAGTATATACAAAAAGAATTTGAGGAATGATAACATCTTTTTATTAAGGTTTTTTAATGAATTTTAAAGAATTATTAGCCATACTTATTGAGAAAATACGAAAGTACGAGTTATGGCTAAAGTATATACATAGTATATACGACCCCCCCTATACTTAGCTTGAGCTATGTCCTCATAGATCGGAGAGAAAAGAGAAGACATAACTCGTACTAAGTATAGGCAAGTCAAAAAAATAAATGAACAAATGAATCAATGAGAAGTTGACCGTCCCCATATACTTAGGATCAAATAATCCTAAGTATAGCAACTGTACACAATGCAGGGAGGGTCAAGGGTGGGAATGAACTGATCGTACTCGGGTTGTCTCCCCCTATACTTAGGGTAAGCTATCCCTAAGTATAGACAAGAAGAGGAGACAATGGAGAGGATCGAAATGAATGAGAAATACTCAGGGTGCACACCCCCCTATACTTAGGACAATGTACGTCCTAAGTATAGAAAACTGTCTACAAGGGACGACACCTTTTTGATAAATACAGAAGATAGAAAAGGAAAAGAAGAAAATAAGAAAATAAAAAAAGATATCCACAGATGAGAGAATGATATAGACAGATGAATCTATACATCGGAAGATGGAATTGATCACCATGTGTGAGATGCAAGTGATATGAATCAAAGAACACATCTCATACCAGAAGAATAGGGGCAACGTCGAGGGTCGGCGGATCATGATCCAGATATAGTTTCAGGCGTTGACCGTTGACACGAAAGGTAGAGGAAGATGACGGTTCGGATATGTCAATACTGCCATTGTCATGTACCTTCCTGACCACATATGGACCTTTCCACTTGCTCTGTAATTTCCCTGGAAATAATTTCAGCATGGAATCAAACAACCATACTCGCTGATCTGGCTCAAACTGTTTATGGTTGATATGGGAATCATGCCATGTTTTCACTTTTTCCTTGTACTGTAAGCTGCTAGAAAAGGTTGTATCTCTCAGTTCCTCTAGGGTTGCCAACTCTGCTCTCCTCTGTTCTCCTATACTCTCGGGATCCAATAATAACTCAGTGACTGCCCAAAGTGACTTGTGCTTTATTTCCACAGGAAGATGGCACGGCTTGCCATAGACGAGACGAAAGGGAGATGTCCCTAATGGATTCTTAAATGAAGTTCGATAGACCCACAAGACCGAGTCCAAAAGCTGTGACCAATCCTTTCGGTCTGGGCGAGCAATCTTCTGTAGGATAGTCTTTATCTCCCGGTTCGATACTTCGGCAAGACCATTAGTCTGAGGGTGATATGGTGTGGTAACACGATGGTCAATGCCGAACTCGTCTGCAAGGGCTCTAACCTTGTCATTGATGAAGTGAGACCCCCCGTCTGAAATCAAGACTCTACGTACCCCGAACAGTGAAATGATATTTTTTCCTCAAAAATTTACACATGATTTTAGCATCTGCGGCTCGGGCGGGGATGGCCTCAACCCATCAGCTGACATAATCTACAACGAGCAAAATATGCTCGAATCTCTGGCTCTTAGGAAATGGGCCCATGAAATCAATCCCCCATGCATCAAAAACCTCACAAAAGTGAATGGGTTGCATGGGCATCATGTCTCTCTGTTCGCAGGTTCCCATCTTCTGACAGTTAGTACATCTCTTCACGAACTCATCTGAATCCTTGAAGAGAGTATGCCACCAAAGGCCGGATTGAAGCATCTTTTGTGTTGTTCGTCTCCTAGAATGATGTCCTCCTGCCTCAAGCTTGTGGCAATATGTGAGGACGCTATGCTGCTCTTCTTGAGGAATGCACCTCCTCCAGATGCTATCTCCTCTTTCATGATAAAGGACGGGATCCTCCCAATGGTAAAACTTGGCCTTCACCAGGAAGGTCTCAAGCTTCTGCCTGGGCCAACCTTGGGGGACTGTCTTGGCAACAAGATAGTTCACAATGTCGGCATACCATGGAAGCGAGGCGATAGCCAGGATCGCCTCATCTGGAAATGTCTCTGTGATAGGTGCGCTAGTATCGGATTCCTCAAGGTTCTCTAAGCGGGAGAGATGATCCGCCACCACATTCTTGACTCCAGGCTTATCCTTAATCTCAATATCAAATTCTTAGAGCAGAAGGATCCATCTGGTAAGGCATGCTTTGGCATCCTTCTTGGCCATTAAGTACCGGATGGTGGTGTGATCTGTGTAGATAGTCACTCTAGATCCGAGAATATAAGATCTGTACTTATCCAAAGCAAAGACTACGGCCAGCATCTCTTTCTCAGTCACAGTATAATTCCGTTGAGCGGTATCTAAAGTCCGGCTGGTGTAGTGAATGGAAAACGGCAATCCATCCCTCCTCTGTCCAAGCACAGCCCCAACGGCAAAATCAGAAGCATCCGTCATGATCTCGAATGGGAGAGACCAATCAGGTGGCTTAAGGACAGGAGCCAAAACAACCATACTCTTGAGAGTCTCAAATGACGTGAGACACTTATCATCTACAATGAACTCGGTGTCTTTCGTCAGCAAATCAGTAAGCGGTCGGGCAATTCGACTGAAATCCTGAATGAACCGTCTGTAGAAACCGACATGCCCCAGAAAAGACCGCAATTGACGCAAATTGGATGGTGGATTGAGTTTTCTAATGATATCCACCTTGGCCGGATCAACCTCCATGCCCTTGTTGGAGATGATATGACCAAGGATCGTCCCTTGAGTCACCATGAAGTGACTCTTCTCCCAAGACAAGACAAGATTGACCTCTATGCAGCGTTGAGGCACACGGTCTAGGCAGTCAAGACAAGCATCAAACCCATCACCATAGACCGAGAAATCATCCATGAAGACCTCTAAACAGTCACCCACCATGTCCGAGAAAATGGACAACATGGACCTTTGGAATGTCGCTGGGGCGTTACATAGACCAAAGGGCATCCGTCTGAAAGCATAGGTTCCAAAGGGACAGGTGAATTTTGTTTTCTCCTGGTCTTCAGGAGCAATGGCCACTTGATTATATCCGGAGTACCTGTCAAGGAAACAGTAGTGACTCTTCCCAGCTAGCCTCTCGATAATCTGATCAATGAATGGCAGTGGGAAATGATCCTTCTTGGTGGCCTGATTCAATCATCTGTAGTCCACACAGACCCTCCAAGAAGTGGGTACTCAGGTAGCGATCTCCTCTCCGGACTCACTCACAACTGTAGTGATACTTGTCTTCTTGGGTACCACATGTAATGGACTAACCAACTTGGAGTCGGAGATGGGGTAGATAAAATCGGCGCTCCACCACCTTGATATTTCTTTCATGACCACATCTCAAAAATTCGGGTTCAACCGTCGTTGGAACTCACGCGACGGCCTAGCGTCCTCCTCAAGATAGATGTGGTGGGAGCACAGAGCCGGACTAATCCCCTGGAGATCAGCTATACTCCATCCTATTGCCTTGAAATTTCTTTCAAGAACCTTCATCAGACGAGATTCTTGTTCTCCGGTCAAACCCGCTGAGATAATGACTGGGTGCATATCTGGCTCACCCGCAAGGAATCTATACTTCAGCAACTACGGCAAAGGCTTTAATTCTGGACAACTGGGAGGTGGCAGATCTGGCTTCTGATATGTCTGTGTGAAGGCGACCATGTCTGCATGTGAGAACTCTCGCCTTGCATGAACATCTGACGAAGAGAAGCCTGCTGAATCATCAATAAACTGTACTGGCGCGCACTCCGTCCTAGTTGTCGGCTCAGAAGGAATCAGACACGGTACATATACATCAAAATCATCCCAATCGATGTCTGAATCCGAGGGATCTGAATTATAAGAACAAGACTGAAAATCATCATCACCACTCATCCCAACACTGTCAGCCTCAAATGTATCCTTGTCCAAGGATGTGCTCTCCAGTCTCTCGACTGCCATAAGCTTTAAGTACAGTGAATCTATAGGCAAGACGAGGGTCTGTGCTACGGGATCTGTCCAAGTAGATTCATCACCTGTCATCACAAAATCACACTCCAGGTGGATGTCTAACTCTTCCTCTGTCATCTGTTCGGCTTCACTAGACTACTCTGAGCATGCTAATTCTCTCGCTCTGGTTTCCTCAATCATCTCTATTTGTATGGTTTTGCCCTCTACGCGAAAACATACCTTCCCATTATCATGGTCATATACCGCCTTGGTTGTGGCCAAGAATGGGCGTCCAAGTATGATGGGGGCATCGGTTATCGATTCAGGGATCTCCATGTCCAATACAACAAAGTCCACGGGGAATTTCAGGCCTTGAATGGTAACGACCACATCTCTCAACAACCCCTTCGGCCTCTTATTCAACCTATCAGCAAACTGAAAGACTGTCCTGCTCCTAAGAAGAGGACCAAACTCGAATCGGTCAAGTAAGGCTGCCGGAAGAAGGTTAATCGAAGAGCCGCTGTCTAATAGAGTACGATCAAACTACTGCTCCTGAATCTCGCATCTGACATAGGGAGCTCCTGCATCTGGTCTCTTGGCTGGTAGTTTGTTCTGAATGGTGCAGCAAGTGTCATGGGTGAGCATATGGATCTGATCTCTGTACCTCCTCTTCCTGCGGACTGTAGTCGTCTCTTTCAAGTTCTTTTTGAAGAGGGAGATATGCTCAAATGCTTCCCGTAGAGTCAGCTGAATGTGGAATCTATCAATCATCTAGTTGTTGAACTCTACCTGTTGGGTCTTTTTTGGATTTTCTCTTTTGTTCCCCTTCGCCCGGTGAAGTGCTTTAGGGAAGGGGATGGTAGGGGCCTCCTCGGATGGAGGGATAGGAAGAGGTTCCTGTGCCTGTGAAGGAATAGAATCCATACAATGATCATCATTCAACACATATGGATCAGGAATGTAAACAGAAACCTTTCCTTTATTCATATTTTTGTTTTTTTCCTTGTTACCACAGTCCAAAGATACAAAAGGTGGTAACATCACAGAAGGAAGCTCAATAGAAGTGGAAGTGGTGCCCTCAGCACCACCAACGGCACCTGTCTTCGCGGCATCAGCACCGCGCTCTGGCTCTGCATCAAAAATGGTGGCTTCAGCACCACCGTCTGCATCTGGTATCACAACGGCCTCAGTACTGTCGTCTGGATCTCCATCATTGGTGGCATCAGCACCACCATCTTCCTCATCAACAACGACATCAGCACCGCTACTCCGCTCATCTAGCACTCCTGGTTCTGCTTGTGGCTGTCGCTCAGATGAGGCACAACCAGCTGGCATCCTACCGCTCCTAGTAGTCACAAAATCAGCATCATACAAAGAAGAAGACATGTCACTCAAATAATCACTAGGAGAGGTATCCTCTGTAAACTCTATCTGCTCATACTTCCTCTTCAGATTGTTCGGGTTTGGTTCAATCTGAGCTGGTATGGCGGCTTTGCCCTTGATGATATCCCTCATCTCCTACCGGAACTCATCCATTTCTTGCCGGAAGGATGCTCGCTGTTCGGAGAGCAAGCGGGCAAGGTCATCTAGAGCTGGGTTCTCGAAGGTGGGATCCTGAGAACCGGACGGGTTTCCCTGCTGGAAATGAGGTTGTTGCTGCTGCTGGTGAGGATAATGTTGGGGAGGATGGGAGTATGACTATTGAGGCGGCTGACGCTGCCTCCACTGCTGGTTGGGATAGGCGGGATGAGGACCATGTTGGTATTGCTGCTGGTAGGCATACTGGGGTTGCTGCTGCTGTAGCTGGCTGTTCTGCTGTCCCTGAGCTGGAGGCTGCTGCTGAGATGAGGTGCCACCATTGCCCCAATGGAATCCGGGGTGATCGCGATAAATTCCGGGCTGCGGGTACCGGTCGTACCATATTCCATTGACTTCCATCAATCGCTCCTGCTCAAAGGATGGTGGAGGTAGAATTGCCAGTGGCTGCTCCGGCTGCTAGACCACCATCTGAGTGTCTTGAGATGGTGGCTACGATGTGTAGTACTGTAGCAACGGGACCAGCTCTGCTTGAATGTGGTTGACCTGGCGGTACGAGGTAGAGGGATATTTCGAATTGCTACTTCTAGGATCAGCACGTGACCTGGGAGACTGCTGAGAAGATGTTTGTGCCTCCTAGACGCAAAGAATCTGCATCTTCAGGTCACTCATAGTCTTGGCTATCTGGTCCATCTGGGTCATTCCTTGCATCTGCTTTTTCTCAAGGATCTTGAGACGGTCCAGCTTCTCACTAATTATGCCCATGTCGGTTGCGGCTGATTTGGCTTGGGCTGTGGCTGCCGACGAAGTGCGAGGATTGGCATCGATGCGGGCGATCCTCTGAAATGATCCTGCTCCTTGCAGGGGCTTCTGTTGTGTGTAGACGCGGGCTTGGGCCATAACTGTTGAGCTTTCTGCCATCCCTTCATAGATGGCCCAAACGTTGTCTTCACCCTTGGAAAAATAGGACCCACCACAAGAGGCATTAACAAGCCCCTGCAGCTCCGGTGTTAGCCCACAAAAGAAACTCTGAACCAGATTGGGCTTGGATATATCATGGTGTAGACACCGGTCAATGAGCTCTCTGAATTGATCCCAAGCTTCATGGAACTGTTCATTAGGGATCATTACGAAGTTACTGATCATCGCTCGTGCTGCGTTCGTTCGGCCGAGAGGGTAATACTTGTTCAGGTAAGCGGTCCGGAGTTCTGCCCATGTGTCGACAAACCTCCCCAAGTGTTTGAGCCAGTACGTGGCTCTATCAACCAAAGAGAAGGGGAAGGCTATCATCTTGATGGTGTCCTCAGTCACCAGCCTATCATGAATTATATTGCAGATCATTTCAAATTCTTGGAGGTGGAGATGTGGCTCTTCGGTCGCCAACCCATGAAATTTGGGAAGTAGCTGAATCGTGTGCGGGCGAAGCTCGAAATCTCCATGGATGGAAGGGAGTCGGATCCACCGATGAGTAAGGGAGGCTGCTGGATTATGCAATTCTCTCATGATGGTTTGTGGCGACCTCTCCTGGTTTGGTTCTCCTCCCTCGCTTGCTTCTGTTGCTGGTATATTACCTCCACCGCCCCCGCCCCCAGGTCTTTTCTCTCGCATCTGTGCGATCACTCTCATGAGGTCACCCATAAATACTCCCTAGTCCCGGATCTGTCTCTGCATGGTCTCCAGGGATGCTAGCAAGGAGTTGTTGATGGCAGCTTGATCATATAAGAATGAGGGGTGCTCATGCTCATCTGGGTGCTCTCCTCTGTCAGCAATGTCTGGATTCTCTGAAAAAGCAAAAGAACCCATCTCAGGTGCCGTCAAATGCTCTGAGCTCTGTGATGCACTAAATTCTGAAATTCTTGGACTGATGGAAGGAGAAGGGTGGTCGAGGGGGAACAGGGTGGAAGTGAACTCAGGCTCAGAGAGTGGGTCTGGACTCTCCGAGATTGTCCTAGATGAATAGGGAGGAGTGCTGGATAGCGGTGCTGACAAGGTCAGCCTAAGAGATCTCCGTCCGATCATCTTGATTATGGAGAAGAGCAAGGTAAATGAAGAAGAAGAAGGAGGGCAAAATTGCGCACAATTGTGCTGTGTTTTTGATCTTGACCTAAATGCGACTAGCAATCAAACACAAAACAAGGGGATTCACCAACTCAACACATGAAGCCGTGAAGGTTCGGCTTTTATCTTTGTAGTTTTTAACTTGAATTCAGAAAGTTATCTTGTAACGAGTCCTTAGAGCGCTACGCCTATAGGAGAGAGAGTACTGCCGGAAAAGTATTCCCGTACTTGTCCTCCTCCTGTGTAACTTGTAGCCTGCTCTTTTTGAGGTCCTTGTAACCCTTCCTGGATCCCTACTCAGCCAAAGAAAAGAGGGAGGAAGCCGATAGGTGAAACCGATACTTCGGATCTCGCTCGCAACAGAATCACCCGTGCGCGTGCAAGATCCTACTCGGATGCAGACGGTGAGACAGACACACCCGTGAAGGCGTGGCCTATGCGCGGTACTTCAGACAAGGTCGATGCTCAACACAATAGTGAGTCACCAATGATGACCAAGCCCTACTCGCCTACGTACGATAGTAGCGCTAATACTTCAGAAATCCAGGCGATACACAAGGCAGCCACAAGCTGGGTTTTTGGCTCTAATCCTTACGAAGTCGCTCAACTCACTTGGAAGGAGAGCTTCCCATGCAACCTAAATACAAGTGAGGGTGTTACTCTCCCCAAGCAATGAATCCAATTACCAATTTTATTTAGGTCAAATTTTCTTAGCAGCCCCTTTTTTAATATTTTTGGTGTTATCGCTTCTTTTGAGTCAATTCAAACAAGCGCCTAACGTTTTTTTGTTTTTTTCTTGATTCCTACTTGATCCAAAAATAGAGGGAGAAAAGAGTCGGAAAAGCTGTGCAAGTCGGCACCAAATCCAAATCTCACCTTTGTGTCTATATGATGAATGCAAAGATAGAAAGACTTACAGCGCCTCCAGCTCTCTCCATGCAGGATGCAAAGCAGAAATTTTTAAATCTAAGCTATATGCCGATATGCACATGGAAATCGTCTTAAGCAGGCAATTGCTAACGTGAAGAACCACAAGTCAATCACCAATCTCCAATCCTAGAGTCCGGTCTAGGCTCACCCCTCCTCCTCTCGACACGTCGAGTTCAGGAGAAGCGCTTGGCGGGATGAGCTCGCAGCGAGATGGATCAAAAATGATGATTAACTTTAATTAAACTAAGTCCAAATACGCACTATAGGTACATGCAATGGTTATTAGGGTGTTTGGACCTAATCTAATCGATCAAGCAATGCCTAAAATCTAAGGGCTCAATCCACAAAAGAAAGGAAAATAAAACAAACACCGGAAAATGACAGCGGGAAAACCGATAAAATCCGCGGTGAGCCCCCAGGTGAACAAACACCTGGAATTTAGGCCCGAATGTCTTGAGTGTCCAAGTCCCTGTATTATTACAAATTCAATAAATCTCTCTCTCACCAAAAAAATAAAAGACTGTCTAACTACCACTCTCTCACTCCTGCTCTCTCCTGTCGGCTTGGGCTAGAAAAGCTGACTCCGCTTCCCAAGGCTGCACCGAATCACTTAGGCGATCCTCCTCGATCCGTGATCCCTCGCAAGAAGACAAGAAAGACAATGGTTAGAAAGCTCACAGATAAATATCAAAAATAAGAGAGATAAAACAAGCAATGGTGTAAACAATCAATCACAATCAATCAAAAATGAGAACTATACGTTGTTGCTCCTCGGCAACGGCGCCATCTGATTTAACTGAAATTCAAGGGGTCTAATTATATCACACAAGGTGGAGACAACCGTGTCGCTGCGGTGACCCTCAGTGAATCCCGATTAAGATCAACAATGAACCGACAATCAATAAATCAAGCAATGAGAAGCTAAATGTGGAGTCAAATTTATTACTAACTCTACATAAAAAAATGTATATGTGTAAGTATGTAGAGGTCGAACACAGTGAGCAAGGCAGGATAGATCAAGCAAGTGTGTGTGTGTGTGTGTGTGTGTGAATGTGATTAAATGTCTACAAAATGCAAATGTTTTTTGTGGGTTTTTTAATTTTTACTTTTTTTTATTTTTAATTTTGTTAATTTTTTTATTTTTGATTTTATATTTTCTTTTTATATTTTATATTTTGTTTTTTTGTTTTCATAAATAGAATAGATAAATAATATAAGAAAAGAGGTGATAAAATATTTATAAAAATAAGGGAAAATAGTCAAAAATTAGGAAATGAAATATTTTTGGTCTTTTTATGATTTTATACTATTTTTGTGATTTTTGTGGATTTTTCAGAATATTTTTGATATTTTTAAAAGGCAAAATAAAGAAAATAGTGAATAAACTTGCTGGCCAAAATTAAATTGGGAATGAAAAATATCAAACAGTAACAAAATCTTCTCAAATTAATTTTAAAATAAAGAGAATAAAATAGAGAAACTACAGAGGCTGAGTTTATATTTTTTTGATTTTTCTATGATTTTTTAGATTTTTTGGAAGTTTTTTATGTATTTTGTAATTTTTAAGGTTTTTGTTTTGAGATTTTTAGTGATTTTTGGACTGACACTAGAAGACAATAAAATAGACCATAGGTAATTTTTTTGGAATTTTTCTAGGTGTTTTGATATTTTCGAAGATAGACAGTACTAGAAATGCATGTTTTTTATTTTTAATAAACAATAAAATGCAATAAAAATGCAATGCAAAAATATGGCATAAATATGCAAGCTAACAAGAGCTTAAGTTAAATTTTTGGGAATTTTTTGAATTGAAATGATGCTCTAAATAATTAGGGAAAGCCTACAAAAATACATTGCCTAGCAGGGGTATAAATGCAAATAAGCAAACATCCAGGGGCAAAAATGCAATTTTTACAAAAAAATAATACTGAATAATGAAGTTCCTAGACCATTCAGAAATACACAAACTCGTACGGGCCTGCGTGCAAAAACGCCAAGGCGCACGTGGTATACACGCGACCTGGCAGGGGCTAGATAGTAATTATAAAAAAGTCTGAGGGCTCTAGCGCAAAATGTCTTGAAATTAATACACTGCAGTTGAATGTTTTAGAATTAAAATTAAATAAACAAAACCTCGTGGGGCGTCCTGCAAAAAATACCAAGTCACGTGCGCGAGGCACGTGACCTGGCAGGGACCTAAGTGTAATATCCTAAAACCACAGGACTCCCGATGAATGTTTAAGTGCTAATTAATAATTTACAAAAACGGGCAAGGGTTTGAAGCAAAATACCCATGCCCAAGAATCTGACGGCTCTGAATCTTTCACTAATGCCACGTGGCGTCGATCCGTGTCCCCGTACCCCTTCGTCACGAACGGCTGCGATTAGAAGATGGAAGGAGATCGAACGGCGAGCAGCAGTGCACGATCTGACGGCGTGGAGGAGATCTGGAGGACTCCCTTGATCCGACGGCGGAGAGGACCCGACGAAGAACCGGAAGAACTTCGCTGGGACGAAGTTCCTCTGGCCTTATCACGGCTCCCCGGTGGTCCTAGCTGCTCCAACCCATCAGCTGACAGGCCAGAGAGCAGCCCCCAGGTGAACAAACACCTGGAATTTAGGCCCGAATGTCTTGAGTGTCCAAGTCCCTGTATTATTACAAATTCAATAAATCTCTCTCTCACCAAAAAAATAAAAGACTGTCTAACTACCACTCTCTCACTCCTGCTCTCTCCTGTCGGCTTGGGCTAGAAAAGCTGACTCCGCTTCCCAAGGCTGCACCGAATCACTTAGGCGATCCTCCTCGATCCGTGATCCCTCGCAAGAAGACAAGAAAGACAATGGTTAGAAAGCTCACAGATAAATATCAAAAATAAGAGAGATAAAACAAGCAATGGTGTAAACAATCAATCACAATCAATCAAAAATGAGAACTATACGTTGTTGCTCCTCGGCAACGGCGCCATCTGATTTAACTGAAATTCAAGGGGTCTAATTATATCACACAAGGTGGAGACAACCGTGTCGCTGCGGTGACCCTCAGTGAATCCCGATTAAGATCAACAATGAACCGACAATCAATAAATCAAGCAATGAGAAGCTAAATGTGGAGTCAAATTTATTACTAACTCTACATAAAAAAATGTATATGTGTAAGTATGTAGAGGTCGAACACAGGGAGCAAGGCAGGATAGATCAAGCAAGTGTGTGTGTGTGTGTGTGTGTGTGTGTGTGTGTGTGAATGTGATTAAATGTCTACAAAATGCAAATGTTTTTTGTGGGTTTTTTAATTTTTACTTTTTTTTATTTTTAATTTTGTTAATTTTTTTATTTTTGATTTTATATTTTCTTTTTATATTTTATATTTTGTTTTTTTGTTTTCATAAATAGAATAGATAAATAATATAAGAAAAGAGGTGATAAAATATTTATAAAAAAAAGGGAAAATAGTCAAAAATTAGGAAATGAAATATTTTTGGTCTTTTTATGATTTTATACTATTTTTGTGATTTTTGTGGATTTTTCAGAATATTTTTGATATTTTTAAAAGGCAAAATAAAGAAAATAGTGAATAAACTTGCTGGCCAAAATTAAATTGGGAATGAAAAATATCAAACAGTAACAAAATCTTCTCAAATTAATTTTAAAATAAAGAGAATAAAATAGAGAAACTACAGAGGCTGAGTTTATATTTTTTGATTTTTTGATGATTTTTTAGATTTTTTGGAAGTTTTTTATATATTTTGTAATTTTTAAGGTTTTTGTTTTGAGATTTTTAGTGATTTTTGGACTGACACTAGAAGACAATAAAATAGACCATAGGTAATTTTTTTGGAATTTTTCTAGGTGTTTTGATATTTTTTTGATATTTTCGAAGATAGACAGTACTAGAAATGCATGTTTTTTATTTTTAATAAACAATAAAATGCAATAAAAATGCAATGCAAAAATATGGCATAAATATGCAAGCTAACAAGAGCTTAAGTTAAATTTTTGGGAATTTTTTGAATTGAAATGATGCTCTAAATAATTAGGGAAAGCCTACAAAAATACATTGCCTAGCAGGGGTATAAATGCAAATAAGCAAACATCCAGGGGCAAAAATGCAATTTTTACAAAAAAATAATACTGAATAATGAAGTTCCTAGACCATTCAGAAATACACAAACTCGTACGGGCCTGCGTGCAAAAACGCCAAGGCGCACGTGGTATACACGCGACCTGGCAGGGGCTAGATAGTAATTATAAAAAAGTCTGAGGGCTCTAGCGCAAAATGTCTTGAAATTAATACACTGCAGTTGAATGTTTTAGAATTAAAATTAAATAAACAAAACCTCGTGGGGCGGCCTGCAAAAAATACCAAGTCACGTGCGCGAGGCACGTGACCTGGCAGGGACCTAAGTGTAATATCCTAAAACCACAGGACTCCCGATGAATGTTTAAGTGCTAATTAATAATTTACAAAAACGGGCAAGGGTTTGAAGCAAAATACCCATGCCCAAGAATCTGACGGCTCTGAATCTTTCACTAATGCCACGTGGCGTCGATCCGTGTCCCCGTACCCCTTCGTCACGAACGGCTGCGATTAGAAGATGGAAGGAGATCGAACGGCGAGCAGCAGTGCACGATCTGACGGCGTGGAGGAGATCTGGAGGACTCCCTTGATCCGACGGCGGAGAGGACCCGACGAAGAACCGGAAGAACTTCGCTGGGACGAAGTTCCTCTGGCCTTATCACGGCTCCCCGGTGGTCCTTCGTAGCCGTTCGTGACGGGGAGCCGTGATAGCTGATGAAATGGTGAATGGTTCTTCCTCGAAAAAAGGTTGAAAACAGGTCAAAGCGCACTCTGACAGGGCTACAGGAGGAGGGTCAGACTGTTGACCTCGGTCAACAGTCCAAGCCCCCTGGTTGGTCCACGTCGACCAACCAGGAAAATCATGGGAAAATGATTTCTAAAATCATTTTAAAATATAAAATGATTTTATTATTTTTAGGTTATTAAATAAAAAATGTTTGTAATTTTATAAATTATTTTATTATGAATTTTAATTATTTTTATGAGGTATATTTTTACAAGTTGCTTTTTATAGCTGATATAGGTATATTACCTGTATATTTTATTAATTTATTTTTATTTTGTGTTTTTAATTTCTTTAGTTTTGTTTATTATTTTATAAAATTATAAAATACTTCTATACAATTAATTATATTTTTATTTTATTTTTCTGAATTGTTTTGCACATTTAATAAAATATAAGTATGTATTATATATGTATATTTATAGGTATAATACCTATGTATTTTATATGCATGTATTTTATTTTGAGTTTTATTTGGGTTTTTATTCAGGTTTTAATGTACATATTTATTATAAGTAATATTTACAAAATTATAAAATATAAACATACAAAAATAATGAATAAATAATAAAATGAATATTTTAATCTATACAATTGTACAAGTGGGGTCCAAAACTCAACTTTCAAACCGTAGCTCCGACAAATGCGAAACCACTGCCATTAAATAGCTTATTTTGAACTATATATCATTAAAGGTGAGTTTGATGCATTTGGAGTTTTCATTTGTGAGATACGTGTCTGGGAAGTTGGGATTCTGGATTTTTATTCAGACCATAACTTTTTATCTGTACATTATTTTTGAGTGAAATCAATTTTGTATTTTTGTTTATTTAATTATCTACAACTTTCATGTACAAAGTTTCTTTATTTGAGGTATAAAAAGTGGAACCAAAAATAGGTCCCAAAATGAATAAAGAATGGATAAAATGAATAGGTATTTGGCCCTTATCTCCCTCTACTTTATTCCTTGTCGACCTATTCATCAAGATGCCTAGGTCTCGGGGTTTCGGGTCATAAAATATTTACAATATTTTATTCTTTTTCTTTTCTTTTATTTATTCTATAATTTTGGCTTTAATTACAGTATTTTATACACTAATTACATGCACATGCATGAATGCTAAGATGTTATATATAATGCTATTTACACGCATTTACTAGGATTTTTGAGGCCAAAATGATAGAATAAAGATGATGAAATGTGGATTCATCAGTAAACTCCAGTGAGTTTTTGTTAAAGTAATTTTTCGTTTTGTAATTTCATTAATAAAACCATTTTGTCATTGTATTTTTATTTTGTAAATGGGTATTTCCATTTTGTAAATTGGTATATGTGTTTTGTAAACTCCATCTAGTTTTTGTAAGAGTAATATTCCTCTTTTAAACTTCAACGTTTTTTGTAAATGTGTATTTTTGTTTTGTAAAATTTGTGTGAAACATTGTAACTGTGTCTCACTCCTTTGTAATATTCTCACTACATTATGAAAAACTCATGGCTACCTTGTAAATTTCACGAGGAGCTCTGCAAGATAAGAAATCAATAATGAGATTTGTAAAAAAAGCGAATCAATATGTAAAATCAAATATAAATTATGTAAGAAAAGTATACCTAATGAATCTCTGGTTCTCATTCTTTATTCTTTTATTTTAGATTATCTTTTAGCAAAAACATCTATAAATATGTGTAAATATAATAAATTATAAGTGTGCATGTCATTGTTAATATTGCAAAATTAACACATGTTTTCCAAAATAAAAGAATAAAGAGAAAAGAAAATGAAAATAAGGATGTAATTATGTAATAATTACATAATGATCCAAACCCCGAGAGAATGTCAATAATTGGCATGATCGACAAGGAATAAAGTAGGGGAAGATAGGGTCCTTATATAGCCACTTGACACGTGTACGTGTAAATATCTATATTTAATTACACTTTGAGCATATTTTATTTTTAAACACTTGTATATATTTCTAAAAATAAAATAAAAATAAAATAAAAAGTAGAAAACAAAAAATAAAATAAAAATAAAATCAAAAACCCATTGTAAAAAGCCACACTTTTGTACATTACCTATTTATTTAATTAAATAATTTAATTTGTAAAAATCTATTGAAAATTATTTTATATTCCTCAAAATATTTTGTACATAAATAAAATATAAAATTAAGGATATTTGCATAAAATTAATAAAATAAAAATTAAAGAATAAAATAGACAGGTATACTATACATATACATAATACCCCGCAGTGTATGCACTATGTATATATTTCATATAAACAATTAAAAATCACAGAAAAATAGCTTGAAAAATAATAAACATTTTCCATTTTTTTCATTTTTATTTTAAATTCATTTACTATTTGAATTTATTTATTCTTTGATTTATCAGCCTTGAATTTTCTGATTGACTGACCCGGGTCCGTTGACCCAGGTCAACCCTTTCTCCATGAGACCCGACCCAACTGCCCTTCTTGCCGGATCGATTTCTCAACATTTTCTCTATCAGGTTTGTCCTACATTTGCCTTGCTTTATGCGCTCGATTCCTCTCCTAGGATCCGTGATCCTCGCGGATCCCTAGGAGAGGTTGGATCTTCCTAGGGTTTCGCTCCTTCATCCGATCTTTCCAGACCCTAAGGCATGCCTATATAAACTCTCCTCCGCCTCCCTAGACTCGCCAGCTCATGCCTCGTTGCTTCTTTACTCCCTAGACACCTCCATAAGAGTAACAGGCTTCTGGATCCATCTTTGGAGCTCGGATTGGTGGCTATTTGGTCGCAACTCAAACGTGGTCTGACCTCCTCCACCGTGTGCAGCTTCCTAGGTCCTCCGCAACTCGATCGAGGCCACTACGTCGTCTTCCCCTTCGCTGGACTTCATTGACCATGGTAGCACCTCTAGGTACCCCCCATTTTGCCTACATTTCCACTTTCATTCCAATTCGTTTCACTCACTCTGCCGTTAGTTCATCAGCTCCGACCAGCTGGTCGGAGCTCCGTTCCGTTCACCTATCTGCTCAAATCGAATCCCCTACTCACCCCTTCATCTTCCAACGTGACATGATCCCCCTGGATCATGCTCATTGGAGCAGGATTAGGTTAGTTTCCCACCTCTGCCTTCGCTAGGAACCAGAGCTCCACTCCCCTGTCGCTTCCCTCTATTTTTATATGAAATAACCAGACTGGAGCAAAGCCTCTGAGTGCCTATACCCTTTGCAAGTCCAGGCGCACGCGAGCTGGCCCTTTCTGTACTCCGACAGCTTGGGCGGAGCAGCTTCGGGAGGAGGAGCACCGCCACCGTCATCCAACCGTTCACCACCCCTTCTGAAGATCCTAGAGAACGTGGAATACTTGCACGAAGTTGCTGGACCCCATAGTGAGCTTATCGGGCCAGTGGATTGTCGTCCAGACCTAGATGAAGTTCACCTGAGACTTGTTCGTCCAACATCTCTCCTTGTCGTCCGATCTGGAGATGTAGCCCCAGATTTGATCAGGGTCGTTTGATAGAGCCCAATTGATGAATCCATGATTCTCGCTCTTTATTCTTTTATTTTAGCTACTTATTTTAGCAAAGCATAATGTATATAGGTGTAAATACAATAACATAGCATAATGCGTGAATTTGTTAATACCGCATAATTAGCATGTATTTGTGCAAAAATAAAAGAATAAAGAAAAAGAAAAAGGAAGGAGGTATTTAGAATAAATACAGAGTGACCCGAACCCCAAGAGAAGGTCAAACCTTGACATGATCGTCAAATAAAATAAGTAGAGAGATAGGGCCTACTCTATGCTATACATATTACCCTGTGTATATAAATAATTATTTTTGATAAAATAAAAATAAAATATTCTTTTTACCTACTTGTATATATTCATAAAAAGAAAACAATAAAATAAAAATCAGAAAAATAAAATAAAATAAAATAAAATCTTCTCTCACTCATATAAAATACATGTATATAGGTCTCATTCCCTATTTATTCTATACATGTAAATAAATCATAAAAATAAAATAAAAATATGTTGAACTCCTAAAATAATGTTGAAAATAAATAAAATATAAAATTTGGGATTTCCATGTAAAAATAATAAAATAAAAATACTTGTACAAAATACATAGGTATATTATACATGTATATAATATTATATTCTGTATATAGGCTAATTTATTTTTCATAAAAATAGTTAAAAATCTCAAAAAATAGTTTAAAAAATAATAAATTTTTTTTTATTTTATATGCTTTTTATTTTGAATTCATTTATTATTTTTTTATTAATTTTGTAAATATTTTATAACATCAAATTTTCTGACTGGTCTAGGAGGGTCTGTTGACCCCGGTCAACGCCCCCCCAAGCTCAGGTCGGGTCGATTCTGCGTCGTCGGAGCATCTTCTCTGAATTTTTCCATCTGATTCTGAGCTCCTCTTGCCTCAAGATCCGGACCCGAGATTCCTTACATATCCAACATTCTCACGGGTCCTTTGGTTGATTCGAATCTCTCTAGGGTTTCGCACACCTGATGAATCCGCGATTCATCATCGCAATATCTTGATCTTAGCAAAATCCCCGAGTAAAATCCAAGAAAAATGTCCATAAAATCAATAAATTAACAAAATAATTCTTGTAAATAAAACACACTAATTATTGTATATTAGATTGTATAAAATAAATTAACACTAAAAAGCCGTAAATTAAAGGAGTTTTTCACCTGTAAATAGCCCAAAACTTCATGGATTTTTAATAATTTCATTTCAACTCCTTTTTGCCCAATTCTTTCTCTAACTTGTTTATAAAAATGTATATAAAAATACAAAAATACAGAACAAATTTCACCTCAAATAAATGCTCCTAGATCCCAAAGAGAAAAAGCCGTAAAGTCCACCTTCCAAGCCAAATTCATGCTCCGTCTGAACTCCAAATTCATCAAACTCACTTTTAAAGTTTAAGTTAGAAAATTATTTATCCAACGGAAGTGGTTTCATTAAAATCGGAGCTCATTTGCAAAAGTTGGGTTTTGGGACCTAGATGTACATTGTATATTATGTATATGTTCATTCTTTCTTCAATTTTTTATTTTATTTTATCTTTCTTAATTTATTAAAAATACAAAAAAAATCATGGTGGTGTTGTACTTTGATTGTAGTAATTTTTTGTATTTTCCTGTTGTACGTAGCTATTATCAAAAAGACAAAAAAATATAAAAAAAGCAAACAAAAAAATATGTACATGTTGTAGATCTTCTTTTGTGAATTCTCCACTCTTTTTCTTATTTTTTATTTTATTGTATTATAAGTAGCCTATTTTATTTCATTTTATTTTCCTTTTATTTTTTCCCCATTCTCTACAATAACTTCTATTCTACCACCAACTCACATTCCACCCCACATTCTTCATCTAACCTCCCTTCAACTCCACCAATAATCTAACATCCATTCATCTCCACCATCTTTCTAACCTCTCTTTCTTTTCTTCTTTATAATCATCTCTACATTCTCATTTTTGTCCATCCGCCATTCTTATAGAATAAGGAGAGAGCTTGGAGTATTTTGTTGGTGACAGCGGCGAGGCATCTTCCTCAAGCGACGACCTCCTTCGGGCGAGATCCGCGGAGCTCCGCTCCGCGTCACGAGTTCCCCATCGAGCTCGCGTAGCTTCTCCGATTTTTATTTCGCCAATCGGATCGAGGCGACGATAGGAGTCCAGCGTAGCTGCTCCACCAATCTGGCGAAGAATCAGGTAAGTATTCTTCCTCATTTCTCTCGTTATCTTATTTTATCTAATATCTTGTTTCCTTATTGTTTGGATCACCATCATTTTTTTATCCACCACATCACATCTTCATATCATTTTTTTATTTGCATATCATCACGATCAACCCACCATCATATTTGCATTTATTCATATTTGTCATTTTGCATTTGTTGAATTTTTTTAAACAAAACAAAAACGATAAAAAAAGCATTTGTTCATTTTACATTTGTTTATTTTATGTTTAAACAAAATTAAAAAAATATAAATAAAAAAATTTGTTTGCATCAAAACAGTAAAAAAAGTTCAAAAAATATAAAAAAATAAAACAAAACGCAACGGAGGTGGAGCAGCAGCCCCCAATGCCACCGCCCCACCCCCACTCTTCCTCTGTGCCCAGCCAGGCGCCGTCGTCCACCTCCACCCCTCGCCGCTCGCAGCGGCCCCGTCCCCTCCTCGCAGCCGCGCGTGGCCGCCCCGCCGCCCAGCCGTCTTTGGGTTCCTCATCGTGCGCCCTAACAGGAGGAGGAGGAAGGAAAAAATTATTTGTAAAAATTGCATTTTTATTTCCTCATGTTTTTATAATTACAAAACAGTCCCTATGCTTATTATGTTCTGTTTAATTTAATTCATCTTTGCACTGATAACCCTGTGTTTGTGCCTTAATTTGGACATCAAAAAGCATCTTTTTATTCAATGAAAAATGGCATTGTGTTGAGCTCTTAAATTTATATCTCACACACGGTTGCTCTAAAAATTCCACAAAATTATATGTGATGCCTTGAAGAGTGTTTAATTTACTATCCAAACATCATTCAAAGTGGAGATGTCTTGTGCCTAAAATAAATTATAGAGTGATTTTCGTATTTGATTTTTAATTAAATCCATATATATCCTTTTCACGAAATTTCAACTCTTCTGGATTGCTTATCTAAATATCTTTCTGAGATAATTCGAACTCTGATTAATTTGACAATGTGGATTTATTAGAAATTATTTACTCACTATCACTCTGATTTCACTAAAAATCCATAAAAAAATTCATAACTTGACAAAAAATTCCAAAAATATTACTATAGCTTCCTTGCATAATTTTTATATTTCAGTAAATTTTTCATAATTTTTGCTTTCTGTTTGTATGAGAAATTGTGAAAAAACCCACAAAAGTGTGCATTTTTAGTTGTTGCATTTTAACCCCTAAAATTCCAAAAAAAGTACCTTGCATTCATCTCTGGATTAGGACTCTAGAAAAAATATAATTTGGCTAAATTGGACTTCTTTTCCATTAAAATTAATATGGCCTTGTTTGTGTTTTCTATGTTTCATAATCCAACCGTATCTTGCATTGGCATTTCATTTTGCATTAAAAAATCTAAAAAAATACGCATTGGAAATCTAGACTCAAGTTTTCAAATTAACCCGAAGTTGTTCCTTTGCCTCCCTGAGTTCGACCCCGGACTTGCCCGGGATATAAACTAAAGCCGAGACACTCTTCACGGAGATCTTCTCTTGGTTCTGACTGATTCGCTAAGTACACGTATTACAACGAACCCAAATTAAATATCGTATTTAGCGTCCCGTCAGATGGCGCCGTTGCCGGGGAGGCAAACGGCTTAGGGATTAATTTAAAATTTTGGATTTAGATTTTTGCTTTATCGGGTAGTCTGACCCCCGAGCCACTTGTATTTATTCCATTTTTTTTGCAATTATCTTTCCTTTTCATTTTTTTGTATATATTTTGTTTTTGAACTCTCTAACATAAATCTTATTTTCCTTGCGAGGGCCCGGTGGACTTGGAGTGCATAGGAGGTCGACGGACGTAGCGCGCGTCGACTGCTGAAGAGCGAGGAGGATTAATTTATTTTCGAGAGCATTTCTTTTCATTTTGTAATTATTGTGTTGTAATAACTTAGGTAATTCGCTCTTTCCAGTGGCTCTTATTTGAGAGCTCGCGTTTGTATCCGGACTGGACTTTGGACCCGCTCGTGGTCGTGTGGTTGATTGATGTAGAATAGGACTTGCACTCGTGGCTCTTAGAGCATACTTTATTAGAATATATGTACTGCTTGTGCTCGTAATATTTAGGACCACACATCATATTTAACGAGACACACTTAGACCGCTGGGCTATTAGTCAAATTTAATGTGTTCATCACTCGCTAATAGATATGCTTGTCTAGGAACGGTTTTCTCGTTTGCATTCATATAGTATAAAATTTCAATTCTGCCTTGCATCCCGCATGTAGAGCGCGAGGATCATTGTAAGTCTTCTGAACTGGGCATGCATCATAGATTTCATTATTTGCATCGGCTTTTCTCGACTTTCTCCCCTTGGTTTTTGAAGCTTAGGTTAAAAGGAAATCGGGACTGATCGTTAGGCGTGCTTCGTTTGGTGGACTAATCAAGTGATAACCAAACTTAAAATCGGGACTGCTAATCAGAGTTGACAAAAAATCGATTAAAACTAACACTTGTCTTGAGAGAGCAAAACCCTCATTGTATGCTTGGCTAATTGTGATTGTTGAGAGGTGAGGACGCATCCCTAGGATAGTGCCCAAAACCTACTTTTGAGCCTTGCGTAATTGGATTGATATCTTGATTTATCACCTAATTAAAACTGAAAAGATAAACGGTCGGACTTTTGCGACCATCACTGTGTTGAGTAGGTGAACTCAGGGTTTGCTCTTGTGTTTATTTGTTTTGTGTGTTATTCGGTGCACTTGCACGCTTTCTTCCTCGATCCGCTTCATTCTCCCATTTTCTCTCCAAGATGTCAAAATATTGGTCATCATATCCACGTCATTCTTCTTCGACCATATTTCGATCATCTCCACCCTCTCATTCCTCTTCATACCCACACCCCAACCGCGAAGTCAGAACTCCGACTGACTTCCACACTTCTTCGTCCTTCTCACCTACCCCACATTCTTACACCCATGACCCACAACCACTCTGTATTGACTCACCATATTCTTGTCTGCTTGCTGGAATCAAGGAACCAATCGAAGAGCAAGCGACTGCTGAAATGAATGATTGGCATAATCAGTTGACCCCACATACCTCACTTTCACCTCGAGTTGGGACAGAACAACAATTTCTATATACACATCCCGACTTAACCTTAGGGTACAACATGGTCGATCAGACAAACCGAATGGAGAGGCCTACACCGTACGATCTTCCTGACTTGATTGATCTGAGTGATAGAGACCACATTGACCAACCTTTATATCACCCATTCGGAGAGCTGACATATACAGGGGATTGGGTTCATGCGACTAATTTACAGACCCCCTGTCTACTAACTCCACCAGATGAGGCTCCGACCAACATCTGCCATACAGATAGGTCATACTCAACCCAGTATTACATGCCTGAGTCAAGATGTATTGAGTATAATATCCCAAGTTCTCAGCAGTATCCTCCAATTGCGTCGACTTCTCTCATGAAGTGTCATGAGAACTTATTGGAGGATGACATTTGTAGACCGATCAAGAGTCCAGGTATAAATGTGGATCATGGATTTTGCGGATTAAATCTTGAAAACCTGGAAGACACCAGATTGACCACACGTCATGTACAGCTGGAGTCCCTTCTATCTCCCTCTTCTAATAACCACTTTTCCTCCAAACTTGAGTATGTACATTCTCCTAGTCCTCCTTCACCTATCAAAAAGACCAAAAAATGGAAAAATCACATAATAACATAAAAATTGAAAAAGGAAAAGATCTAAAAAAATTGGATCCTATGGTTAGGGAAGCATTGGATAGAAAGTTGATTTTTGAGCTTCCCTTAATAATGGCCATTGAGCACTTTCCCGACCTTAAAATATTTGTGAGAAGTAAATTGATGCCTAAAAGGTCAGGCAATAAGAGAACAAGGACTGAGAGATATATAGTGTCTATGGCCACAACTTTGATGATAGGGAGAAAAACCAAGAGCTGCAGAGTAAAGCGGTTACCTAGATTTGATTGTGAAATCAAAGATACCACATTCACCCATGCAAGAATCGATGATGACTTACCGATTAATATCCTCCCGACCTCCATGTTTGCCAAGCTCAAACTCGGATCTGTCAAGAAGTCAAGAGAGATCATTCAGTTGGTAGATCGGGCCATTAAACGGTCGAGAGGAACCATTCCAGTCATCGTCACTTTCCAAGGTGCTCTACTGGAGATAGACTTCACGATCATTGACATTGAGCACCGAGGAGAGTTCACCCAGTCTCCGATCATTCTTGGGAAGCCGTTCTTAGCCTTGGCTAAGGCAACTATAGATTGTGAGACTCGGGAGATCGATTTCTCTGCATTGGGAGCACTCCGACCTCACCCGATCTTTGAGGACACACGATATTCCAAGGTAACCCGTAAAGTTGCAGACAGTCGTGACCTTCTAGAGACAGTTGAGTCCCGTCTCTCTACTACACCTGAGATACCGATTGTCCAGACAACCAATGGTTTAGAGGCTTCCTACAACCACACACTGCCTACTGCTTGCACCACCACCGTGACAGCTTCTAGAGAGGACTCACGACCAGAAGCTATCATTGAGTCGGACATGACCTTTGTGGATTGCCTTGATCATTTCGATGATCCGACACAAGAACCCAACAATGTCAAGCCAACTGAGAACACTGTGCCTTATCAAAGACATGTGCTGACCCTGCAGGAGTATTACAATGCATACGGTGACTCATCAGATGATGAACCTCTGGTCAGAACCTCACACACACCACATCCAGGACATACATCAAAGGAGACAATTGGGAACAAATTGACCAATCTTGATAAGTCGGTTGCTCCATCCTCTAGTCGGTCATCTGGTAAGAAGAAGACGGGTGTTGATTCCTTGAGATGTTCCCCCGAACTCCTTAAGACATATCAATCTCCTCTTCCTCTTGATGCTTCAGGTTCTAGAAAACCGACTAAGAAGGTTACCTTCGATGTTCCAGAGAAGGGACTTTCTGAGGAGTCCTCATCAGGTCCGGATGAGGTGATCTACATGAGTGAGCTTAGTTCGGCTGTTCTGAAGCCATATTTGAGCAAGCAGCCGTGTGTCGACCCTCGTTTGGCGTTCCCCACACCTCATTATTATTCCTCTGCGGACGATTCTGACAGCGACACACATGTATACTATCCTCCCCATCGCTCCCGCAAGAATGTCCGTCACAAACCTTCTTGATCCCTGTATATTCTCACTCCTCCTTGTACATATTTTCCTTCCTTTAGTTCCCTCCCTCCCCCGTGATTCGCATCACTCGCCCCAGTTCCGTATCGTTTTCATTTTGTGGCTGTACTTAGGATGACTAGATCCTAAGTATAGGGGGTGAGTGACCCGAGTTGCTCCATCTCTTCTTTTTATTTTCTTTTTGTATATTCTTTCCCATTCTCATCGGTCCCCCATTCTTGTGTTCTTTCCAATACTTGGACTGACCAGAGCCTAGGTATAGGGGGGCCGATACCCATTGTGTATTATCCACACTCTTTTTTTCGCTTCTATTCTTTTCACCCACTTATACTTAGTACGAGCTACGGATTTTGTCACCTAGTGCCATGAGGACATAGCAAATGCTAAGTATAGGGGGACGTGTATATATTACATATATACTTTACCCATAGCTCGTACTTTCACGTATTTTTGTATATATTATACAATAATTATGGGATGGGTAAAAAAATAAATAAAAAAACAAAAAAACAAAAAAAAACTTTTGCCTAAAAACAAAAAAATAATAAAAAACAAAACAAAACAAAAAAACTTTTTCCTAAAAAAACTCTTTTTCCTTATTTGCTAAAAAAACTTTAAAAAAATCCTCTTTAAAAAAACTTTTTCAAGAAAAAGGTCTTTTCTTACGTATCTTTTTCCAAAAAAAGCAAAACTTTCTAACAAAAAAATTATTTGCCTTTGTTCATAAAAAAAAAACTAACTAAAAAACTAACTAATAAGTTGGTTTAATCCCTGACACAATTCACTTTCACACAAGACTAGTGATGTTCAAGAACACTAGGTTTATGAGGTCTTGAAATTTTGAGTTAACCGGCCTTAGTCATTAGGGTCCTTGACTTAATTATTCACATTTCCCTAGTTTGAAAGATTTGTGTGCTATATTGCATGCTTAGTCTCTACCTTAAGAATATGATCAGCACCTCACATACACGACTGCAGTTATGATGAGATGAGTTGAAATTTCAGAGGAAATGGGATGAGGGATTTGAGTTTGGACTTGATTTAATGATGCTCGAGGATGGGATAAAATCAATGAAGGCTTCATGAAACCTGAGTGTCAGCATCTTTAGCCAGTATGAGAACATGGTTCTTGTACTATCTCTTGGCATTTACCTTTGTGCCAGGGTGTGATAAAATAAAAAAAATGTTGATCAGTGTGCGCCAACTCTTGGTAAAAGCAGTGGAGCTAGCCAAAAATACTACAAAGCAATGAAATGTCAAGGAAAAGCTCTCATTCCACAAAGTCAATTATCAAAGAGCTTCCACCAAAGGCGAGCGCTCCCAACCATTTCAAAGTGTCCACTTGGACCACCGCTATTAGGACCAGGAGTCGGGCTTGCACCAAAAAAGGGCTTTGCATCGTAAATGCTACAAGTCTAGGTGTAGAAGGTACGATAGGTACTCAAAAAAGGCACACCCCGGTGTACTACCCGGAAAACAAGTGCAGACGGCTCCAACTTCTCTTGACGGACGCACTGATCAACACCAAAAAATGTGTTGCGTAATAAGGCACTTGAGATGATCCTTGTTCCAATGAGAGGGAGAGAAGAAATGACACAATCCTATGCCCTCCATCAACTGGCCTTCCATCTACACTTTTAAGTCTGACAACTAAAGAGACGGTGGATTGGTTGCAAGAAATGGTTTATTCCCTAGTGTTGAGGATCGGGTCCTTAGGAGAGTCTCTTGGACTAGAACCTTGGGTGACGTGGTGACTCTACTCTTGTAACTGCAGTCAACACTTAAAGTCATATCCCTTATATATATATATATATATGTATGTATACAAAGAGAGTCTGATGATTAGGGAAATTGGGTACCTTTTGACTAGAGCTTGGTTCAGCTTAGAATTTTAGGATCTCTAAAACCAAGAGTTCTTGAACGGATCAAGTCTTGTATTTACATGCACAGTCAAGGGTTAACCCAACTTATTCATTCTTTATTTGCTCGAGGACTAGCAAAGTTTAAGTATAGGGGGGTGATGAATCCACGATTCATCATCGCAATATCTTGATCTTAGCAAAATCCCCGAGTAAAATCCCAGAAAAATATCCATAAAATCAATAAATTAACAAAATAACTCTTGTAAATAAAACACACTAATTATTGTATATTAGATTGTATAAATAAAATTAACACTAAAAAGCCGTAAATTAAAGGAGTTTTTAACCTGTAAATAGCCCAAAACATCATGGATTTTTAATAATTTCATTTCAACTCCTTTTTGCCTAATTCTTTCTCTAACTTATTTGTAAAAATGTATATAAAAATACAAAAATACAAAACAAATTTCACCTCAAATAAATGCTCCTAGATCCCAAAGAGAAAAGGTCGTAAAGTCCAACTTCAAAGCCAAATTCCCGCTCCGTCTGAACTCCAAATTCATCAAACTCACTTTTAAAGTTTAAGTTAGAAAATTATTTATCTAACGGAAGTGGTTTCAATAAAATCGGAGCTCATTTGCAAAAGTTGGGTTTTGGGACCTAGATGTACATTGTATATTATGTATATGTTCATTCTTTCTTCAAATTTTTTATTTTATTTTATCTTTCTTAATTTATTAAAAATACAAAAAAATCATGGTGGTGTTGTACTTTGATTGTAGTATTTTATTGTATTTTCCTATTGTACATAGCTATTATTAAAAAGACAAAAAAATATAAAAAGAAAAGCAAACAAAAAAATGTACATGTTGTAGATCTTCTTTTGTAAATTCTCCACTCTTTTTCTTATTTTTTATTTTATTGGATTATAAGTACCCTACTTTATTTCATTTTATTTTCCTTTTATTTTTCCCCATTCTCTACAATAACTTCTATTCTACCACCAACTCCCATTCCACCCCACATTCTTCATCAAACCTCCATTCAACTCCACCAATAATCTAACCTCCATTCATCTCCACCATCTTTCTAACCTCTCTTTCTTTTCTTCTTTATAATCATCTCAACATTCTCATTTTTGTCCATCCACCATTCTTATAGAATAAGGAGAGAGCTTGGAGTGTTTTATTGGTGACAGCGGTGAGGTATCTTCCTCAAGCGACGACCTCCTTCAGGCGAGATCCGCGGAGCTCCGCTCTGCGTCACGAGTTCCCCATCGAGCTCGCGTACCTTCTCAGATTTTTGTTTCGCCAATCGGATCGAGGCGACGACAGGAGTCCAGCGTAGCTGCTCCACCAATCCGGCGAAGAATCAGGTAAGTATTCTTCCTCATTTCTCTCGTTATCTTATTTTATCTAATATCTTGTTTCCTTATTGTTTGGATCACCATCATTTTTTTATCCATCACATCACATCTTCATATCATTTTTTTATTTGCATATCATCACGATCAACCCACCATCATATTTGCATTTGTTCATATTTGTCATTTTGCATTTGTTGAATTTTTTTAAACAAAACAAAAACAATAAAAAACATTTGTTCATTTTACATTTGTTCATTTTATGTTTAAACAAAACAAAAAAAACTAAAAAAATATAAATAAAAAAATTTGTTTGCATCAACACAGTAAAAAAAGTTCAAAAAATATTAAAAAAATAAAAAAAACGTAACGGAGGTGGAGCAGCAGCCCCCAACGCCGCCGCCCCACCCCCACTCTTCCTCCGTGCCCAGCCGGGCGCCGCCGTCCACCTCCACCCCTTGCCGCTCGCAGCGGCCCTGACCCCTCCTCGCGGCCGCGCGCGGCCGCCCCGCCGCCCAGCCGTCTTTGGGTTCTTCATCGTGCGCCCTAACAGGAGGAGGAAGAAGGGAAAAAATTATTTGTAAAAATTGTATTTTTATTTCCGCATGTTTTTATAATTACAAAACAGTCCCTGTGATTATTATGTTATGTTTAACTTAATTCATCTTTGCACTGATAACCATGTGTTTGTGCCTTAATTTGGACATCAAAATTGCATCTTTTTATTCAATAAAAATGGCATTGTGTTGAGCTCTTAAATTTATATCTCACACACGGTTGCTCTAAAAATTCCACAAAATTATATGTGATGCCTTGAAGAGTGTTTAATTTACTATCCAAATTTCATTCAAAGTTGAGATGTCTTGTGCCTGAAATAAATTATAGAGTGATTTTCGTATTTGATTTTTAATTAAATCCACGTATATCCTTTTCGCTAAATTTCAACTCTCTTAGATTGCTTATCTAAATATCTTTCTGTGATAATTCGAACTCTAATTAATTTGACAATTTGGATTTATAAGAAATTATTTACTCACTGTCACTCTGATTTCACTAAAAATCCATAAAAAAATTAATAACTTGTCAAAAAAATCCAAAAATATTCTTGTAGCTTCCTCGCATAATTTTTATATTTCAATAAATTTTTCATAATTTTTGCTTTCTGTTTGTATGAAAAATTGTGAAAAACCCACAAAAAGTGTGCATTTTTAGTTGTTGCAATTTAACCCCTAAAATTCCAAAAAAAGTACCTTGCATTCATCTCTGGATTAGGACTCTAGAAAAAATATAATTTGGCTAAATTGGACATCTTTTCCATTAAAATTAATTTGGCCTTGTTTGTGTTTTCTATGTGTCATAATCCAACCGCATCTTGCATTGGCATTTCATTTTGCATTAAAAAAATCTAAAAAAATACGCATTGGAAATCTAGACTCAAGTTTTCAAATTAACCCGAAGTTGTTCCTTTGCCTCCCTGAGTTCGTCCCTGGACTTGCCCGGGATATAAATTAAAGCCGAAACACTCTTCACGGAGATCCTCTCGGTTCTGACTGATTCGCTAAGTACACGTATTACAACGAACCCAAATTAAATATCGTATTTAGCGACTCGTCAACACCATGTCGATCTTTCTGGACCCTCAATTTGGCTATAAAAGCTTTGATTCTGCCTCCTGGTATGGCAGCTCATGCCTCGCTCCTTCTTCCACCTCTAGACACCTGTGGTTGAGTGACATCTATCAGAGAGCGTCCTTGGATTGAGTTTGGTAGAGAGCACGCAGTTCACCCTTCGTGGCCAGAGATCCTCATCCGCCACAATGCAGTTGAGACCATTATCCTGACGACCCCCTTTGCTTGGATCTTAGGAAATCGTTCCAACCTTTAGGTAATACTTATTTCGACTCCATTTCCTTGTTTCATTGAATCTTCCCGTTTGACTCCACCGCAGTTCACCTACTCCGACCACCTTGGTCGGAGCCCCATATCACCCTCTTTTCCTTATTGATCGAACCACCGATGACCGCTCCATCTTGCATTGCAGTCTGATCACCCTTGGGCTCGACCGTCAGGTCGAGATTAAGGCTAAGATCTCCCTCTGTCGTCCTTGCCGGAGATGGAATCCCGTCCACCTTTGCTTCTTTTACTTCCAGTGTCAATAACCCAGATCGAAGCTTTGCCCTGAGTCCTTCTATCCTTTGCAGGTACCCCATCGTGATAGGAGCTTCTGTTGGAGGTCCAGCTACCCAATGGAGCAGCTCCAGACGAAGGCCTCATTATCCGGCACATCTGACCGTGGGCTCCTCCATCAGAGCCTCCCACTAGATGCAGACCACCTTCACGATGATGCAAGACTCATCTGATCCTTCATCGGAGTAGTGGATCTCGATCCCTCCTCTGTCGAAGCTCAACCCCGACGAGTTCTTCTAGCTATCTTCTCCACCGTCGATGACGGTCTCCGCCTTCCAGATCTGATCATGGCCATACGCCCACGCATTGTTCTTAATAGTCGATCAGAGCAGGCGTCAGATCTGTACCGCACGTCCCCACCCTTTTCAAAGCCGACAGATCTGCACTGTAGCAGAGAATCACTGCCGCACGTCCCTGACATCCCCTTCACCGTCAGATCTTTGCGCAAAGGATGATACAGGGTATATTGCATATTTTATCCCGCACTTTTATGCTTTCTTAGTTTGTTTAGAGAATAAAGTTGTAGTATGAATATTGTGTAGTTAGGACCTTTATGTTTTTAGTATTTGCTTTTTAGTCATCCTGAACCTGAGACACGTGCACGTACACATGAATTTTGTGGGTTATTTGCATGACTTATCCTTGAACTATTTAGATGTTATGTTTTGAGTATGACTTTTTTAGTAATTGCAAATATACCCTTGTACTTGTGTTTTTGAACAGTGAAAATACTGGATAATTTGTAAGATTAACTCTGAGCTTTTTATAGATGTTATCTTTCGGCCTAGAAACTAGTGTATAGGTGCATTTAGGTCCCTGCTTATTGTGTGTTGTTTTTCATCAAATAAATACCTAAATAACTCCAAAAATTCCATAAAAATTACAGTTGGCTCTTGCTAACACGTAATACTTATGGCAATTGTTGTGAATTAATTTAGTTTTATTTGATATTTTCTAAAAATCAAAAACACTTGAAAATTGCTCTATCTATTTTATAAAATACTAAAAAATAAAAAAATGTTTTAAAAATCATAAAAAAAATTATTGTGTGTTTGTTTCTGTGTGTTTTATAAAAGAATTATAAAAATCCTAAAAAGCTAAAAACTCCAAAAAAACTTATAAAAATCATTAAAAATTCTAAAAAATCGAAAAAAATATATAACTTTAATTTCTATAGTTATATATTTTTATTCCCTTTTCCATAAAAATCACAACCAAGGCATTAGGGCATTTATAGTATTTTAAATTTGCCTTTTAGTCCAGGTTGTACACTATTTTCCACTTTCATCCTTGTTTGATTTTTATAAAATCATATAAAAATTAGAAAAATCCCATGAAATCATAAAAACATCTGAATATTTGAAAAAAACATAAAAATATTTTTGTTTCCTATTTTTGAGCATTTCTAACTCTTAATAAAAAATTGTTGAAGCTTGATTGTGCCTTGTTTGCTTGTTTGTTTTCTTATTTTGAAAATATAAAAAAAATGCAAAATTAAAAACCACAAAAATATGTTTTTTATTCTCTGATTAGGATTACTTCGTACATTTCTGTGCTCCTTGTATTTGACCCAGGTCGTTATACCATGTTAAATAAATAGCAGAGACTGCTAACATTGGATTTTGTGCTTTGATATCTTATCTGTGTGGTTCTCTATTTTCTTGTTGAGCTTTGGCATATTGATTGGGGTCACAACAACCTGTGTTTAATCTTGTTACTTAACCCTAGTTGGTAGGTCGCTCTTCACCAATCTGCAACCATTCGATCAGAGCTCGACCTGATCTGCACTATGCCTTAGAGAAGCCTTGCAGACCGTTGATCAGATCCTGGCATGTCAGATCTGAGCCACATGTCCGCGACATCCCCTGAACCGTCAGATCCTTTTCAGGCGTGGATCAGAGTTGTATGCCAGTGTAGAGACTAAAGCCTTTGGATCCAGCCATGTGTTGCCTCCGCCTGCATAGGGTTACACTTTTTACCCTATCATTTCTTCTATTTTGTAGTAGTCCAATAAAAATAATGTGTAGTTAAAAACATTTGCAGTATGTACCCTATAGTTTTTATATTTGCATTTCAGTCCACTTGAGTTGTAGTCACGTGTACCTTCACGTGTTTTTTGGTGTATTTGCATGTTTCTCCCCGAACTTTGCACTTGTTATGTCATGAATGAGATGTTTTAAGAAATTGCATTTATACCCTTGTGTGTTTGGATTCACGTGTTGCGTGTGACTATAGTGGAGAAATTGCACAAGGGGTCCTTGATCTTTCCTTGCTTGTTATTTATTAGGTCCCTGAACTTAATACAATTACAGATTGGTCCCTGGAAATTATTTTTAATTACTAATCTTTTATTTATTGCAATAAATATCAAATCAACTCCAAAAATTACCTAAAAATTGTATGTAACTCCTGCTAGAATGTATGATTTGAGCTAATTTTGGCTTGTTAATTTTCATGCATTTTCTACTATTGAAAATTCAAAAACACCCTAAAAAATACCTATCTGTTTTGGAAAAAAACATAAAAATTCAAAAATCATTTAACAATTCTATAAAAATTACGGTAGTTACTATTTATTTCCCTTTAGCTTCAATATAGTTTTTGTTGAAAAATACCCTACAAAAATCTAAAAATTTGCAAAACAATTAAAATTTTATAAAAATCATAGAAAAATCCAAAAATAGTGATTTCAGTTCCTGCTTGTAGATAATTTTCTCTAGTTTATCCTAAAAATAATCTCTATGAACGACCTTTTATGTATTTTTAAATTGCAAAACATTCCTGGCTACGCACTGTTTTCTTATTTTATCACTATTAGATTTTAGAAAATTACAAAAACATCTGAAAAATATATAAAAATTAACAAAAAATACTGCAAAATACATAAAACCCAAAAATATTTTAACTTTATTTTTAGAGTGTTTATGACCCATTTGAGAAATACAAAAAGATTGTGTGTGTTTACTTTTGTTCATTGTGCTTATTTCCTTCACTTTGAAAATTTAAAATTTTGAAAAAAAAATAAAAACCAATAAAAACAATAAAACCCCTTGATTTATTAAATCTGCAGTGTATAATTATGCTCCTTGAGATCGACCCTGGTCATTATACCAGGTTAATAAAAGTAGAAAAATCGCTTATTTTCTCTGTATGACTTTTTATGGTTTATTTGCTCGTTGATCGCTTGATTGATTATGGTTACAACGACACTTGCTTAATTAATAACTTAACCCTAGCCGATCAATCGCTCATCAATACAACAATGCAAATTCACTCTTTTTCCACGCCTCCTCCCTTACTGTCTTCGACCTCCTCGTCCTCACAGAGAGTATAGACACCATCTGATAGATCATAGATTATCGTCGCCAATGGTGTTGTCACGTACCTGCTCCTCATTGCACGCCTCTGTCGAAAGAAATGGGGGGATTTGCTATCATCGTCATCGTACGCCATGTGCGAACCTACACCACCTTGTGTCATCATCTTCGCCATGTGCATCATCGCACTACCGTCTCCTCCCTCTTCATATTCCTCCTCTGAGATGCATCATCCACCATTGAGAAGCTTTGCAAGGAGGAGAAAGTTGGCATCACAACCGTAAATCACGTGAGAGAGAAAGGGGGATGTCGTTGTCGACCAATCGAGAGAGAGAGGGGAATTAGGCCATATAGTTGTCACATTCTATATTTAGAATGTGACTAAATGAACAAAAGGGATTTTCAACCAATTAAGTAACATAAAAAATACATCATTTATTTCAACCGTGTGATTAAAAATAGAGGGTTGAGATTGATGGGTCACCACAATATTGATGGGACCCCACCTCATTCGAAGTTTCTCCTATCATATTATATATCTATATGTAGTTATATATAATTAATATTACTATTAATCGTTATAAATACCTTATAAATATTTTTATATCATTAAAAAATAAAAAGGATTGTTTCTGATTGTATTTTCTGATGTTTATATATTTATTATATAAGATATATATATATCATATATTATACATATTATTACATATATAAAGTTATAAATATATAGTTATTACATATATAAAAAAAGAAATAAAAATCGGAAAATATATAGAAAGAAAATAAAAGGTATAAAATTTAAATATATATATAATTAAAAATCATAAAAATTAAATATCATTAAAAAACCCACAAAAATCAAAAAAAACAAATATGAACAAAAAATAGTTGTTGTTTCTTCTTTGTATACAATAATTATTTGCCTATCTTTGTAGATCTTTGTGGTTTGACACCAAGAATACTTGTACCCTATACACATTTCTATCTAGGTTATAATAAATTTTAACCTCGTACTTTGATTGCATCACTTTACTTTATATTCTGGGTTAACTGTTGACTTAATTGGTCGGCTCTCGAAATCGCTTACTTCAGCAACTGAGGTCTGCCTTGTGTGACCTCACGATCGCCTCGATGTTTGATCAATTAATCACTCGTTCACTATGTTTCAAGTAAAAATCCAAATCAAAAGATGTTAACAGCTTGTTCGGTAATGTGAGGGACCGAGTAGGAAGGGTTTTACAAAGTTCTTGTTAAAGAGGGTTTTCTAGCAAATATGGCAAAAGAGCCCTTCTTGTAACATGCAATTTGATGAGATTCTTGTAGCAGGAGGAGACATGAGAGCTCCAACTCCTTATATGAGATAATGAATAAATATCTCTTCATGGTGAAGGAGATTGATGAATACATTGCCAAATTGAAGAAGTGACCTGAGTATGGTGTGATCCTCATGTGTGATGGTTGGATGAGTTATATGAGGAAGAAAATCATCAACTTCCTCTTATGTTGTGATAGGAAGATGGTATTGATCAAGTTTGTAAATGTATATGGGCATGTCAAGAGTCACAAGTATATACTTAAACTCTTGAAAGATGTTATACAAGAGGTTGGTCACGAAAAAACATTGTAATGGTGGCAACTTTAAAAGGTAGGCAAGATGTCATGTCTTCCAACAAGTACTACAATTTTTGAGCACCATGTGTTGCACATTGCATTGACCTAGTCCTCAAGTATTATAAAAAGAAGAAAATCATCATGAATGTGGTTGATCATGCATGATTAATTATAACATTCATCTTCAACCATTTTAAAGCCTTATTGTTGATGTAGAGGGTGTATGAGGGCGACATTGTAAGGCTTGGATTTATAATATTTTCAATCAATTTTATAATGTTGCAAAGCATGCAACAACACAAGGTTAGTTTGAAGAAATGTGTTGTTTAGGATAATGGCTTAATATTCCTTAGGTCCACACAGATCAGGAGAAAGGCAGAAAACTTGTTCAACAATGTCAGTTTTTGTGATGATGTCGCCCATGCAATAAAAATCATGGAACCAGTTGTATTAGTCTTGAGAATAGTAGGTGGCGATAAAAAAATCAACCACAGACATGATATACAAAACAATGCGGGTGATAAGGGAGAAAGTGAAAGAAAATGTCGAAAAAGGTTATAACATGTCACTGGGCATCATCGACGAACGTTGGTAAAAAATGTTATCACATCCTCTTCACTAAGTTTATATGCATTTTGTATGTTACGTACTTCAATTTTAAACTTTTAGTATCATCGAATTACCATTAAGATAGTTATTATTTTCATTTATTTTCAATGTATTATCTTAATCTGATGTACCACTACAAGCACAACATTGGTACTTGTCTAGAGCTCTTATCATCTTTTTACATTTGGTGGAGAAACTAGTAAAGACAAGAGATCTGCAATCAAATTGCATGAATGAGGTATAAAATATTTAGTCGTATCGATTACTGATGTCTTGTTAACATTATCATTGATGTCGATGCTTATTATCTTGTACATAAAATATTTTAGAGTGCCCTTGGGTTCTTGTGTATGAATGACAACAATCAACAAGCACAATAATACTCTTTCAGGTATGTATGATCTTGAAATATCAATTAAACAGTTTTACCTTTTTGTTACTTATATTTTAAGGCTAAAATAATTTCTTTCTTGTAGGTAAATGGCGGATCATGTATGGATTAAATGCTCAAAACTTGTGACAAGTGGCAATGAAGCACTATAGACATATGCACTTTAGGGGATGGCCAATGACTATCCTTTATATTCAAATAACCATGCACTTCAATCAGAGGGGATGGTTACTCAAGCATCCCCTCTACGTGCGTCTCATTTTACAAGAGGGGGCACAAGCCCATCGCGACCTCTCTCAGAAATCAATCGGGACGGTCACGACCATCTCTAACACTCCAACTTTACGAGACGACCGTTGACCATCCCCTCTTGAAAGCTAGTAGGGACGGTCACGACCATCCCTAACTGCATTATATGAGGGACGATCTAGACTGTCACATGTAGTTCAACAATAGGGACGGTCAAGACTATCCCATCATGTACTTAAAGGGGACGGTCGGAACCGTCGCCGCTTGTCACATGCAACAGGACATGCACAGAAGCGCATAGGGGATGATCATAACCATCTCTCTTGCACCCCCCCCTCCAACTCCCAAAAAAGCACCCATAGGCTAGCCCGGTCTAGGGTGTATGATCATGACCGTCTCTCCTATGTTCATAGGAGATGGTCTTGACAGTCCCCTCCCATCATGTGCAGTCTTAGGTTCAATGGGGATGTACATAGAAGTGTGTATGGGACGGTCATAATCATCCCCCCTACCCTGCCATCTCCCAAAAAACACCCTTAGGCTAGCCCGGGACAGAGGAATTGTCAGGGTCGTCCATTCCTGTGTTCATAGGAGACTATCTTGACAGTCCCCTCCTGTCATGTGCAGTCTTTGATTCAACGGGGGCACAAAGAAGCATGGTGGGGATAGTCTAAACCATCTCACTTGCCCCACCATCTCCCAAAAAAGTGCTCGTAGGATAGCCCAGATTAGTGGGGACAATTATGGTCATCCCTTCCTCTGTTATCGGAGAGGTCATGACCGTCCCCTCCTATTATGTACCGTCTTCAATTTAGTGGGGACACACACATAAGTGTAGAGGGGACGATCATAACCATCCCATCTGCCCCACCATCTCCCAAAAAGGCGTGTGTAGGCTAGCCAGGGCCAAGGGGGACGGTCACAACCATCTCTTCATGTGTTCATAGACGACAGTCTTAACTGTCCCTTCCCATCATGTGCAATCTTCAGTTCAGCAGGGACGTAACTGAAGTGCAGAGGGTATGATCATAACCGTTCCAGCTATCCTCCCTCCCTACATCTTCTAAAGAAAGTCCACGTAAGCCACCCCGAGCCAATGGGACGATCGCGACCATCCCCACCGTATACATTAAAAAAAGAAATGTATCAATAGTTTTTATGCCCCTTTAATTACAAGGAATTCACATAAATAAATTAACAAGCCAACTCTCAATAAGAAAACATTGTTTGATATGCATATATAGTAATTATTCTACAAACACTCTAAACACATTAAAATTGTTCACCTAACTACTAAGTTGTACACAACAATATAACAATAAAGCTAAACATCGCTCCCATCTGAATCAGTCTCTTTATCACTCTCATTCTCATCATCGCTAAAGCGTGCTAGTGATATTGGCATGTCAACATCACGTTGCAGACGATTTATATAAGCCAAGACATTGACCATATCAGATCGCATCTTGGCCACCTCTTCATCCTGTGCCGACATCTTCGCCTTCTCTTCTGTAGTTTTCTCTCCAATTTTTTATCTCGTTGACATGTTTGGGACAATGAGTGAGGCCCAATAGACATGTTCAATACCACGCATGGATTGCCACTCCCCATCTGCCACAGCGTATACGTCCAGAATGTTCTGGACCTGTGGATTGGATGAATGTCTTGTCAGCATATAACAGTAAGGTGCTCGTCCACATGTTATCTAGGGAGTCGGTCACAGTGAGTTTGATCATTTCCTCATGTATATTTGATTTACAAAGAAATAAAGTGAAAAAAGGATGTATAATTATTGTATATCATAATTAATTTATATGAATGGGAGAGTAGACGTCATCGATCCGGTGCACTTCTCCTCTAACACTCGAGTCTTTGACCCCACAAATACATCTATCTGGTGGCCTCTCGATCGTTTTTCTTGAACTAAATAAATTACAAATAATATATTAGAGGTTTGTCATATTCTTTATCTATAACAAATAAAACAAACTTACAAAATCGTGCTTGAATTGATTAGTATTCGTCCTCCCCGTCTTATGGGTTGACTTGAAACCCTTCGCGTGATTCGTAGCATTTTCGTCGATATCTCGTAATATCATTACAATTTAATAAAATTAAGTAATAAATAAAGATAAAGTACATTATATACCACAAACACCTCACTAGACCAAAAGTTAATGAGCTCCCACCACTACTCTGGAGTCACACCCGGTGGAATATTCTGAACTAATTACTTGTAAAGAATCTGAGGGTTATAGTACTATAGAAGGAAGATATTATCACAGAAGATGTCATTATTTCAATGATACGATTGAATCAAGATTTGACCTTTGATTTAGGGCCTGTTTGGTTGCAGGGTTGGGCAGGGTTGGTCCAACCCTGGTTACTATTCACAAGGGTACTTCCTCCTCACATATTACTATTCACCCAGCCCAACCCAGCCCTGCCCAACCCTGCAACCAAACAGGCCCTTAGTGTATCCTTTATGGTGACGCAACATCTCTGCAGCATGATTAAAGATATGTCCATCAAAGACAGATCCCTGATTCCAAGAAAATGCAGCCTACAATGAAGGCATCAAACTCACAATATCAACCATAAATATTTATTTGTTATTTTAAGTTTCTACCTGCAAGTTCTATAGAATGGGTCTTCATGGACTAGGGAAGTTATCGAAGGTTGTATGTAGTAATGGGAATACGGGCACGTACTACCTGTCCAAGGTAGCTATGGAACTCAAAAGAGTTCTCACCCATCGCATTGCCCCCTATAATACGGATAGGTAGGATATGGTCAGGAGGAAGGCAGTTCAAGAACCTACACTAAGACATCCCCGTCGACGTTGAGATTTGTACCTACCTAGATTGGAAGATTCTGCACTTGACTGAGGAGTAGGGTTGGATTTTCTCAAATCTGTCTAGAACGAGGAGCCATATCTGAAAAATAACAATATAATTTAAAGAAATTTGTCAAGATACCTATCATCATTATATAAACACAATGGAAAATAATATGTTAATTTAGTATTAATTTGAATTGCCTCTTAATGTGTAATAATGTTGTCGCAATATCTTCTACAGGTATTAGAAATGCCAATATCAAGTACATAAGTCATAATATAATTGAAAAAAAATTTGATATGCATCCTCAATATCTAACAATTCTTGATTTCCATTTACATCAAAAAAATCTCAAGGTGTTGTTCTAATAGGAATAATCCATCCATTGATAGAGTTGTCAGGGACATAAAACACCTTCTCCACCTGACTTGCAAGCACGGGAGGTTCATTCGTTTGCAATTGGCTTGTTTGTTTTAATGAGAGAAAATCATTTTTGTCTTTCTTGAATCCAGATCCTTCATGAACAATATCAAACCAAATACATTGAAATAAGACACATCTTGATTCATGTGTAAAACAGATCTCTAATATATCAATAATCTCAATGTAATGTCCATTTATACTAGAGAAGAGCTTCACTTTTACTATCACTCCATAAAATTGTATTTCCTTGTTTTCATTAATTGGTTTTTTTAGAATCAAAATCCATTTACGATATTACCGGAATGAGAAACAAGTAGTGAATATGGACTTCTCTTAATATCGAGAGTCGTAGACCACCTATCATTGCTTGTTTCTTTCAATAGTTCTACTCTTTTTTTGAACTATAAAAAGAAGTCTGATTTGTTGGAATTACTTGAATTATATTGTTTATAAAAATAATCGACTTCATCTAATTGCATAAGAATATAATAATGAATAAGATCTCTTTCTTTATCTGAAATTGACCAATGGATACTTTTAAGTATCGCTCTTTCATTTTGTTGAAAAATCTAAAGTAGTATATTCGGATCTTCATTTCCCACATCATCATTATTGTTTCATTCATATCTGTCGAATGTCATGTTATTTCCATCATTCATATGCATATCACAAAATATAATACACTCTTTGCATAAATATCCCTCAGCTATACAACCTTCTGGTGTTTCCTTATTACAAATCATATTCTTTAACTTTCGTAAATATCATTCAATCAGATATATCCACCGATATTAGACAAGTCCACATATTTGTGCATCGCTTGCTAGGTGTATAATCAAATGTATCATTATATTGAAAAGTGAAGGAGGAAATATTTGTTCCAACTTACAAAAAGTTATAACAACTTCCGATTCTAATCAATATAATAATTATGAATCTAACATTTTCAAACATAGTACTTTAAAAAATCAACTAAGTTCGATTAATGGTTGCATCGCATCTAAATGAAAGACTCCTTTGGTTGCTAGGGGAATAGTTAACTTGCATAAGTACATGACAATCATGACTTTTCAATACACTTATCTTCCTTTTTGCCTAACCTGATAAGTTGGGAAGAGAACCCATATGATACTTTGATGTTTTTTTTAGAAAATGAAATATTTTATCCCTTTCATCATTAGATAATATATAAATTACACTGGGTAATATAATTCTAGAATTATCTAACTTAACAAGATGTCACCCTTCCCAAATTTCGAATTGTACCAAATCACATCTTTCTGAAAAATCCGATCGACTTAGATGGAATAAATGAAACAAAGTTCGTTGTCCCAAATCAACCAAATTGGTTAAAAAAATAAACCACTCAAAAAATCAATCAAACAATGTAAGCGGTCTGCTATTTTATTTATAGGGTATATCGACCAGGGTTGAACACCAGGAGCACGATTTAAAATCTAAGTAGTAAAATATCTAAAAATAAATATTTTCGGTAGTTTTAATTTTTTGAATTTTAATTTTGAACAAAACAAGCATAAGAAATAGAAACACACACAACACTCTTTTGGATTTTTTTTAAAATAGCTAAAAATGCTCAGAAAATTAAAGTAAAAATATTTTTGATTTTATAAGTTTTAGAGTATTTTTGGTAATTTTTAGGGATTTTTCAGATGTTTTTTGTAAAATTTTAAAAATAGTGGTCAAAATATCAAACGATGCACAACTAGGAGCAATTTGCAAATTAAAAATACTTAAAATACCCAAAGCTCTAGATGGTATTTTTGTAATAAATTGGAAATTAAAATCTACAAACAAAAACTGAAAACACAATTTTTTGTATTTTTCTTTGATTTTATTTTTATAAGAATTTAGGTTTTTTGTAATTTTTAGGATTTTTATAAGGGGTTTTCAAACAAAAATGGTATTGGAGGTAAAACACAACAAAATACACCTATAAGAATTTTTATAGAATTTTTAAGACATTTTTCAAATTTTTATAATTTTTGGGACACAAACAGGACACTTTTTAGGGGTTTTTAATTTTTTTAAAATAGAAGTTGTAAGTAAATCAACTCACGAAAATTACCATAAATACTAAACAATAGCAGGAGCTAACTGTAATTTTTAGATAATTTTTAAAGTTAATTTAATATTTTTTACAACCAATAAAAGACCAGAAGTTAAATACAGTTTACAGGGGCCCAAAAGTAATTATTTAACTTTGCATACCAAACAAATAGCAAACACCACGCATATCATGTGATCCAGGCTCACAGGGGCATATATGCAATTCTCAAAACATATCATTCATTCTATAATAGCATAAAAGTGTAGGATAAATGTTGCAAATAATCCAACAAGCATGTGGGGACACACGAGACTAAACCTCGGACGGACTGAAATGCAAATAAAAAAGTAGAGGGTCCAAACTATAAATGTTTTTAACTACAAGATTTATTTACTGGACTAAAGCGAAATAAAATAAACGGTAAGGTAAAAAGTGCAATATACCCAACAGAAACACATGGTGCACGCAAGAGGAGGCAGAGGTGGATGGCTCTGATATTCCCCTAGAAGGTGATCTAACGGCTCTGCTCTTTGTTGGGGATGTGTGTGTCATATGAAGCCCAGGATATGATCATACCGTTAGGATAAGAGCGTGGTTGTACGATCTTGATCAGATCTGGGGGGACCTCCTGCGAGCGACAGAAAAGGGGCCTGGATGAACTCGGGTCTGGAGAGCTTCAACTGAGCAAGGACGGAGATCCGGCGCTCCGATGAAGGGTCTGAGGAGTCCAGCAAGGTCGTGGTAGCACTCCATGTCGAATGGCCCTCTCCGATGATCGAGAGGACGGTCGGACGGGCGTAGCGATGCTGGCCCTCCTAGATTTGCTCCACCGGAGCAGTAGGGGTATCAACTGGGTCTCCTTGCATGCACGGGCACCTGCAAAGGCTAGAGTGACTCGGGAACAAGGCTCCGGCTGGGTTATTGCATGGAAAGACAAAGATAAGCGATGGTGGATGGAGTCTTGGGATTCCGGTGAAGGTGGGGGGAGGAAGCCTGACCTAATCCTGCTCCGATGAGCAGGATCCAGGGGGATATGTTGCGTAGGAAGATGTGGGGTGAGTAGAGGGGTCAATCTATGGGAATGAAGGTGGGCAACAGGCTCCAGACCCGACGGTCGTAGCCAAGGAACAACGACGACGATGAAATGTAAAGTTCGGATTAAAATGTGAAATACGAGTGATAAGATGGATACCTAGAGGATCTGACGAACTCAGGAACTCAAGGCGAGGTGGTCGGTGAGGGTTATAGCCTCAACCCAGTTGTAGCTGACCAAGGAGGCTTCTCGCGATGGCTCTCCAGCGACGCGACGAGCTGCGCTCAATCGGACCACTTAACGATACTCCAAAGGCACCTCCGAGGAGTTGTCACCTTCTTGAAGGTAGCTAGGGGTCTGTGGTGGCACGAGGAATGAGATGAGTAGCGGAAGAGCATATTTACAGCAACGACCGAGGGTCCAGAAAGATTGGAGCGTGGAGCGAAACCCTAGGAAGATCTGATCCACCCTAGAGATCCGCAAGAATCATGGATCCTAGGAGAGCAATCGGGCTGTGGAATCGAGGCAAACAGAGGTTGGGTCCGATCAGAAGAAATTCGAGAAGATGCTTCAGCGAGGTGAATGGTGACCCGACCTGGCTAGGAGGACATGTTGACTGAGGTCAACGTTCCCACGTGGACCAATAGGAATTCAGAATTTACAAAAAAGGAAATTCAATAAAAAATAGTAAATGATTTTAAATTAAAAAGCGTATAAATAAAAAATGTTTATTATTTTATGAACTGTTTTTCTGTGATTTAATTATTTTATGAAAAATAGAATAAGATATATACAATATAATGTATTATATACAGGTATAATATACCTATGTGTTATGTACAAATATTTTTATTTTATTATTTTTCAAAAATTCTTTTTATTTTATATTGTATTTATTTACACAATAAATTTAGGAATACAAAATGATTTTTGTTTGATTTTTATGAATAAGTTAAGGCTGTCAGTCAAATAGGTATGTTATCATATACAGCTGTCTTTTGTACAAGAAATTGTTTATTTTTATTTTTATTTTTATTTTTATTTTTTTCTAATTTTTATTTTATTTTTTTATTGTTTCTAGGTCTATATACAAGTGTGTAAAAATAATAAAATATTTATATTTTATCAAAATAAATAAATACATATTTTGTACAAGTATAGGTAGTATGAGCAATACATAGTGTACCCTTATCTCTCTATACTTATTTTCTTTGCGATCAGGTCAAGGATTGACCTAGTCTTGGGGTTTGGATCGCTCTGTATTTAATCTTATATTTCTAACTTCCTAGGCAAATGAAAGATATCTTTCATCGAATTTTATCCACTCCTCCAAATCTGGTGAATGTCTAAGAAGATCATTTGTATCTTTCTTTTTGATATTATTGTGCCATATCATCCATTTAGTTATTCTAATTGATGAATACAAACATTGCAACTGAGATATAAGAGGGAAGAACCATAAAATTTTCTCAAGATTTTTCCGCTTAGATGCTTCATTATTCTTCTTAAATATGGAAGCATTACATTCAGACAAACCTCTAATGTTGAATTCTCCTTCCAATATAAAATACAATCATTTGGACATGCATCGGTTTTATCATAATTTAATCCAAGATATTACCTTATTTTTGCATCCTTCCAATAGTTAAGAAACTTGTCAGGATTACTTAATATCCTTCGAATTAAATGTAAAACATTAGACATCATCACTTGTTGTGCAATTGTTCTTCACTTTCATATTAAATAACTTTAACATAAATCTTAGACGAGACGTTTCAACTCTCGGAGCTAGACAAGTTTCTGCATATGTTATATTTTCACAAAAATCATCCTGAACTGGTTCTGTACTTTCATCTGAAATAAACCTTCGAATATCATATAACATTTCTAATATCCCATCACCAACATCTGTCTGCATTTGATCTTCTTTATAATGTAAATCATTGTTTTGTTCTGAAATATTGAAGACATTCCCTGTGGTACGTCCAATTTGTGTAATATAGTCAAATCTCATTCAGTACAAGATGCTCGTAAACTCCTCTTTGATTAGTAATTAAAGTATTTTTACATCTTACACATGGACATTGTATCTTATCTCCTTCACCTCAAATAATATTGTATAACAATTCACAATAAAAAGCTCAATCTAGAAACTCATTGACACATTTCCTATAAATAAAAAAATCGTCAAATCTTTTGTTCATCCAACTCTTGTCCATTTTCATTTATCATACAAATATATATATATATAACTAATATATATATATTAGTTACTCTTTAAAGTCGAGAGGATCGGGGTTATAATAGATATATCTTATTATGATACATTCTAACTTATGCACAATATTACAATCAATAATAAATGTTTCTAAGTTATGTATAATAATCTTTAAGTTCATCAAACTTATACAACTCAGTCATTGTAATTGTTCATAACTTAAACTATAAATACATTTGCACCACTAGTTCAAATATTTGTTCCTAACTCCTCATTTGCATCCTTACATTTGAATCAACACATTTGGATCACTTTCTAATCACTACAATAATTAAAGTTGCATCAAATGTTAGTCACTATACAATCAAACTTATGCAATGACTACAAACTTCTACCAATCGTATGACAGTCATTTGAACATAGTACTTTGAAAAATCAAACATATTACTAAACTTATGCAAATATTTATGCAGTCGGTATACAATCAAAGTTGCATAGAAATGATACATGTATTCCAAGGAGAACGAGAAAGGCACGCCGCTGGTATTCAAGCACCAACATGGGAGGAACTCTAGGGAAGAGGACAGTTGTGTAGAGGGATCACTTGAGAGGAGTGGGGATGGAGGAGGAGCGCTGGTTGTAGAGGAGCACTAAAGGCGATGGAGGGGAACCTGGAGGAGTGGGTGGAGGTTGGGAGAGGGCGGCAAAGGTTGATAGAGGTATGATGCATATAGTGAACGAGAAGGAGAGTTGGATGAATGTTGGGCAAATGACCACAAGGGACTTGTTTACTCAAGATTAAGTTGTCATTCCTAACAAAGCTGGAATGACAATCGTTGCAACGATCAAAATCGAATAAGTTGCAATCAACCCACAATGAAATTCAGTGATCAGAGTATGCGGGTCAAAATTTATTATATCTCTGAATATATGTGTGTGTGTGGGGGGGTATAAGTAGTCTGAGTGTCGAACACTAGGACAACATGGAATAGAGTGCAAAAATTATTATTAATGACTTAATAATTTTTTTGGGTTTTGTTTGTATATTTTTATATCTTTTTCCTTCTTGCTAATTTTATGAGTTTTTAATAATATTCAAATTTTATACTTTTTAAAATTGTATATTATTTAATGCTTTAATTTTGTTAAATTTTTTTAATTAATTTTAAAATATGAGAGCTACTAAAATATTATGGGTATTATATATTCTATATATATAATTTAAAAAATAATTTTTTTTGGATTTTTCAAAAAGTCAAAAAATCGAAATAAAGTAAATAAAATATTTATGGGTTATATACATTTTTCTCTACTTTTGGTGATTTTTGGAGAATTTCTATATTTTTTAGGGAGTTTTAACGTTTAAACAATGCAAAATAGTAAATAGACAAAATTCTGAAGCTTGATTAGGGTTTTAAAAATAGATATCAGTACAAACTAAACCCTGACTAATTTTAATACATTATATATATCTCAAATAAAATTTAGAAATAGAGAATAAAAATGAATTTTTCTAGAATTTTTGTAACTTTTATAAGTTTTTATGTGTTTTGTGATTTTTAGAGTTTTATTTTTGAGATTTTTAGTGATTTATGGTCTAGTGATAGATTTAAACAAAATAAAGCCGGTATACTTTTGAGGGACCAAAATGCAATTTCCAGGAACTTTTCATGCATTTATTAACATACATACAAAATCTACGGACCAAGCATGCAATTTGGCCAATTAAAAATAAACTTTATATTAAAAAATGTATGGTAGGGGTATAAATGTAAATAAAACAAGTTCCATGATTAATCATGCAATTTTTCAAAAAGTATTACATTGATTTAATGTGACTAAAGTGAAATAAAACTGGAAGAGGTTGCTTGCAAATTGTCCAGGCGGTTCACATGGAGAGTCACGTGAGGTGACCTATCACTAGATCTTAGTGCAAATAGAATAAGTTCGAGGGTCCTAATGTTAAATATTACAAAATATTTTACATAATAGAGGAATGCTTAAATACTAAATGATAAATGCAAACAAGCAGGGGTGAGATTTGAAATATACCCCCAAAAGGCGTGTAATCGGATGGCTGAGATGATTTCACTTATGCAATATGACGGTTCAGAAGTGTGCATAATGTTTTGTTGATGGACATGTAGGATTAAGACTTGGACTGGGATCAATAGTTGGGCCTTGGTAGAATCGAACTGATCTAATCAAAACTAGAGCGTCGCTCTTAATCAGACGGTCCCCTCTCTTTACGAAGAATAGAGATGAAATGCGTACGAGGACTCCTCTTCATCGATTCTCATAACTTCATCGGTGGATCGAGCATGAAGATGTCTCTTCAGCTTCCTGGATGATGTATAGTTGATGGTGCCCTTAGATAAGTCCAGATCTCGCTGAAACAAGATCTGGAGCTCGAAGAAGCTTGGTCTGCTTGGAGTTGAAAGATGGGCTTGATTCGCTTCAAATAGGGTCCTTCTGGGTTGGGACCTGCACCCAATGGTTCAGGGCTTGACAATAGAGGTCCTTGACCCTTGAGTTACACAAAAAGATGGGGAATGGATGGGACGGATGTGTTCCAGCGATCGTGGAGAAGGAGACATGGGTGAAAATTGGTCAAGATGATGGACAATGAGAAGGGGAGTGTGTGATGATGATCAAGGGGTCGAGTCATCGTCGAGAACAACTAGAATAGGGACCGGAGCCTAGAGCTCTAACGATATGTGTTTTTGGGATTTTAGGCTAATTTAAATAGAATCAAACAAAATAAAAAGCAACATTAAGGTATTGACTACTCTAAGAATCGAAAAGGCTAAGATAGAATAGCTCACGTGGTCAGAGGACCTAGGAGTAGAGATCGTACGGTGGAGCTCCGACGATGGTGAATGTTCCCTCTGAGCTCCTTCTCCTCGCCTCAGATCACGAGGGCACACCTCATGTCATTAGGGTAGTCACTCAGCATCTATCCTAGGTGTAAAGGTGCTCTAAAGTGGATTGATTTTCAAAAGTGGAGGAGGAGATGTTATATAGCATTGACTGGAAGGGTCTCACTTCACTTAGGGTTTACGATCGACTCGAGAATTGACCAAGAGCACACATAAATTCACGTGAAAGTTGCATCTTGGAAGAAGAAATTTTTTAAAGAAGTCAGGGGCATAAAAGATCTGGATCTAGTTAGAGAAATTAGCGAAGAAAGGGCAAAGTCATGCTAGGGACCGATCCAAAGGGGGATAGGGGAGCTGATCGGGGTCAACCCTAGGTGCATCTTGATTGGTCTACATGGACCCAGTCATGACGAAATAGGGCTAAAAATAGAAATAACAAGAAATAAAGTCAAAAATGATTTTATTAAATAAATCTCAAAAATATTAAAGTTGTTTCCTATTTTATGTACCATTTTCAGATGATTTTTATTTATTAATATCGATACATTTATTAGGTATTAATTTTTAATATACATTTATATGTATATATACATATATTTTATGTATTTTATTTTTTATATTGTATTTTATACATATATTATTATATATATTATTTATTTACAGTATTATTTATTATGTGTTATATATTTTATTTTTTTATTGCCTTTTCTTTGTATTTAAATAATTGCATGTATACATTTTATAGGTATAGTGTACCGATCTATTACACATTATTATTTATTTTGGATGAATTTAAATGTTTTAATTCATGTTAATATTTTTAATACATATCTATAATATATACAATTATTTAAAAATACAAAGGGAGTACAATTTTAAAGAATTAAATAATATATATACCTCAGTTCATTGGTACTCCCAGAAAATCGACTTTTGTATCTTGGCTCCATTTTAAATGAAACCACCTTTATTAGATAGATAATTTAATTTAAAATACAATGGAAGTGAGTTTTATGCATTTTGGGTTCATATAGAGGAGATTACACATTGCATGATTTTTATTGGCTATTATTTTTATTATTTTATATATGTTATTATGTACATATTTCCTATTGAAAATATTTGAATTTGATCAATGTATAAGTATGCATAAAATAGTGTAAAAATGGATTGTATACAATGTATTGAACTCCTAGGGTTTATAGCGTTCTGTGTAAGATTATCTGTATTATTTTTCCCTTATCTCCCCCTACTTTATTCCTTATCCACCTAGTCAATATTGACTTGGTCTCGGGGTTTAGGGTCAGTCAGTATCTTCAATACTTCATTTATTTTCCTTTTCATGTCTTTGTTCTTTTATTTTGTGTTTAAAGATAAATAATTACATGTTAATTATAGGACAATGTTAGATGTTTATTCATGCAAGTTAGTGATATTTACATGTATTTAGATAGGGATTTAAAGCTAAAATAGGGTAATAAAGGTGATTGAATGGCTATTCATCAACCCACATACTTACCTTTGTTATTACCTAGCAAATACTTATGAGGAAAATAAGAGAAAAAGCGAAAATAAAGAAATAAAGAATTTAGAATGGTTATGATTCTTAAACTTATCTTCATAAAATTAAAGTTTGGAGCTCAGTAAGACCTTTCGATTGTTAGTTTGTCAGGACCTTATTAGGAATAAGATTTAAAACTTAACATCTCTCAAATTCCAAAACCCTCTGTTCAGATCGCCTCAATAGCTAGATCAGAACAAGTCTTTTTATATGCAAACCCTTATGACTACGAGTCTCACTTGTATAATATTTGTGAAATGTAGCTCTTCCCGTCAGAAATGACAATAAACTCTCTCCCTCGGCAAGATAACCCTAATTCCCCAATCTATTTACTCTTTCCTCAAGGAGCGTGTATTCTATTCTAAGTTCAAGTGCAACCATATCAAGAAGATGGGTAAAAGAAGAAAAATGGACTATGACTAGTGTAGTTACATATTCTTTGGAGCTTGACCAGTGTAGTCAAGTCTCCAGCTCCAGACAACCTTGTATTTTGACTTTGAAGTATAAGCCTTGCTTATTGATACATATTCCGACAGGAATTGATTTTTCATTGACTTATGCTCGTCTATTCTTTATTGGAGTTTTTATTTTGCATATTTTTTGTTAATACTATACACAACAATATTTACATAAGGAATTTTTCTTCTTGAAGTAGTAGACTATCCATCTTTTGAAGCTTTATTGCAACCCATAGTATCTTGTCTTTAGATGTCCATGCCACTAGACCAGGTTGGGGGCACTGGCCACCAATTAGGGCGACGTATGTTTCCACACATGTGCTTCCCAAGCTAAAGAATCATGCCCTCACCACCTCATTAGAGTTGAGCTAAGTGTAGAGTGCTTGTCCAGTTTATGTCATTACCAACAAGAGTCATGTGTGCGCTTCGAAATATTCTACTTATGCTAATCAAGATGACATGCAAACATATTTGAGTGGGCTCAAAGAATTAATTCTCATAGACCTGAAAAGACTTAATTCCAGTTCTTATAATATTGTTGTGAAATTAAGCGTAAATCAAGCTCCAATCTTCAGATTTTATTCAAAACAAGTTTAATTGTCCCATCATTCTGAAAAATACTTATGCAATGCAAAGATATTATGTGAAGTAAATTTTCTGATTTTGAACTTTTTATGTTGCTTTTCAAACAATCTTCATGTTTTTGGCTTTTGAACATTTTCAAATTTTTAGGGATTTTTTGAAAAGAGTTAGTAAATTTACAAACATTTACAAAATTTACAAAGAAGCATTTTTCAAAGGCTTGAAAATCATTTCACAAAGATTTTTCAAAGATTTTCAAAATATTTTCCAAAATATTTTACAACCATTTTCGAAATCATTTGTATTTTTTTCAAACCAAATTTTACATACATTTTTTCAAAACTTTTCACACGTATTTACAAGAGATTTTTAATCTTGTATGTATTACCCTTACCTAACGTGTATTAGTCATATGACTGAAAATGCAAGAAAGTATGAGTTACGGGTAACGTATATATACCATATATATGACCCCTAGACTTAACTCGAACTATGTCCTCACAGTGATCAAGGAGCAACAAAGGAAGACATAACTCATGCCAAGTATAGAAAAGATCTATGCTATAACGACTCAATAAATGAATAGGAAGTCCATCATCCCACATATTTAGGATCAACTAATCCTAAGTATAGCATACTATACACTAAGAAGGGATGATCGAGGGTTAAAATGTATGAAATCAACGACTCGACTTGTCTCCCCCTATACTTAGAGTAAATTGTCCCTAAGTATAGAAAAGAATATAAACAAGTTGAGAGACAAGCGAGGGAACGAGAAAGAATAACTCGAAGCATATACTGAGTAGAACACAGATGAATGGGATGAATGAATAAACGAAAGAATGAAAAAGAAAAGCAAAATAATCAATCAAGGAAAATATTTTTGTCTAGCTCTAAGTCTGAATATGTGGCTTCAGCTGGAAGATCACCCTGAAATACCACATTGATGGAATCTACAACGGACATGAATGTATCAGGCTCTATGTATGGCTTCAACAATTGCCCGTTGGCAATGAATGGACGTGCGTCAGATGATAATTCTAATATCAAAAATGCTTCCATTATCACGTATTGTTTTTACAACATACGCCCTTTTCCATTTTCTCTTCAATTTTCCCAAGAATATCCACAACTTTTTACCAGACAACCAAACCTTCTGACCCAACTCAAAAGATTCTTCGGATGTGCTTGTCGTACTGACGCTTGACTTCCCCATTGTACATCAGGCTGTTGTCATAGGCATAGTTTCGAAATTCTAAGAGTCTATTTGGATATATCTATATATATGATGTATTTTGACTTTAAAAATACTTACAAAAAGCTAAATAATTAGCACTAATTATATGTACATAAATAAATACATTAGCGTGCCCTTTATTTTATGTATTTCTTTAATATTAAAAGACAAATAAAATTAGTTTAATATTATATAGAGGACGGGGAAGCTGCTCCATGGAGCAGCTAAGCTGGCTGCTCCACGGGGTAGTTTCCCCTCCTTTTTTACTTTTTTTGAAATTTTGTTCATGTATATTCATCTATATATCCCTCCTACATGTCATTCAAATTTAGTGAGAAATGGAGACTCCTATGCGCTTCATCTAGAACAGGTACTTTACAGCAAATTTCAGACCGTTAAAAATTACCTGTTCTAGATGGAGGGAATAAGAGTCTCTGTTTCTCACAAAATTGGAATGACATGTAGGAGGTATATATAGATGAATATACATGAAAAAAGTTTCAAAAAAATAAAAAAGGAGGGGAAACTGCCTTGTGGAGCAGCCAACTTAGCTGCTCCATGGAGCAGCTTACCTTTCCTCTATTATATATATATATATATTCTAACATTATCCATAAATTAAAATACAAAAAAATAAAAGAAAATAAAATAAGTGTTTAATACTTTAAAATTACTTGTAAAAATATATCTATATATATGATATATTTTGACTTTGAGTAATACACGAAAATTATAGATCTCAGAAAGATCTACAACTTCCATATTGGACACTTTTTGATTTGACCTTTCTAATTATTTTATAGTTATTTATCATTATTTTATTTATTTCTTTCAATTCTGATTGGGCCACATGGCCCAATCTCCTTGTGACACCTCAATCGGTTCTTCATTAGAGCCTACATCTTCTCCAGATCATCTGATCTATTCGATCAATGGATCAGCATCACCTACGCCCATTTTCCTCTCCCACCTTTGATATGACCAATCAGATCTCATCTGCTCCCTTTGCTAATGCCTCAAAGATGACCGTCTGATGCGATCCATCAGACGGTTTGGGTGTCGTTCCCAACCTCCAGACCACCTCATTCAATGGGTATGAACCTCACAACCACCCAACTTCTTGTTTTTTTTTCAAATGTCTCCTTGTTACCTCTTGGCCAACCGACGATAACTCTATCCATAGCCACTTACTCCTTCGCCAAACTCCCTCACATTATTCTTCCACATCAGAACAGTGCCCTAATGGCAGTTGAATTCTTCACTACAACCACCTGGAACTACCATATCTTGTCTTCAAATACCCCTCCGTCAACACAATTTGAGGTTGTCCACACTTGTCAGGACTCTGGCTCGGTCCTTCTTCCTCCTCCTGTGACAGAGGAAAGGGGAATTGAGGAGGCCATGACGCCCTGGTGCCCTGGTGTTGACCCATGGTTGTACGTCCATGCTATGAGCGATAAATCACTCCATCGAGCTTAGTGCCATGGCTGGGCACTTCAAGCGACGACCCGAGGGACGCTCTTACTCCACTTGTTGGGGTTAAACTCCAGCGAACCCTGATTGCGGAAGCGTGTGGGATGGAAACTCATTATCACAAGAAAATTAGCTAATCAAACCACAAAGCACGAGCAACCACAACACACAATGATTTTAATGTGGAAACCCCAAAGTGAAAGGGAGAAAAAACACAAAGGCTTATAGATCCAAACCGATCCACTATATTTGGTGGCAAGTGTGTTCTCCTCACAATGGCACACAAGACAAGTCCTTTTGTTTGTGTATCAACCAAGGAACATCACCAAACAAGGATAACAAGAGGAGGAGGAAGGAAATCTCCCGAAGTGGAACCCAAACCGCTATACTCTTCCAAAGAGAGCCTCACCTTGCATCTCTTGCGCTTTGCATGAGCTACACACCATGGGAGGAGGAGGAAACCAATGGAGATCTTCACCGAACCCCCACACAGATGATCGGAAATGGAGTTAGGTCACATAAGATTGTTGCCCTAACCTTTCTCTGTCATGTCTCTCTTGAATGGGAGAGTTCTTTCTCTCTCTCTCTCTCCACATGTCGTGTTTTGCTCTTTTAGAGAGAATAAATAAGTTGGAGTAAGCCCAAGACATCTGTGGAGCCCTCCCACTTGACGTGGGATAAAGATAACAAAGCAGCTCCCTTCATAAGTGTTGGAAATCAATTTCTGCACTTACAGATCGCCACCTGTTGTGGCACGAACACCACAACACCACCTACTGTGACTCCAGAGAATGACATGCTACACTTCCAAAGGCCGACCTGCTGCGCTTTCTGCTTATGTCAGCTCGACCCACTGTAGCATCATCTTCTGTTCAGCCCCACCTGCTATGACCAAGGCTACCTGCTGTAGCACCAAAGCCAGATGATGTGGTTTCTGCTACTGCATCTACTCCCACATCAACACCTGTTGTAGCGTCACCATGGTATACACACATGTGTGCCTTCACCTTTTGCTGGAGTATGGAATCATATTATGTTTCCTTCGATCAACAATTTGTAAAGGCACCATCGTGGACTCGAGGTTTGTTAAAACACAAGTGATTATCATCGTGCAAGAGACTGTTGGAGTTCACGATCACTCTAAAAGGCTTTAAACATTATAAGCAAAGAAATAGATACACGGCATTTAAACCGTGGATAAACGGTCCCTTTGATTCAAGGAACTCGTCTATTCAATCGTCAATCTGTCAATATACTCGCGATTTTCGATTTCTCAGAACTACATTGACTGTCCCTTCGATTAAGTAAGACTACCAGCACCCAGCAACCGAATAACGGAACGGTTACGCGCAACCAGCGAGGGATACCCTCTCCACCAAGGGGCATTTTAGGAAGAACGCCCTATAAAAAGAAAAAAAAATCGTGATTGCATTCAAAAGCGCACCGACGACGTAGCAGCAGAGAAAGCAAGCATTTTCCCTCGCCACAGCGCAACCCTCCAAAACGGCTCCGCATAAACTGTGAGCCTTATAAACTAACCTCCATCCACCCCCTCACCCTCGTCGCTCAAGCTTTCCCCGCCGAGGTATGACTCCTCGCACCTCCATTTCGATTCGCGGCGACCTGAAGATCCTCGACCTTCTCGTCGATATCGAGCTCGATCCGTTGTTGTTGTTATCTTCCCCTGAATTGATTCCGTAGGGGATAAGAAATCGGGGTTTTCGTGGCGTTTTTTGTCTCACGATGATAGTAGTTGGCAAATGTCGCTATCTGATCGGTTTCCGCTCCGGGTGTGTTCGTTGGGAGATTATTCTTTAGGTGTTTAGATGCCCATGTCGGTAAAGTTTGGCCGCTGATTTCAGTGCACGCTCCTTTTTCTGTCCCTTAAAATGGAGATGTATGGACTTTGTAGTGCTTCTCGAACGGATTCCGGACCGTCTTTCGTAAAGTTAATTTGTGCTGAAAGCAACGGCGCTTAACATCGGGAATGCATAGGCGGGAGGTGTTTTTGATTCCCGGACATTTATCTAAGCTGTGCACGAATGACGTCGTCAGCAAATTTAATGCTACCGCCGTAAAAACACACCTTCCACGGCTCCACGGCTCGTATTTTCCGTCCCTTTGCTCCTCCTTCCATCTACACTTATCGTTTTGTCGACTGATCGCTACGTACGAAAGAATGGAGTCGTTATATCATATGGTTATATCATTCATTATATCATTGTTAAATGGCTTTTTTGCCTTCCTATATCTTTAATTCATCCAGGTAACTTCAGTTCATAGTCCGTCTGAAATATTATTAAACTGTGCATGAAACAACTGTTTGCTTGGTCATTAAAGAATGAAAGTAATTTTGGAAGTGTTCGATTGACCTTCCCCGTGGTGAGGCTTTGAAATGCATACAATTCCAAGAAAATCTTGTCTGTTTTTCTCTCATGTTAATATGTGAACTTGCCTCGGGATAGTGGAAGAGTATCCGGAGCTGTGCGAATCAGTTCTGTAAATTTTAATTGACGAGATGGGGCCAAAAACTGCTGTTACGGATGCTTCCTTACAGTCCGAGAGAGAGAAAGAGAGGAATTATGCCTACCACTGGTGGCACTCGCGGTAACCAGTTGCTTCTTTCTTTATATATATATGCTTATGCTTATTCTGCTGCGAATAGATGGTTGATGCTCCTATAGCTTGCTTGCTTCTCTCAAGTTGGGGGTAAGTAATATCACTTGTTAGCGTCCAGGGGAATTGAGAATCTTTCAGAAGCCACTGGAAACTAATGTTTATATTGTTATCAATATCCCGCGCCTCTTGCCGGAATCTTTTTTAGCTCATCTCCGTGATTTTAACTCTTTCTTGGTTCTACCCATTACTATTTAAGCTCCACAAGGTAGAGACCCATATGTATAGAATATAAAGGAACCCTGCGGACGTCATAACTCACAAGGTGAGCCAAAGGCGACCACTTTATACTTTCCATCACAACAGCTAATTCCTTGTGCATCATAAAGATAAGTATTCTGATTCTTGCTTTTAGCACTGTCTTGTGGATTATGCCTTTAAGAGATAAGGAAAGCTCTTTTTTCATATTTTTTTAACAAAATTCCATCCAAGATATAAGTATTTTTATTGTGCCAAAAAATCATTATTCTCTACGCACTAGAGAAAGGAACAGAGTGGCTGAGTGCAACTACAGACGGCTTAGCTTTCACCTCTTTTTAATGGAACACGACTGGTGCCCGCTAGCGAACAAAGCAAGGAGGAGATCATGGAAATCTCATTCTTTAGTTATATTGTGGTCCAACCTTGATGACTCCGCACAGCCACATCATAATACCAAAGCAAAGCCAAGTAAAGCAGAGCAAAGCAAATCAAATCCCCTGGTGATAATTCTGCCTCCAATGCTCATTTAATTCCACGTCCAATAGAAACTCGACCTGCCTTGCTGGGTTTTTCTAATGAGACTGCCGGTGGTGGCAGTACTAGTAGACTCCCAGTTCTTGAGAAGAGGACCCTTTTTTCTCGTAACTTTATTTGGTAAAAAAACGAGGACAAAATATTGGTGGTCTGTCCGTTTAAACCTCGCACGAGGGGGCATTTGCGAAAGGGATGGTGCGGGGAGCAAAAATTGAAAGGAACACGTTTGGACTGCTGCCCGTTTCTTGCCGCAACAAGCGAACCCCATCTTCTCTCTGCCCCACACGCGCCTCTCCATTCCGCAATCCATGGTTCGGTTTTTTTTCCCATTGTTTTTTCCTCGCTTCTTGATATGAGATAAGGAGCGCTCTCCCCCCTGAGCTACAGAAACCGAGGAAGAATTAAAGGTACTAACGCCCCCCACAAAATTTATCTTTCCTTACTGTTTGGTCCTGAATCTTTTCTTCGCTGTCTTCCCCTGTGCGCATATGCTGCTGCATGGCTCTGCCCTCCAGCGGCGCTTCCCGCGTCACTGTCCCAACGTTGACGTGCGGAAAGAGAGGGAGGGAGCACCCTTCACGTGCTCCATCTTCTTTCCTTTTATTCTTACTGCCTTTTTGTATCAATTTGATGCCATGACAATTATTGGCATCATTCTTCCCATATGCCGTGTTGATATCTTTGTACTTGTACATGATTCTCTCGTTCTTGGGGGATCTACACGGTGCATCTTGCCGTTTCTCACCCTTTTTTTCGATTTATATCGCGTCGTACGATTCTTCTTTATCCCAAATTCTCTCCACCATGGGAAATCAAAGATATCCTAAACTGCTTCTGTCCCCACAAACCACTACTGACCCTTTCCAAAGGCTACTGCGATATCATAGATGGATTTGTGCCACCCATGGATTCTCTCCCCCTCTTTCTTTACGAATATCAGGTGAGCCCTTCTCCTGTCCCTCCCCACCCCTCTCTCTATATATATGGATATACAGTAGCCTTACTTTATCCTCTGCTCAATTTAGCAAGAGGGTTTATGTTGAATGGCATCAGTTGGTGCTCTCGAACCTGGTAACAGAGGGCAGTTGGCTGCCCTCTGCCATTACCAAGTTCACGAACCTATGGATCCATATCTTTCACTTTAAGTTTTATTCCTTTTTATGGTCCCAAAACATAATAGTAGTGGAGTTGTCAGAAATCCCCAAGTGCTGAGCCTGTATTGCTTAAGTGGGTCTCTCAATTGTCGAGGAAGTTATACAATAGCTATCAAATAGAAGTGAAACACCATCATCCTCTGCTTTTGTTCTGAACCAGTTCTGTTTGTGAACCAATGCAGGAGAACGACTCTCCTAAAGGTGATCATAATCCATGAAATTGGCTTCCACTCCAGGAAGGCAGGCCGACAACATGCCTGGGAACACGTATAACCGCAACCCAACATCGAGAGTGGAGCGGCTGCTGCGACAAAGGGAACTCTGGAAATTCAACAGGGACTTGTATAATAATGATATTCCTGGTGATTGCAGTAGAGAAACTGGCCTTTTCAATCATGACTTGAGCCTAAATGGGGATAAGGAGGGCTTGTATGATGGTGATAAGGATTTACTGGGTGCGGCAGCTGCTGTTCGGGCCATCAATGATGGATGTGAGGGTGAAGATGGTCGGCCTCTTAAACAGAGGTTGTTGGTGGTGGCTAACAGATTGCCAGTTTCAGCTGTGAGGAGGGGGGAGAACAGCTGGTCTCTGGAGATCAGTGCTGGAGGACTTGTCAGTGCGCTTCTTGGTGAGTAGAATTTAGAACAGTTCTTTACAGGAGACTCTAAAAGGAACATACGATATTTCTGAAGTAAAATTGGTTAAATTTACAGAGGTTTTACGCCAGCTTCCTTCGAGGATTTGCAAAATATTTATTGCAGTGTATTCGATCTTCCAGATTTATAGTACTTGTTTTGTATATTAAGGTGTGAAGGAGTTTGAGGCTAAATGGATTGGGTGGGCTGGTGTTAATGTTCCGGACGAGGTTGGGCAAAGGGCACTTACAGAAGCTTTGGCTGAAAAGGTATCCTGTGATATTTTTTCCTTCTAACTACAAGGAGAGTTTATTTGATTCATTAATTTTTTCATTTGAGAGGGATATTGTATCTTCATCCTCGTATTTTTATGTTAATGCAGAGATGTATTCCTGTGTTTCTTGACGAAGAAATAGTTCATCAATACTACAATGGTTATTGTAACAACATTTTGTGGCCACTTTTTCATTATCTTGGTCTGCCGCAAGAGGATCGTCTTGCGACCACCCGCAGTTTTCAGAGTCAGTTCGATGCCTACAAACGAGCTAACCAGATGTTTGCTGATGTCGTGAACCAACATTATGAAGAAGGCGATGTTGTTTGGTGCCATGATTACCACCTCATGTTCCTCCCGAAGTGCCTTAAAGAGTACAACAGTAGGATGAAGGTTGGTTGGTTTCTACACACACCTTTTCCTTCATCAGAAATTCACAGGACCTTACCATCTAGATCTGAATTGCTGCGGTCTGTTCTTGCTGCAGATTTAGTTGGGTAAGCCATTCTATTAACTTGCCTCTTGTCAACAATTTATTTTCTGCTAATAGTATTGACTACCTGAAGTCTGACTTTTCCCAATTTGCTACAAAGGGAAAATGTTCCTGTTTAGCAAGAGAACAAACTTACATCATTCATCTTCATGCAGAAGCTTGTAATATTTCTTCGTTTTAGTCGAAATCTTATAACATTTCTTGTTTTGAAAAGAACTTTCTGATTCCTAATCCCACTGTTCTTGTTTGATACATAATGGAATGCAGTATTTTGAGTGAGTGATCTCATTATCCAGGGAGGCAATAGTAATTGTTGGGAAAAATAAAATGAGATACTTATTCCATACGCCCTAGGCTCTCTTATATAGGAGAGTAGCCTATGGGTAAATTACATAAAGAAGACAATTAAAACAATAAATAAAAGAAGAGGTACAAGTATGCGTCAACACTCCCCCTCAAGATGGAGCATAGATATCAATCATGCTCAGCTTGGACGCACACTTCTGGAATGGGCCTCGAAGTAATGCCTTGGTGAAAATGTCAGCAGTCTGATTCTCTGATTTGACGTGAGATGTAGCAATGAACCCCTTCTGTACCATGTCACGTATGTAGTGACAGTCAACCTCAATGTGCTTGGTCCTCTCATGAAAGGCTGGATTGTTTGCAATGAACAAGGCTGCCTGATTGTCACATTCCAACATCATAGGAAGAGGTATATCAAGACATAGATCTGTAAGCAAAGATTTTACCCACATCATTTCTGTGCTAGCCTGGGCCATAGCCCTGTATTCGGATTCCGCACTGGATCTAGCTACCACTGTCTGTTTCTTGCTTCTCCATGAGACTAGAGCATCTCCAACATAGACTGCAAATCCTGATGTGGACTTCCTGTCCTTGGGGCATCCTGCGTAGTCTGCATCAGCACATGCCGTGATAGAGATCTCCTTTCCTTTCTTAAATAGCAAGCCTGCACCTGGAGATGATTTTAAATATCTCAGAATCATATGTATTGCATCCATATGGACTTGACGTGGTTGCTCCATGAACTGGCTCACACGACTCACTGCAAATGATATATCAGGTCTAGTGATCGTGACATACAGTAGTTTGCCCTACCAGTTCTCTGTACCTTCTCTTGTCCACCTCTTCTGTGTCATCATCATAAAGCTTCATGCTGGGATCCATTGGTGTAGTAGCAGGTCGACACCCTAGCATACCTGTCTCAGTTAATAAATCTGTAACATACTTCCTCTACGACATTACTAATCCATATGGATTTCTAGCAAACTCCAGCCCCAGAAAATATCTAAGGACTCCCAAGTCTTTGGTGACAAACTCGGTCCCCAGCCTTTCCTTTGCATGCTTAATGCCCTGCTCATCATCTCCTGTAATCAAGATATCATCAACATAAACCATGATTACAATGATACCTCTAGCTGTCTTCTGTACAAACAAGGAATGATCAGCATTGGAGCGTTTATATCCTTATTTCTCAAACAGATCTGAAAGCTTCTGAAACCACGCTCTGGGGCTCTGCTTAAGGCCATAGATGGCCTTATGTAACCTGCATACCTTGGAACACTCCCCCTCAACAGCAAAACCAGGTGGCTGTTGCATATAGACTTCCTCCTGCAAGTCGCCATACAGGAATGCATTCTTCACGTCCAACTGATAAAGCGGCCAGTCTCTAGCAACTGCAACTGATAACAGGATCCGCAGAGTGGAATGACGCGCCACAGGAGAGAATGTGTCAAGGTAGTCCACCCCGTATGTCTGTGTGAAGCCTCGTGCAACAAGGCGGGCCTTGTACCTGTCAATGGAGCCATCTGCATTGTGCTTCACTGTAAACACCCATTTGCAACTCACCGGGCTGACATCTGGAGGTATAGGAACCAAGCTCCAGGTTCCTCTGGATTGAAGTGCGGCCATTTCTTCTTCCATTGCTAGCCGCCATCTAGCATCCTGCAACGCATCATGATGATTCCGTGGAATGTCTGTAGCTGAAAGTGCCAACGCAAACGTCCTGAAGTCTCCAGATAGCCTCTCAAAAGACACTGCTACTGATAATGGATATTTGGCGCAGCTTCTCTTCGGCTTCCTTAGAGCAATTGGAACATCCAAATCATCTGTATTCTCATCATGCTCCTGCAATACATCCTGCTGAGAAATGTCGTCAGATCCATCAACATTAATATTTTCATTACATACCATAGGCGAGCTAGTTGACGGGTCAGGACCATGAGCTGGAGGAGGCCTGCAGGTGTAATGGAATGGTAGTGGTGAGACTAGCGGTGGCGGTGGTGGTGGCGGTTGTGGTGTTTGTGGCGTTGGTGGTGGTGGTGTCATGAGTACGGCATCAGGAGGTATAAGTGGTAGCTGCATGTCTCCTGATGCTGAAAAATACATAACAGATTCAAAAAATGTAACATCTGCACTGATCATATACCGCCGACGCACTGGATCAAAACACTTGTACCCCTTTTGAGTTCTGGAGTACCCAACAAAGACACACTTGACAGCCCTAGGAGAGAGCTTGTCAGTACCAGGCGACAACTGATGGACGAATGCGACTGACCCAAACACACGAGGAGTAAGAGCGAACAAATCCTTGTCAGGATAAATGAGTGAAAAAGGAATCTGTTCATTCAAGACAGACGAGGGCATACGGTTGATTAGGTAACATGCAGTAAGAACTGCATCACCGCAGTAGGAGTAGGGAGCATTACTCTGTATAAGAAGAGATCTTGTGACATCAAGAAGGTGACGGTGTTTTCTTTCAGCAATCCCATTCCGTTGAGATGTATGAGCACAAGAGGTTTGGTGAATAATCCCTTTTGAGGAGTAGTAATTGGCCAAAATGTGGGTGCATAACTCTAAAGCATTATCACTTCTCACAAGTTTTACAGATGTGGAGAAAACATTTTGAATTTCATTAAGAAAATGGATAATAATATTTCCTGCTTCAGATTTATTTTTCATAAGAAACACCCATGACACTCTCGAGAAATCATCCACAAATACAATATAAAACCTGTGTCCCTGATGATCGGGAACACGACTCGGACCCCATACATCTATATGAAACAACTCAAACTTGGAGTTACTACTCCGACCTGGACGACTAGGAAAGGACGACCTGTGATGCTTTCCCAACTGACATGCCTCACACTGGATAGGTGTGTGAGAGAGACCATAGGGTAGAACTCGACGCAACTTCTGAAGCGGTAAATGACCAAAACGCAGATGCCATAGGAGAGGAGATACTTGTCCAGCAGGAGAGGATGTGGTTCCGGCAAATGGGGTCTGATTCAGACGGTAAAGGCCTCCTTGCTCATAGCCACGACCAATTACGTTGCCCGTACGGATGTCCTGAAAAATCAAAGAAGATGGATCAAAAATAGCTCGACAATGGAGATCCTTCGTAATCTGACTAATTGACAACAGATTCATAGAAAAATCAGGTGCATGTAGGACATTCTTGAGCTGCATACAAGATGTCAATCTAATCTCCCCCTGACCAGTGATAGGGGAATGTGTGCCATTAGCAATCACTACTATCCGTCCTGAAGGGATCTGAGTGTATCCTGTAAGTAGACTCTGGTCGCCACATAGATGATGTGTAGCGCCCGAGTCCATGATCCATGGCAGTGTATCAGATCTACTACTGTGGAGTGCAAGTGTACTACCTGAAGTACTAGTAGATGCAGAGGCAAAAGCAGCAGCATCAGTATGGCTCTCTGTAGTCGATGCTGGACCAGATGGTGGGATGATGCCCCTGAGACGGGCAACTAGATCATCAAATCGTTGATACAAGGTAGCAGCAGATGGGGGCTCTATCTGCTCAGCGGCTCGTGCAGATGCAGGGAATCCGTGCTTCGAATAGCATGTGTCTTCATTGTGTCCGACTCGGTGACAATATGTGCATGTTGGCCTAGTGCGGCCGCCCCTTCCACGAGGTCCACGTCCACGGCCCTGTTGATGAAATCCGCGGCCTCTGTTTGCCGCCATGGCTGAGGAATTCTGACTCGCAGCTGCTGAAGGAACTGTGATCCTACTCAGTCTGTGAAAGGCTTCCTCCATGGGAGGAATAGTCGAGTCTGCCAAAATCTGAGACCGTGCTGCCTCATACTCTGGATCAAGTGCAGCGAGAAACACATCCACCATCGTCGCATTCCTGTATGTCTTCTGCTGTTCTGGCGTGGCGGTAAGAGGCATGAAGCTATAGAGCTTCTCGAACATCCTTCTCAGTGATGTATAGAGAGAATGAAGGGGCGACCATTCTGCTTGATGGTGAAGATATCATGCTGGAGTTGCAGAATCTTTGTCTCGTTCTTTGCCTGGGAATATGTGGTTGCTAGAATGTCCCACATATCCTTCGCTGTGAGTTGATGGAGGATGTCATTGGCAATCTCAATTGCCAACGTGCCAGATAGCCAAACTTTGGCGTATGCATCATCTGCCTCCCAAGAGGCATTGGTTTCAGTCTTCTCAGCAGGCTCTGGTTCGGTAAGAATGTGCTTCTTACCCGTAGACTTCATCATGCTCATGAACTGCATTGCACACAGTTCATAGTTGGTACCATCCATCTTCACAATAGGCGCTGGACCACGGAATGCGCCAATAGATGGGGTATCTGCCTTGCTCTCTGACATACTGGATACTGAAGACTGGAACGTCTGACAAAATATGTGATTTGTCTACAATGACATGGATGGGATTCGTTGCATGTGTAGACCTCAAGCAACCAACCCCATGTAGATCAAGATGTGTGTGCCCTAGGGCTTAGGGCTTAGCACACGTACACGCGTGCAGGAGACACGCGCGTACGCAACTGGAGATGCACAACGCGCGCACGCAACTGGAGATGCACAACGCGCGCACGCAACTGGAGATGCACTGGAGTAGTAAGGTGCACAGGCGCCGCTAGGTGCTGTGGCGCGCGATCGCGCAGAGGAGCAGCACCGGCGTAGGAAGGTGCACAGAGGCGCAGGTAGGCAGGAAGGCTACCGCGTGGAGGCGCACAACGCTATCGCCCAATGCACAGCGAACGCGCAGAGGACTTGCAGCGCTATCGCCCAGCAAGCAAAGGTGCGCAGCGAACGCGCAGAGGACTTGCGCACGGCGCACCAGTGCTCCAGCACGCACGCGCGCACTTTCGCGCACAACGCGCAGAGGCGGAAGAGTGGCGGCGCTGGAGAGGGGCGATGCCCTTCGGCGGCGATCCCCTTCGGCGGCGATGAGAGAGAGAAGAGAAAGAAGAGGCCGGCGGGTGGGGTGGGCTAGGGTTAGGGTTTCGAGAACTCCGGTCTAGGACCGTCTCTCTGATACCATGTTGGGAAAAATGAAATGAGATACTTATTCCATACGCCCTAGGCTCTCTTATATAGGAGAGTAGCCTATGGGTAAATTACATAAAGAAGACAACTAAAACAATAAATAAAAGAAGAGGTACAAGTATGCGTCAACAGTAATAATGACTTGGAAGTTCAAAAAAAAGTTCTAAGCCTTCTCCCACTATGAGTAGGGTCGGCTACATGGATTCTTGCTCAAATCCATGTTGAAAGATTCGACTATTTTTTACGCTGGCTGTCGACTACCTAACATAGCCCCTTCAAGAGGGGGATTTCAACCCTGATCTTTTGGATGGTAGACACATTGCACTATCACCAGACCATTTAAGTGGGTACGACTTGGAAGTTCACAATGAAAAAAATACAATATAAACTCTAACATCACCTGCAAGGTGGTCTGTATATTTGAGCATCCTTAGATGGGCACTATGTCTAGGATGTGGCATGATATGCTTTAGTTTTCTAAGGACTTATTTTCTAGTGATGATGGTTGCATGGCCTTTGATTTGAAATACCACAATTCTTCCTTCTATAATTAGGTACCGTCCTTCTCCCGATAGGCATTTCTAAAAGGATTGACACATTTATATTTATGAATCTTGTGGGTGAGTTTTGGTGTAGCGGGTTGTGGTGTGACACTGGGGATATAGGTCGCGGTTTGCCTGCAATAAAGGAAGGATGACTTTGTTTGAAGGTCGCAAGAACATAGAGTCTCTCTCTCTTGTCAAAGTAGGTGTTTCGGTTTGGAGATTTTCAGAGTGTGATTTACAACAGAACTCAAGTGATTAGTACGCATTTCTAGGAGTTTCAAAATAGTAACTTACTCCTTAATTACGTCATGATTTGCCATCCCCGAAACAGTGGATATATGTTCATTAAAATGATCATAACTAGAGTTATCAGATTCTAAATCACATAAACTCAAATCCTGTGATTTCCTTAGTTGATGGGGAACATTATCCAAGTGATAATTTCATGTTTAAACATTTTAAAAAGAGCCGAAGATAATAAAAAAATAGGGCTGCGAAAATGGAATGCGTAAAAGTTTCACAATCCCTAATGAGCCCAAGTCTTCCTAAGTTCATTGATTGTATCCAAAACCTCCGACCTAAGGCTCTAATACCACTTGAAGGATATGGAAGAATCCTTAAGCATATTACGAAAGTGTTAGGATCGCATCATATACGATCGAGAGTGACTAGTCGTACTAGTTGCTCGGTGCAACAGAATTTAATTTTTTTAAACGATGAAACCACATGATCCAAGGACACTTCTTGGATCGTTTCATATAACCGCATAATATATATAGGAATACCTCTTATAGAGTGGTTGTGATCGAGCCTCTAAGAGAAGAGACCTCCCGTCTCATGTCCGGTCTGTCAGAGGAGACGCTTGCGAGCGCGGGGATGAGTTGCATGCTTGACGCAATCCAAATCATTGATCCAAGCAATGGATCTCCTGATCTCGTCTCATGGAATAAAATGCCTTCTTCACGAGCGAGATGCATCAAAGAAGATGGAGACCCAAGAGTCGTCGAAGCGGCGACACAATGGCGGAGCGACGACAAAGGTGACCTTCTCTCTATGGGAAGAGTGGACAGCCGCTGAAGGAGAGGGAGAGAAGAGTCGACACAAGAATAAGAGAGACAGAGAGAGACGTCGTAATCGTGTAACTCGAAGAACAAGGGGTGCCTCTTCTTATATAGGGTTTTGGGAGTCCATGGATCCCAATCCATGGACAAACAATCAATAGGTGAGATTGAACTGTGTTTCTTTAGATGGCCATGATGTTGTTGTAAAAACACAACAACAATTAAGTCTTTCCATGTTATATGGGCTTTGTATGTGGAGGAACATATGAGGCTACCTCACATACCTTCTTTTGTCACAACGGTGTCATCAAGTTTGCAACTTTGGTTTCTGTCTTCTAAAGCCAAATTTGGGAGATGAGTCTCATTTCTCAATCTAGATTGATGGTTCTATCCTTGCAGGTTGGGGTAGGTCTTCCCTTTACTGGATTTGGCTATAATTTTTCAGGTTTTTGTGGCTCACTACTGGTCCTTGGCGAGTGTTGGCTAAGGGCTTTGGAAACCTGCCCTTGCCATACATTCTTTGACGTCCATTTTGCCATACATCACATGTCCAGAATATATTTCAGTAATTAGCCATCAACATTCAGCATTAACAACGAGTGATATGTACGATAAAATGTGTATTAGTGTGCTAATACAATGTTTATTTTTGAATCAAATGACTCATCTCAATAGTCTCAATGCTATTCACTGTCTTCCACGAATAAAACATGTGTTCAATGTGGTTAACTTAGCTAGTTTGATTCCAAATATCCAATTCTAATGTTTATTAATCACCACCAATCAACATTAACAATGATATGTTCAATATGATATGTGCGATATAAGGGTCATAGATGATCGACATGTGTCATCTAAATGTATATTTGTCATCTATTTAATGTTATAAGAACTTGAATGAGATCCATTTCCAATATCTATAAGTCAGGAATCAACATTAACATCGATATGTTCAATATGATTGATATGTGCGATATATAGGGTATAAATGATCGATATGTGTGATATAAATGTATGTTTGTAGGTTATTTGTTATTTTAATATCTTGGATGATCTTAATTTCTGAAAAATGGCAAAAAAACTGTATTTTTGAGGCATTTTCGACATTTCCATCTATATTGTCGATATATCCACGATATATCATGGTATATACTTTTTCGGACGGACTGATACGATATCGATATTTCCTACCTTGGTACACGTAAGCACACCACTACACCTGCTTCTGATCCCTTACCTATTCTTTTTTTGCATGATGGCATGCCCTCTTCAAGTGTTCCCATCACTGCTACCCCGAATGTCCCTGATGAGCTTTCGATAGCTCTCTACAAGCACAAGAGGCAATGTAGTTTTCACCCTATGTCACATTTTACTTCTAATGATGGTTTATCTAGTTGTGACAAGAGATTTGCAGCTGCTCGAAATGCCATTTCTGTCCCTAGAGATAATTATAGTGCAATGTAGGAAAGGGTTGATGACATGCCATGAATGAGGAGATAGATGCCCGTACCTCCTGGGGCATGTGGGATCTTGCGCCATACTCCCCTAGAGTTCGACCTGTGGCTTATAGATAGGTCTTCACAATCAAACGGTCACCTGATGGGTCCATTGACAGATTGAAAGTCAGATTAGTTGTAAAAGACTTTACACAAACCTATGAAGTTGATTACTTTGAGACATTCTCTCCAGTTGTCAGAATGGGGTCCATACACACCATTCTTTCTATTATTGCTAATAAGGCCTAGTCCATTTTTCAACTTGCTGTAAAGAATGCCTTCTTTTATGGTGACCTCGAGGAGGTTTATATGATGCAACTCTCAGGTTACGTAGTCGAGGGGGAGTGTGTATGCCAACTATTTAACGCCAACTATGGCCTGAAGTAGAGCCCTAGGGCATGATTTGACAGACTTTCTACTAATAACAACACTCTTGGATTTTAGAGGATGACATCTGATTACTCTGTCTTCGTCAGACGACGGTCTACCAGGACCATCATTTGTACTGTCTATGTTGATGATATGGTCATCACTGGACACGATGAAGCCAACATTCCAGAGACCAAGACCTTCTTCCAGAAGGTCTTTGTCATGAATTATCTTGGCCAACTCTGTTACTTTCTTGGCATTGAGGTGATACACACTACAAAGGAGCTCTATGTCTCATAGAGGAAGTATTACCTTGGCATTCTAACTAAGGCTAGACTACTTGGATACAAGCCATCTGACATCCCTGAAAAAGTAAGGAAACATTCCATATATACTGATCATGTGTTTAAGGACTTTATACGATATAGAATCCTAGTGGGTAAACTTCTCTATCTCACTGTTACTAGGCCAAATATATGATATGATGTTAGCAGAGCCATCCGATACATGGATAGACCACTTTACAATGATTAGAAGGATGTTTTTCTAATCTTTCGATACTTGAGGGAATCTTTTAGACGTGGAATCTTATATGTGATCAATGGTCACACTGATGTCTCCTCCTATACATATGCTGACTCTGCTAGTTCGCCTCAGGATCGTCGATCCTCTACAGGTTACATCATACTCGTTGGGGCAACATGGTTACTTGGCAAAGCAAGAAGCAGATAGTGGTCTCCAGATCAAGTGTAGGGATAGCCGGACAGGATACAAGGCAATGGCCCAAGCCACCCGTGAGATCATATATATTGTCTCCTTTTGACAGGAATTTGGACTTTCAGTTGTTACTCCCATACCTTTATACCGTGACGACAAGTTTGCTAAGTACATCACCACTAATCTTGTTTTCCATGAGCGGACCAAACAAATTGAGATTGACTATTACTTCATTCGTGATGCAATGCGGGGAGGAAAGAACACCACTCTAGACATCTCCATTGAACTTCAGCTTTCAGATATCTCCATGAAGGCACTACCGAAGAAGCGTCCATCGTATTTGATTTCCAAGTTGGGCATGCTCGACAGATAAGCTCCAACTTGAGGGAACGTGTTAGAGTTATTGTATTTTCTATTTTATTTGAGTCATATATGTATTTCCCCCTTTTTGCTCTCTAGAGTTTCTCTCTATTAAGAGACCCTAGACTCATGGAATAAACACAACGATTCATTCTCTTCTCCATACTAACTGAATTTAGATACATCATAGTGAAGTGTCAAAGTAGTCAGTGTTACAAGTATAGAATTTAGATAGAAGCCTGGGATTGTATTAGTTGTAATTCAATCTCGTGATGACTTGCTCTCATGGATACCGTTAAGGCTTTATTTTCAGTGATCCGTCGGACTGAAATTCGACTACCAACTTTTCCAACCTCGCGATGTGCTTGCCTTAGGTAATAATTTCATTTGTCAGTGCATGTAGTCTAAAAACCAGTATTGTAATCTATACTGGACTTATAGATCCAAGTTCGATCGTTTTTTGAAAGAGGAAAGGACACTACCAACGTTTGCTATCCAAATGTGATGGCATTATTTTGCAGATAAAAGATATGCAAAAACTGTTATAGCTCCGAATTTGCTCATTAGATTTTCAGTTTGGCAATTACATGCCTCTTTATGATCGACAGTCAAGCGCTTTTCTTTTCTTGTATTCTTGCCTGATATATTTACTTGATAGTTTTCTTTCAGGTTTCACACATATGATTATGCAAGGCACTTTGTCAGTGCTTGCACACGAATTCTTGGATTTGAAGGTACACCAGAGGGTGTAGAAGACCAAGGGAAATTGACTCGAGTTGCTGCGGTATGTCTAAGTTATTTAAACATCAATAAACTTGTTGGCCCTTTTGATAATCATCTCGAGAAGAGCATGGCAGATTCGATGGTAACTCCCAGTGCTTACCTTATATCATATGTGGCATTTTTTCCAGTTTCCGATTGGAATAGACTCTGGTCGCTTTAAACGAGCTCTAGACCTTCCTAATGTTCAAGAACACATAAAAGAATTAAAGGAAAGATTTACTGGAAGAAAGGTATGGTTCTTTCCATATAGATAGATATATTTCTTCTTGAGCATGGTTGGCTGCTGCGGTTATATATTTTTTGCTTATAGAAAAATACATATGTTCTTTTTTTCTCATTGTAATTTGTTTTATTGGACCAAAAGAAAGCTCGATTTGTTGTTTATTATATTGTTACTTTTCAAGAGGTGGTACTTGCTAGAAATTACGAAACTTCATTAACATGATTGTCATGTCAGGTCATATTTCTTTCTTGGTTTTTTTAGTAGAAGGCTGTTAGGTTCAAAATAGGATATACATTCCAAGTATTTCATTTAAAAAATTTGAAACATAGAATGACTAATTATAAAACTTCTCAATCATGAACAGTTGTAAGCACTTTCCCAGGACACTCCCCTATCATAACTTTTAGAAAACTTGATGCGGAAGCTAATCATAAATAAAGGATAAAGAACAATGAAGAGCACATGATTTTATGTGGAACCCTACTCCCTAAGGAGCGAGATGAAACCGCGGGAGAAGGCCTCAAAGGGCCATATGTGTCTATTGACTTTCTCATCTGATACAGGAGGTCTGCGGCTTCTTATATAGCCTCCACAGACCCTCTAAGTCCCACCACTGGTAGATGTGGGACTAAACACTACATGTGGTAAATGGATCTTGGAAGGATCCATTTACCCATCTATACATATAAGTGACATATACTCTAACACTCCCCCTCAAGCTGGAGCATGCAATGCTCAGCTTGGACAAATAGAAAGAAATCACTCAAACTCATACTACAAGACACTACAAACAATATCAACTCAACGCAAACACAACTGTCTGCTGCTGTCGAGGACGTTGCTTCTCATGCCGTGCAGGTGAGGAGGAATAAATGGGCTGGAGTGTGAGTCAACCTGTATCTCCTCGTCGGATATCATGTGCTCGGTACTGTGCCTGTCAGAGTCACTGCATCTGAAAATGAGTCTCCACCTGGAGAACTCTGGCCGCCACATCATGTGGACAATTGCTCCATCTCTGAAAGGGCTGAACTGAAAAAGCTGTGGAGACATCCTCGCCGGAGTCCACGATCGCTGGAGAATGGAGTCTGAAAAAGTCTCCTCATCGGAGAACTGAGTCTCTCCCATACTGGCTCAGAGAATGGGATCTGTACTATGGAGTCCCTATGAAACCACATGAAAACTCTAGCCCACATGCATAGGGAATGGTATCTCTACTCTGGAGTCCTTATGGATCACATGAAAACTCTGATCAAAACAAAAGATGGGAGCCACACAAAAGATGGCAAACATGTGCACATCTGACTGAGGACTCGAAATCTGAACATCGAGTCTGAAATCTGAAAAATACTGTAGAGTTTGAAATCTGGTTGGCCTGTAATCTGACATCTGAATCTGGAATATGGAGAATATGACAATGTGGCCTGTAACTCTACACAATACTCCCCCTTTCTCCCATACTTGTTGGAAAATAATGACATCTATTAAGTTGGGAGAAGACAAGAAAATGGAGAGGAATAAATGAACCAGTGAATCACTTAGCCGATCTCGATTTTTTTCAGCTTTTCTTCTCATAATTTTTCTCTTTTTTCTAGATATTACCTTTTTTTAATAGTTGTCTCTCCCTTTTTTTCAACAAGTTGTTCCATCATTTTTTTCATCTTTTTTTATCGCGTATAGGTTTTTTTTGTACGCATCTTTTCTTTCAAAACATTTTTTGGTCTGCAGCCCAAACTGGGCTTATCTTTGAATACAAGGTAATAGTAGGGGGCGCCCATTGGGCCTCTTTTCTTTTCTTTTTTTCTATAACTTGCATAACAGATCCCCCATTAAAGAGGTATCGGGATGAGGGGAAAAAATAGGGTTTCCATCGTGGGAACCCCAATCTCCGGAGACCGTCGCCTGCTACGGGGCCTATTGCTTCTTTTGTCGTCGCCGCCTGAGGGAAGGGCGGCACCACCTAGGAGGAGAATTGACATAATCGCCGCTAGGGTTGGGGGTGCACGCGTCGTGGCTTGGAAGACTGCCGCCTAGAGCTTCGAGCTCCGGTCGGGATTCGTGGAGAGACGCATCGCTGTAGAGGATCATAGTCACCTGCCGCTTGGAGAGGAGGCTCTGCCTGGAAGCGAAAAGGGACTATGCGGGGAGCACTACCTGGAGGTCTGTCGTCTGGGATGTGGGAGGTCACGACCTCCTTCTGGATGTGCTGCACGAGGAAAGGGTACGCGAGATGGTGTTGGCCTCCTGGAGGGTTGGGGGTGCAACCATCATCGCATGAGGAGGGCTTCGCCTGGAGCTTTTGCGTCGGTAGAGGGTGCGTGAGAATCTAGAGAGGCGGGTGGCTCTATCGATTGAGAGGAGGGAGGCGGTCTGGGGAGGAGGTGCTCATGTAGGTCTAGAACTCCTCGCCGATGCCAATCAATGCGGCTAGAGTAGCCGCTATCGCCGATTGGGGCATCCTCCTGGAGAGGATGCCACAGTCTTGTGCTTCATGAGAAGAAGCAACCGCAACCTTGTGCTTCATGAGAAGAAGCACTATCGCCATGCAGAATCTGAAGATGATGCTTCGATGGTGTTGAGATACTTATATCTCTACGTCTTTATTTATGTTTTTTAATTTCTCCAGTCTATTTTATGTAATTTTTCGCTAGAGCTTTTCTCCTATATAAGAGAGCTCTAGGGCAATGAGGAATACATTCTTTTCATTCCAATATGTTCCACATGGTATCAGAGTGACAGTCCTAGATCGGAGCCTGTGCCCTAGTTCCCTATCACATCGAAACCCTAGCCCCCTTTTCTTGCGCGGTCGTTGTCGCCACCTGCCACCGGCAACAGCAGCAGCGACCACAATCGGCCGTCGCCGCCCACAACAGCCAACTGTTGCAGCCGCCGTCCGCAAGCAGCCACCAACTGTCCGCGAGCAGAAGCAGCAGCTCCAGCCGCCGTCAGCTGGGCTCCACCTACAGCTATCGACGTCGTCGGCTGGGCTCCACCTGCAGCTACCGCCAACCTTCTCTCTCTTTCTTTCGCGCCAATCGTAATTAGAAGTCTGATTTGGTTCTGAGGTTTTGGTGTTTGATCCTCTAAAGCCATCCTAGGCACCTAAAGAAGGCTCCCGTGGATGGAAGAGGTTGTGGTATGAGTCTACACCCACAACCGTCTTCCTATATGTCAGTGTAGACATTATTCGTCCAGTTTGCAACCTCAGTCTTAAGAGATTATTGTCATCATGTCAGACAACAAAGTAGATATTCCATCCATGGGTGCCTTCAAAGGTCCAACACCGATTGTGAAGATGGATGGAATGGATTATGAACTATGGGCCATGCAGTTCAAGAGTCTAATGCAATGTAATTGCAAGAAGCATATCCTCACACATGAGGAGCTCGTCGACAAGACTAGGGTTAACACCTCATGGGAGGAAAACGATGGAGATAGCCAATGACATATTGAGTCAACCCACGACAAAGGCTATGTGGGACATTCTCGCACTACATATTCTCCGGCGAAGAACGAGTCGAAGATTCTGCAACTTCAGCACATCTTCACTTCAAAGTAGAATGGCCGTCCTCTCCATACCCTTTACACTTCTCTATGGGGTATGTTTGAGAAGTTACATGGTTACATTCCCTTGACTGCGACACCAGAGCAATTCAAGGCATATAGGGATTCAATGATGATGGGAGTTTTTCTAGCGGCACTTGATCCTGAGTATGATGCAGCTAGAGCACAGATTCTTACTTATGCCACCATACCTTCAATAGAGGAGGCATATTACAGGTTGAGTAGGCTCTCCATATCTTCTGGTGGTACTCAACTGTCTCAGACGTCCTCAGGCATGGTAGCATCTCATGCTAGGGGGTCCCTATACAGTTTCATAGTCGAGGTGGCCATGGCAGGGGAGGGGGTAGTCGGCCCCCTCGTCAGCCTTGTACTTACTGTCACATGCCAGGTCACTATGAGGAAACATGTTATTCCAAGCATGGGTTCCCAGCTTCAGCACGTGTGGCAGAGCAGATCCAGCAAGTCAGCAGTTCTTCACCTGCATCTGATCAGAGATTTGACGAACTTGTGGTGAGGCTTAGGGAGATTATGCCTACTCCTGGGTTAACCGGCTCTCCTTCAAGATCCTCAGAGGTAGCTGCCTCTGCATCATCATCTACAACAGGCATACATGTCTTTACTAGTTGTTACATGGTAGATTTGTCAGAATAGATCATGGATTCAGGAGCATCCCATCATCTCTGTGGTGACAGAGATCAGTTTAGTGCTTTCAATCCAACCCAGCCTGGACGATCTGTTGTGATAGTAGATGAGACACACTCTCCCATTACTGGTCAGGGGAAGGTGCAATTAACTCCTGCAATGAGGCTTCAGAATGTTCTTTACGCCCTTGAGTTTTCTCTGAATTTACTATCTATTAGTCAAATCACCAAGGATTTACACTGTCGTACCATATTTGATCCATCTGCTCTTGTGTTTCAGGACATTCTCACGAGCAGGGTGATTGGATCTGGCCGTGAGCAAGGAGGTCTTTACAGACTGGTGCAATCTCCTTATATGGGTACCTCTTCTCTTCGCACTGGGTCTGCGTCTCCTTATATGTGACATCTTCAATTTGATCATCTTCCTCTGCAAAAGTTGTGTCACATTCTTCCACAGATTTCTCCTCGCTCTACTTTTCAGTGCGAGGCATGCCAGCTTAAGAAACATCATCGGTCCATTTTCCACAGTCGTTATGGTTGGAGTAGTCATAGTTTGTTTGAGCTAATTCATTTTGATATTTGGGGTCCTAGTCGTGTCGCGGATCATTAGGGGCATAGATTTTATCTTGTTGCAGTTGATGAGTTTTCAAGATTATCTTAGGTTTTTCTTCTTAAAACAAGTCTGATACCGGTCCTGTTATCCGGTCCTTTATTAATGAAATAAGGAACATTTTTCAGCAAAAGTCAATTTTATACGTTCAGACAATACTCTAGAATTTTACAGTACTCAGCTTTCTCAGTTCCTTGCGTACCATGGTATTGTGTATCAAACATCTTGTGCGTATACTCCCAACATAAGGGGTGGCTGAACGAAAATACCGCCATCTTCCAGATGTTACCGGGATTCTTTTGATTTAGAGTCATGCTCCTCATTCGTAATGGGGAATGCGGTTCTAACTGCTTGTTAACTGGTAAATCGTATGCCCTCGTCGGTTCTGGCGGAAAGATTCCATTCTTGATTTTATTTCCCGAGATGGATCTTTTCTCACTTATGCCTCATGTCTTCGGTTCAGTGGTTTTTGTTCATCAGATGTCTCCTGGTCTCGACAAGTTCTCTCCTAGAGCTGTCAAATGTGTGTTTGTTGGTTATTCCAATACCCAAAAGGGGTATCGTTGCTTCGACCCTGTCCGACGAAGGTACTACGTTAGTACATATGTCACCTTTTTTGAGTCTATTATGTATTTCTCTCCTACAGGTGATAAGCTCGTTCCTTCAAAGGATGGGGAAGAGTTCTATATGCCTCTACCTCTGATCTCCACTTCACCATCATCGTCACCACCACCTCCTCCTCCACCACCACCACCACCTACTTTCTTTCCCCAGGTTTACCAACGTCGACCTCGTGCTCATGTGCCTCCTCCATCATCCAGCACGCCCAAGGTATGTTCTGATCATTTGAATTCTTCTAATGGCACTGGTGATTTGCATGTACAACTTGAGGTGTAGGATGTCCCAGATGATACACCTTCTACGAGTGCTGAGGACCTGGACGTACCTATTGCTCTACGGAAGTAGAGGCCTGCATGCACTATGTATCCTCTTGCTTTACATGTTTCTTTGTATTGTCTCTCTGAGGATTTTTGGAGGTTTGTTATGGGCCTGTCAACCGTGGAGATACCATAGTCCTATCGAGAGGCGTTGCAGAGTAGCTAGTGGCGTCTGGATATAGGGGAGGAGATGGCAACTTTACAGTCTCGGGGAATGTGGAGTGTTGTATAGACTCCTCCAGGTGCGCATGTTGTTGGCAGCAAGTGGGTGTTTACTGTGAAACACCGAGTTGATGGTACTGTGGATAGATATAAGGCCAGATTGATTGCTCGTGGATTCACCCAAACTTATGAGGTGGGTTATCAGGATATTTTTTCTCCTGTTGCGCATCACTCTACACTGCGGATTCTAATTGTTGTTGATGTGGTACATGGCTGGCCACTTTTCCAATTAGATGTCAAGAATGCATTTTTGTATGGAGATCTGCTGGAGGAAGTTTACATGTAGCAGCCACCAGTGTTTGCTGCTGAGGGGGAGTCCAAGATGGTATGCCGTCTCCACAAGGCCATATATGGCCTTAAGAAGAGTCCGAGGGCTTTGTTTTATAAGCTCTAAGCATTGATTGAACAAAACGGGTTTGCCAAATCTACTACAGATCATCCTTTCTTTGTTAAGAGAACTCAGTGAGGTACAATTATTGTTCTAGTTTATGTTGATGACATCACTGTTATTGGCAGCGATGAAAATGGCATTCAAGAAGCTAATGATTTCCTTAGATGACAGTTTGTAACCAAGGACCTTGGCAAGCTACGTTACTTCCTTGGCTTGGAGTTTGCACGAAATCAGCAGGGTATGGTTATGATGCAAAGGAAGTATGTTACTGACCTTCTATTTGAGACATGCATGATGGGGTGTAGACCTGCCACTATACCAATAAATCCCAATGATAGGCTCTATGACGACGACTCTGAGGAGGTGGATAAGAGATAGTATAGAGAGCTAGTGGGGAAACTGATATATGTTACTATTACCAGGCATGATATATCATTTGCTGTGAGCAGAGTCAGTCAGTTTATGGAGCAACCCAAACATGCCCACATGGATGTAGTTTGCACGGTCATAAGATATTTGAAGTCTTCTCCAGGTGCATGCCTTCTTTTCAGAAGAGATACGTCTCTTACAATTACTGGATGTGCATATGCGGATTATGCTGCATATCCCAAGGACAAGAAGTCCACTTCAAGCTTTACTGTATTTGTTGGTAGCTCGTTGGTTTCTTGGAAGAGTAAGAAACAGAAAGTTGTTGCTCGATCCAACGCTGAATAAGAATATAGGGCCATGGCCCAAGGGAGCACGGAAATGATGTGGGTCAAGTCAGTCCTGACTGACCTAATTATGAGGTGCCTCTTCCTATGCATCTCAAATGTGATATCAAGCATCTTTGTTCATTGCTAATAATCCAACCTTCCATGAGAGAACGAAGCACATTGAAGTAGATTGTCATTACACCCGTGATTTGATCCAAAAGGGGCTTATTTTCACTTTCATGTTGCATCAAGCGATCAGATTGCAAACATGTTTACCAAAGCTCTTGCGAGGGGTCCTTTTTCTCCATTGTTATTCCAAGCTGAGCATGATAAACATATATGTTCCAGCTTGATGAGGAGTGTTGAGATACTTATATCTCTATGCCTTTATCTATGTTTTTCTATTTCTCCGGTCAATTTTATGTAATTTTGCCTTAGAGTTTTTCTCCTATATAAGAGAGCTCTAGGACTATGAGGAATACATTCTTTTCATTCCAATCCTTTCTACAGATGACCATGGAGAGGATGCGCGCCACCACCTGCGTTGGACTTTGGGTATTGACTGCCACTGCGGTGTCGCATAGACGATTGGAACAACTCCGCCTCTTGATTGAGAAACACGGTCAGCATTAAGAGATGGAGGAGCGTACCTACACCAAATCTTGCTTAAAATAGGGTTTGAAAAAACTCTACAACTCCTCTAGAACTTGAACTGATCTCCTGTGATGAATTAGGGTTTCAAGAAACCCCTATAAACTAGAACTCGAACGATCTTGAGAAGTGAACATGAATAATCTTCAAACATTATTCTTCAACAACAAGAACTCCAAAATCAAATCTCGAATAAAAACCAAGAGCTTAAAATCCTCGAGAATCAACCCGCTCTGATACCATGTTAGAAAACTTGAATGCAGAAACATATCAGAAATAAAGGATAAAGAACATTGAAGAATACATGATTTTACGTGGAGCCCTATTCCCTAAAGAGTGGGAAGAAACCACGGGAGAAGGCATCAAAGGTCCATTTGTGTCTATTGACTTTCTCATCTGATACAGGAGATCTGGGACTTCTTATATTGCCTCCACATACCCTCCAAGTCCCACCTCTGGTAAATGTGGGACTAAACACTGGATGTGGTAAATGGGTCTTGGAAGGATCCATTTACTCATCTACGTAATAAGTGATGCATACACTAACAATAACAACAATAATAAAGCCTTTTTCCACAATTAAGTAGGGTCAACTACATGGATTTTTTCCTCCATTAAGATCTATTTTGGGTCATTTTTGAACTTAAATCCAAGTAACTAAGATTCCTATGGATAGTCTCATCTAACACTTCTAGGATCTTCCGTGCCCTCTCTTAACCGGCTCAACATCTCAAATTTCACATCTTCTAACTGGTGCATCAACCGACCTCCTTTGCAAATGTCCAAACTATCTTAAACAGTTTTCTCTCGTCTTATCCTCTATCAGAGCTACACCAACTTTCCTTCTAACACACATCATTCTGAATGTGATCTTTTCGTATATAACCCCACATCTACCTTATAATTTTCATTTCTGCTACTGTCATTCTCTGTACGTGCCTATAATTTACAGGCCAACATTCTGATCCAAAAAGCATAGTAGGTTTTACGGCTACTTTGTAATATTTTCATTTTTCAAAGGGATTTTCTTATCACAATGAACAGTAGAGGCTCCTCAAGCCAACCTCCATTTATTCTATGAGTAACATCTCCATCAATTTCTCCATCCTATTGCAAAATAGATCCCAAGTATCTAAAAGAATCTTTCTTCTGAATGTTATCATATCCGATATTCGTGTCGAGTCCTTCACAGTTGTTTCCAGCACTCCATATATTTTAGTCTTAAACGTACTTACTGAAATCCCTTAGTCTCTAAGGCATGTCTCCAAACCTCCAGCTTCTCATTTTGCTCCATCTATTGTCACATTAATCAACACACTACCATCAACGAACAACATATACTAAGGTATCTCATCCTGAATGTCACTAGTCAACTCGTCCATAATCAAAGTAAAGAGGAATGTACTTGAAGCTGAACCTTGATGCAAACCGATGTTGATGTTAAAATAGTCAATCTTCCCAGATCGGACTCTTACACAAGATGAAGCTCCATGATACATATTCTTTATAAGGTTAATATATAGGACATGTACTTGTCTCTTCTTTAAAACCCTCCACAACGGCTCTCGTGGACTGAATCATAAGCCTTCTCCAAATCAATAAAACTCATATGGAGGTTATTCTTTTTAGCTCTATAAGTCTCCATTGTTCTCCTCAACAAGCAGATAGCTTCAATAGTTCAGTGATCTGTCATGAATCCGAATTGGTTTTCAGTTACTTTGGAAACTTGCCTCAACCTTCTTTCCATCTTACCTTCCCAAATTTTCATAGTATGACTCATCAGTTTGATTTCCCTCTATAATTCGAACAATTTTAAATGTGTTCTTTATTCTTATAAAGAGGTGCCATAATGCTTCTTGTCCATTCTTCAAGAATTTTCATGCTTCTCTCTATAATACAACAACAACAAAACCTTTTCCCACAATTAAGTAGGGTCGGTTACATGGATTCTTTGCCTCCATTCAGATCTATCATGGATCAATCTCGGGCTTATATCCAAAAAACTAAGATCTGTTCTTATAGTCTCATTCCAACACTTCTTGGATCATCCTTGTCCTCTCTTAACTGGCTTAACATCCCAAAACTCGCATCTTCTAACATGTGCATCAACTGACCTTCTTTGCAAATAGCCAAACCAACTTAGGTGGTTTTCTTGCATCTTATCCTCGATTGGAGCTATACTAACTTTCCTTCTGATTGCATCATTCCGAATTCGATCTTTACGTGTGTGTCCACACATTCACCTTAGCATTTTCATTTCTGCTACTGTCATTCTCTGTAAATTTGTAAGCCAAGTCTAACCCCGTTCACCTAGAACTTTCCAAACTTCTATAGAAATGTCATCCGGTCTTACCCCTTTCCCAGATTTCATAACCTTTAAATCCTCCTCTACTTCCTTCCTTTGTATTCGTCTATAGCTTGCATGATTCAGATGACTATCACCACTAGCAAGATCTGCCAAAGTAATCTCTTTATTACCTCCCCCAATGAAAAGCTTATGGAAATACTGCTTCTATCTAGTCTCTATATTCTTCCGAGTAACAAGCATGTCCTTCCTCATCCTTGATGTATCTCACTTGAGAAATATCTTTGGTCTTTCTTTCTCTGGTTTTTGCCAATATGAATATATCCTTGTGCTCCTCCTTCGAGTCAAGCTTTTTGTACAAAACTTCATAAGTTTTTAACTTGGCTTCGGTTACAACATTTTTTGCTTCCTTCTTCGCTATTTTGTAGTTTGTGACAGTGTCCTCTGTTCTATCCTTATATATAGCTTTAAAGCAAGCTCTTTTAATTTTAAGTTTCTCTTGCATCCCTTTACTCCACTACCAAGCTTCCTTTTAGCTTGGAATTCCTTCCTTAGACTCATCTAGCATCTCTTTGGCTACCCTTCAGATAAAAGATGCTACTGCCTCCCACATCTCATTTGCACTCCCATTACAATCCCAAGATAAGTCTTTTAAAACATTCTCCTTAAAGCTTGATTGCTCACCATTTAGTTCTAATAATCTTGGGAACCATCCTCTTCTTTACCAATCCTTTTATATGCACATCTATGACTAGCAAGCGATGTTGAGATGTCAATCTCTCTCCTGGAATTACTTTACATTCTTTGCAACACATCCTATCTCTTCTCCTCACCGCGAAGTAATATACATATATATGTGTGTGTATTTCAGATGGGCTTCTCTTATAAATAACTAATGCTCCTCTTCTTGAAGATAATGTCTGTTACGAAAAGGTCATAAGCCGTTACAAAATCCATAATGGATTTTCCCTCTTCATTTCTATCTCTGAAGCCTTGGTCTCTGTGAACACTAGCATACCTTGAAGCATCCTTCCCCACATGTCCGTTAAGATCTCCACACAGGCAAATCAACCCTCTTTTTAGGATACCTTGCATGATCTTATTTAAATCATTTTAAAAATCTTTTTTAAACCTTTCCTCTAAACCAACTTGTGGTGCATAAACTGAGATTATATTCATAACTTCTTCCAGCACCAATTTTAGCAAAATAATCTGATCTTCAAATTTTTGCACCTCAACTACATCATCCTTGAAGTTTGATTGCTTTAATTGAAGATTCCACCATTTAGTTCTAATGATCTTTGGAATGATCATCTTCTTTACCAATCCTTTTATATGCACATCCATGACTAGCAAGCGATGTTGAGATGTCAAGCTCTCTCCTGAAATTATTTTACATTCTTTGCAACACATCCGATCTCTTCTCCTCATCACGAAGTAATATATATATCTGTATTTCAATCAGGCTTCTCTTATAAGTAATTAAATGCTCTTCCCTCTTCCTGAAGACAATAACTGTTATGAAAATGTCATAAGCCGTTACAAAATCCAGAATGGCTTTTCCCTCTTCATTTCTATGTCCTATGCCATGGTCTCCATGAACACTAGCATAACCTGAAGCATCCTTTCTCACATGTCCATTAAGATCTCTACTTAGGCAAATCGACCCTCTTTGTGAGATACCTTGCATGATATTTATTCGAATCCTCCCAAAAATCATTTCTAATCATTTCTTCTAAACCAACTCGTGGTGCATAAACTGAGATTATATTCTTAACTTCTTCCAACACCAATTTTAGCAAAATAATTTGATCTCTAATTTTTTTCACCTCAACTACACCATCCTTTATTCCTTACGAACAACCACTCCAACACCATTTCTATCCCTCTCTTTAGCTAACATATGAGATAATCGGTCGAGCACTTTAGGTCCTTTCACTATCCATCATTCAACCAACTGTTTTTCATGTGGGGGCTTTGAATAACTGGTTTGATCCTACAAGGACTCAATTATGTGCTTCCTATGTGGAAGGTCCGATTAGCGCAATGCTTATGCAAGGCAAAGGGGATCTAACGACACATGGGTGGGAGGAGAGTGAGCTTCCAACTTCCCTAATCCTTGGAGAGCTCGATTGACTTTGTTTAGGTATGTGTTGACCTAGACAAAGAGGATGATTTGCCTTATGTTGTTTTTCTAATATTTTAAGCTTTCAGTGATTCTTTTACATTTAATATGCCCCTTTGACATGATGCTCATTTATGTTCATGGCTTAAAGGAACATGAGTCGGATCTCCTACTTCATAGGAATGGGGCAATAAAGGTTCGTGGCAGTTTCAATGTGGTATCATCCTTTTTTCAAGATGGTTCAAGTTTTGACTCTTCTGAAACATGGAATCCATACCTCTTAAGTGGTCTTGCCATCCTGGAACTTTTTCTTAGCGGTATAGGAGTCCCATCCTCTATGAATCAACATTATCAGTCTCAAAAGACTTGATGAGTTCTTTTACTTCATAGTTATCTTGGCTTTCTATGGAATCAACCTCTAAGAATTTAACATATCAATAGACAAATGCATTTTATGTCTCATGGTCATAAAGTAGGTATCCAATACCATTATCTACGTACCTAACAAAGTAGAACTCTTTAGTGCAAGATTTTAGCTTGCTTAGAATCTTATTTAGTATAAATACCACGGTCTCTATCACATGTCCTCAGAAATTAAGAGGAAGATGTGCTTTACTTATAACTGATCTTATCATGTCCAACACGGATCGATCATGTCTCTCCACAACTCCATTGCATTGAGGAGTTCTTTTTATTCAAAAGAGGGGGAAACATGCTTAGGTGCCCACATCTCCTCCTATGAAACACGCTTAGTTATCCTAAAACATAGAAGAACTGCTGAAAGAGATCACAACGGGTCTAGGGGGCTTCGACGGTGACCTTGGGCAGTGCAGGTGGGCCTCAGAGGGCCTATGTGATGCTCAACAAGCCAAGGAGGGCCATGGAAGTGACAAGACAAGGTCGTGGAGGCTTGTGCAACATAACAACCTCCCCTAAGGAGCGAAGGTGATGCCGATGAAGACCCTTCGACGTAGTAACATCTCCTAGGGTGTCGAAGCGACGATAAAGGCCTTGGTGGTTCCAGGAGGCAATGCTGTTGACCCTAAGAGGCACTAATAGCAATCCCTAGGGTGTTCTCTTGTGGTTTCATCCCACTCCTTACGGAGAAGGTTCCACGTAAGATCTCCATATTCTTCACGTTTATCTTGCTTGATCTGATTATCGCTTCCGTTTTATTGTTTTTCACATAGTATCAAAGCAAGTCGATTTTTGGGAGATTTTATTGCTTTTCAAGTTTCGATTATTATTTATGTTGTTTTGATTTGAAGATTTGCTCATGAAAAAATGATGCCAAGATCTATTTTATTTGGATATTTTTTCATGAAAGTTTGCTCACTGCCGGGTTCGAGAAAAAATCCTAGGGTTCTTAATGGAACCCTAATTATGCACAAAGTCCACAACGGCTGCGGAACCCTATGTGCCACCTTATATTTGACGGTTTCACCCTCATGCCATAAACCTCCACCGTCTTGTTACAAAGGCGCTACGGATCCTTAGATCCGCATACATGGCACTACAGATCCTAGGACATGGTGCCCCACACCCTCGTCCAAGGTGTGCACCTCCAGGCGTTGGCGATGGCTAAACCGCCATTCTCATCATGCTTAAGGTGGTTACGTTTGCCAACTCCACGCCCCTCGTGCCAAGCATCTCAAGGCGGGTTCTCCTCCCAACAAAGCCATCATCCCACTGATGGGTTTTCCAACCCTAGGCAGTAGTGCTCCCTCCATATAACACCATAGCTTCCACGACAACGCAAGATCATACAATGGCTACCTCCTTGCACGACACTCGGTACTATGGGAACTCACCCATATAAGCCAACCAAAGCATTGAAAATGGGTTAAAATGATTTCAATCATCTGGGTTTTGCTTTAGGTTGGACCTAACCTATATTCCACCCAATCCCCCCATATAATCCGAACTATTTATTTAAATGACCTAAGGTTTAATCCTGTTGGGTAAAAGAATGAACGTTATTCTATTCCTTGAACCCTAGGTTCTCTTATATAGAGGAGAAACATATGGGTAAATTACTTAAGCTAGACGAAAAGAACAGGAAAATACATAAACAGTACATAGACATAAATATATATCTACACTCCCCTCAAGATGGAGCATAGATGTCAATCAGGCTAAGCTTGGATGAACATTTCTAGAAAGGTCTATGAGTAAATCCTTGGTGAAAATGTATGCTGTTTAGTCTCCAAAGCTGACATGCGAGGTAGAGATAACACCTTTCTGAATCATGTCCCTTGTATAGTGATAGTCCACTCCAATATGCTTAGTCCTCTCATGAAATGCGGGATTGTTTGCAATAAATAAAGCTGCCTGATTATCACATTGTAGTTGCACTGGAAGATGTACATCTATATCTAAATTAGCTAGTACTGCTTGAACCCACATCATTCCTGTACTGGCTAGTGCCATAGCCCTATATTCAGACTTAACACTAGACCTGGCTACCACAGTTTGCTTCTTACTCTTCCAAGAGATGAGAGAACTGCCAACAAAAATCGCGAAGCTCGAAGTGGACTTTCTATCCTTTGGACATTCTGCATAGTCTGCATCAGCACATGGAGAAATGGTAAGTGTTAGAAAATAGGAAGCGGAAGCGGAATCAGAGAATAAAGAAATAAAACATAGAACACAAGAATTTTTTACGTAGAACCCTACTCCCTAAGGAGCGGGATGAAACCTCGGGAGAATGTCTCAGAGAGCTGGTGTCTATTGCACTTTTCTCAATGGATACAGGAGGTCTGGGGCTCCTTATATAGCCTCCTCAGAGCCTCCAAGTCCCACCACTGGTAGATGTGGGACTAAACACTGTGATGGGGTAAATGGATCCTGGAGGTATCCATTTACCCATCTACAACTCAATAGGCGCATAATCAAATACTCCAACACTCCCCCTCAAGCTGGAGCATGCAATGCTCAGCTTGGACAAACAGAAAGAAAGTTAACTCACAATACATGACACTGCAGACAATATCAACTCAACGCGCACAACTGCTGCTGTCGAGGATGTTGCTTCTCATGCCGTGCAGGTGAGGAGGATGAACGGGATGGAATGTGAGTCTGCTGAATCTCCTCGTCGGAGAGCATGTGCTCTGGACTGCGTCTGTCAGAGTCACTGCAACTGCAAAATGAGTCTCCTCGTCGGAGTACTCTGGCCCGCCACAACATGTGGACAATTGCTCCATCTCTGAAAAGGGCCGAACTGAAAAAGGCCGTGGAAGTGCAATCCTCGTCGAAGTCCACGATCGTTGGAAAATGGAGTCTGAAACGTCTCCTCGTCGGAGAATTGGGTCTTTCCCATCTATCTCAGAGAATGGTACACTACTCTGGAGTACCTATGATTCACCTGAAAACTCTGACCGAAACAACGAGAAGAAAGATGGGGACTACTACAAAAGATGGCTAACACGTGCACATCTGAAAAGACCGCATACTCGTCGTGCGTGTCTGAAACTTACTTGAAATCTGACGTTGAGTCTGACAAAATTTCTGTAGAGTGAAAATCGGCTGGTCTGGAGAATATATGAATATGACCTCTGAATCTGGAACAAGACTTGTGACTCTACGCCATACTCCCCCTTTCTCCCATACTTGTTGGAAAACATGGACGTCGACCAAGTTGGGAGAAGACAATAACATGAGGAAAAACATGAGCATTCTCAAAAAAAATTTCTTGAGGCTTTTTAATTTTTTTAATAAGCCGTCACATTTTTTTATAAGCCGTTTCAACCATTTTTTACAGCTTTTCTTGCAATTTTTTTCTCCGACTATTTCCGTTTTTTTATAACCGTAACAACTTTTTTTTGAAAAAAAATTTAAGCCGTTAATTTTTTTTCCGGCTTTTCAACTTTCTCCTTTTTTTTCAGAGCTCTCTTTATTTTTAGCCCGCTTGGGCACTTACAGAAACCCACTTGGGCCCTCACAACTTTTCCTTCTTTTTTTAAATACATTTCGGCCACTTGGGCCCTTTCATCACAACATGCTGTAATTTAGGGTTCCCAATGGGAACACTGTCACAAAATCGCGCCCCCTGGGGTTTCTGAAAAGTTGCTCACGCGACCTGGATAGGAGGGTGCCGCCTTCGGCATCGGGAGTGCGCGCTGCTGGATGATTTCTCGTGCTTGGAGGAGATTTGGGATTGCGCACGAGAGGACGCCGCCTTGAGTGCGGCTAGGGCTTGCCGCCCTTGGAGGATAACTGCATCGCCTGCGAGCGCCTGGAGGCTAAGATCTGGAGTCGCACGTAGGAGAGAGTTGCGTTGCCCCGTGTTTGGACTGGGGGTGCCTGCGCGGGGAAACCATCCTTTATGCGCCGCCACCCTCTCCGAGTTCTTCCACATATCGCCGCCTGCATGCTTTACTGGAGGGCGCGCGGCTCGGAGTCGCCAGGAGATTTGGAGGGTCGAGGGGAGCCGCCGCTGAAGGATCTAGATCTGGATCTGAGGGCTCACCTGGAATGCTGAAAGGAGGAGAGATACGTCCAGGAGAGCTCGATGCGCATAGGCGAAGGTCAGAGAGGAGAGATGACACCGTTGCCTCTTGCGAGATGGAGATCTAGGGTTTCCAGGATGCTCCTCAAATTTTCGTCGTAGAGGATCTTCACGGAAATTGATGATGCCTTCAGATTTAGGGTTTTCAGTAAAACCCTAGAACAATGAATCTCTAATCTTGAACAAATGACGAACGTAATAATCTCCAAGAACAACAAACGAATCTCAAACAAATGATGAACGGACGTAAAATCCTCGAGAATCGACCCGCTCTGATACCATGTTAGAAAATAGGAAGCAGAAGCGGAATCAAAGAATAAAGAAATAAAACATAGAACACAAGATTTTTTTACGTAGAACTCTACTCCCTAAGGAGCGGGATGAAACCACGGGAGAATGCCTCAGAGGGCTGGTGTGTCTATTGCACTTTTCTCAATGGATACAAGAGATCTGGGGCTCCTTATATAGCCTCCTTAGAGCCTTCAAGTCCCACCACTGGTAGATGTGGGATTAAACACTGTGATGGGGTAAATGGATCCTGGAGGTATCCATTTACCCATCTACAACTCAATAGGCACACAACCAAATACTCCAATAGTAAGTGTTGCCCCTTTTCTGAATAACAATCCTACACCTGGAGAAGATTTGAGATACATTAATATCTTATATATAACATCTATGTGTACCTGTCGGGGTTGCTACATGAATTGACTCACTCGACTAATTGCAAATGAGATATCTAACCTGGTTATAGTAACATAAAGAAGCTTTCCTACTAATTCTCTGTATCTTCTCCTGTCCACCTCCTATGTATCATCATCATATAACCTCATAGTAGAGTCCATAGGAGTGGTAGCAGGTCGATATCCAATCATTCCTGTCTCAACTAGCATATATGTCACATACTTTCGTTGGGTCATCAAAAGACCCTGCCGATTTCTAGCAAATGCTAACCTCAAGAAATACCGTAGGGTGCCAAGATCCTTGGTAATAAACTGTTGGCCCAGAAATTCCTTTTCCCTTTTTATTCGACGCACATCATCACCTGTAACTAGTATATCATCAACATATATATCATAGTAACTCCCATACCTCTAGAAGTTCTCTGTACAAACAGTGAATGATCTGCATTTGACCTCTGAAATCCCTGCTTCTCAATTAAATCCGAGAGCTTTTGAAACCATGTCCTTGGAATATATTTAAGGCCTTATATTGCCTTATGAAGCCTGCAAACCTATGGATATTCCCCCTCAGCAGCAAACCCAGGAGGCTGCTCTGCATGTAGAACTCTTCCTGTAGATCGCCATACAAAAAGGTATTTTTAACATCAAGCTAAAAGAGAGGCCAATCATGTACCACAACAATAGAAAGAAAAATACGTAGAGTGGAATGGTGAGCAAATGGTGAGAATGTGTCCAGATAATCCACTCCATATGTTTGAGTAAAGCCATGAGCAACTAGTCTGGCTTTATACCTATCTGCATTCCCATCTGCATGGTGTTTAACAGTAAACTCCCACTTGCAACTGACAACAGATGCTCCACTAGCGGTAGGAACCAAGCTTCAGGTACCACGAGACTGTAGAGAAACCATCTCTTCTTCCATAGTAAGGTGCCATCTAATATCCTTCAAGGCCTCCTGATAAGTCCATGGAATTTCCACGAGAGACAACACAACAACAAACTTCCCGAACTCTCCAGTCAGGCGATCAAAGGAGACCTGTGATGCAAGAGGGTATGATGCACATCTACGCTTCTGCTTTCGAAGCACAATATGAATGTCCAGATCATCAACCTGTATGTTTGTTCCCTGTAAAGAACCCTGCTTAGGCAACGCGTCAGGCCCATTGTTAAGAACAATGTATTCAGAACATACCTGATGTGTGCTAGATGGTGAGCAGTGACCATGAGCAGAAGCAGGCCAACGTGTATAGTAATGTGGTAACATTGGGACCAGGACAATAGGAGTGAGGGTATGGGAGGAGGTGAAGGTGGTGATGATGGCACTGGTGGTGAGAGTGGTGATGGTGGTGAAGGTGGTAGTGGTGTCATGTAGATTTCATCATTAAAATTTGACGAAGACAACCTATCACATGTAGGAGAAAAGTACATCACTAACTCGAAAAGGTGACATCAACAGTAACATAATACTTCATACACAGTGGATCATAGCATCTATACCCCTTATGTGTCATGGAGTACCCAACAAAGACACACTTGACAGCTCTAGAAGAGGGCTTGTCAAGACCTGGAGACAACTGATGAACAAAAGCAACCGAGCCAAAAACACGAGTGATTGAGAATAATTCTTTATCAGAAAATGTAAGGAAAAAGGAATTTTCTCACCCAAGACAGACGAAGGCATGTGATTCACAAGATAGCATGACGTAAGGACAACATCACCCTAAAAGGAATGCGGAGCACGACTCCGAATGAGGAGAAATCTGTGACATCAAGCGCGTGGCTATGTTTTCTCTCTGCAACACCATTTTGTTGGGAAGTATAGGCGCACGATGTTTGATGAATAACGACACGAGTTAAAAAGAATTTTGAGAGAGTGAGTACAAAATTCCAAAGCATTGTCAATTCTCACTAATTTCATGGATGAGGAAAACACATTCTGTACTTCATTGATAATGTTTTTGATAACATCTCATGCTTCAGATTCATTCTTTAACAAAAATACCCACAACAGACGAGTGAAATCATACAGAGCCACAAGATAAAACCTATGTCCCTGATGATTGGGAACACGACTTGGTCCCCAAATATCAATATGAAACAACTCAAAATTAGAGTTACTGCTCCCACTCTGACGACCAGGGAAAATAGACCGATGATGCTTCCCCAACTGACACACCTCACACTGAAAGGATGAGTGAGGAGAAATTTGAGGTAGAACGCGGTACATTTTCTGGAGCGAAAGATGACCGAAACGCAGGTGCCATGTAAAGGGTGAGACAGATCCATCAGAATGGGAGGAAAGGCCTGCATAAGGGATTCGAACCATGCAATAGATGCCGTCGTACTCTCGGCCACAACCAATCACCTTGCCTGTAAGGATGTCTTGAAATACAAGAGAAAATGGGTCAAAAATAGCTCGAAAATGCAGGTCCTTCGTAATTTGACTTCATAGAAAAATCTGGCATAGGTAACACATTCTGTAGGTGTATAGAGGGTTTCAAGCTAATCTCTCCTTATCCTGTAATCGGGGAATGAGTCCCATCTGCTATCACCACAGTTCTCCCTGGAGGCACCTGTCTGTACGCTATAAGTTGACCTCTATTTCCACACAAGTGATGTGTAACACCAGAATCCATAATCCATTCTATAACCTCAGAACCACTACAACTAGTAAGTGTATAAGTACTGCTTGAGGTACTAACATGACCTGAAGCAGACATGTCTGAGTGACTTCCTGAGGTAGATGAAGAAGCAATGGGACTGACAGGAGGCATAATATCCCTCAATTGTGCTACAGGTTCATCAAATCTTTGATCTTAAGAGGAAGCAACCTCAGACTCAACTTGCTCAGCAACTCGAGCAGATGCAGGAAAGCCATGTTTGGAATAGCATGTATCCTCTGAATATCCTGATCGATGACAATAAGTGCTGGGCTGACGTAGACGACCTCCTCTGCCACGAGATCCACGCCCATGGAACTGGTAAGAACCTCCTCGACCTCGGGAGGCAGCCATCACTGAAGAAGTTTGACTAGTAGCAGTGGACGGTACAATAATCCTGCTAAGCTTGCAGAAAGCTTCCTTCATGGAAGGAATAGTAACATCCGTAAGAATCTGGGAACGAGCGGCATCATATCCCGGATCAAGGGCTGCTAGGAATACACCAACCATGATAGCATTCCTATATATCTTTTGCTGCTCAGGAGTAGCTGTGAGAGGCATGAAGTTGTGGAGCTTCTCAAACATCCTACGCAAGGATGTATACAATGAATGAAGGGGCCGCCCATTCTGCTTGACAGTAAATATATCATACTGGAGTTAGAGGATCTTGGTCTCATTCCCTGCTTGAGAGTAAATTGCTACGGGGATATCCCACATCGCCTTAGCGGTGTGATGATGTAACACATCATTGGTGATCTCTATCCTCAATGTACCTAAAAGCCAAATTTTGGTATATGCATCATCTGCCTCCCACGAGGCGTTAACGCCAGTTTTCTTCATCGGCTCCTCCTTGGTAAGAATATGCTTCTTACCATTAGACTTCATTAGGCTCATGAACTGCATAGCCCAGAGCTCATAGTTCGTGCCACCCATCTTGACAATTGGTGCTGGACCTCTGAAGGCGCTTGTGGTGGGTGTGTCGATTTTGTTTTATGACATATCATCAGATGAAGATCACTAGGGTTTTGTAGACCAAAGTATGAGTGTCCACACAGATATATGTGGATTTGAATGCATATGTAGACTTATGCACTCAAATCCAATAATCCTCAACGTATGCTGATGCAAGAACTATGGGCTAGGAGCCGGCGACAGGTAGCTGGCAACTGGAAGCCGGCAACCGCAACTACAGAGAAAAGAGGGGGGGGGGGCAAACACTCGGTGGCGGCGGCGAGCAGCCGCAATGGCAGCGGAGAGACGGGTCAGTATTTTGGGAACGACCGAGCAACTGTGGATCAGTGTCCCGAGGACAACCGAGCGATTGTGTAGAAGGGAGACGGCTGCGGAGAAATGGGTCGGCGATGGAAAAATCGGCGGCGGCAGCGGTGAGACAGCCGACGGCGACAACGATGTCCGAAGGAGGAGAGGACGACGAGTGTGGTTAGGGTTAGGGTACTAGAGCTCCGATCTAGGACCACTGCTCTAATACCATGTTGGGAAAAAGAACAAACATTATTCTATTCTTTGAACCCTAGGCTCTCTTATATAGAGTAGAGACCTATGGGTAAATTACATAAGCTGGACGAAAAGAACAGTAAGATACATAAACAATATATAGACGTAAATATTTATCTACAAATCTCACCCAACCCAAATAATACATAAACAATATATAGACGTAAATATTTATCTACAAATCCCACCCAACCCAACTGATATATGCTTAATATATTATGTTAAGAATTCTAAACTTTTATATTTCTAATTTACAACTCTCATTCTCTACTTCAAGTTATCAACTCATTAACTAACCTTATCTCACTAAGCATTATTTCAATTGTTATTATGTGTTATACTCAATGTATTTTTTCTAGCAACCTTAACATGATCGGTACATACTATAGACAGTTGAGAGCCTATCCTATTACCTCACAAATTATGCTCCAATCCCAATCCACTTTAGGTGATAAATTATTCTTGAAAATCCCTAAGCCTTAACTGAACAACTCCATATCAAATTGAACATATTCCAACCTTTTTGATTTATTTCGACCTTAATTTCTCCAAACTTCTTCTCTATCGAGCTTGATACATGGTTATATTGACATCCATTTTCATACATCAATGTCCCCATCACTACTTTACCTTCAATTAACAAAACTTTTCGCATTTCTAATTTGGCTTTCACCCAACCCAACCGGCCCAAATCGGTCACCCAAACATTTCAACCCAATCTAATTTGGTTGGGTGATTGGTGCCATTTTTTCAACCCAAATCAAATTCAACATAAACCAAACAACCCAAACCCACCCAAACTGATCGAATGCCCACTTCTAGGCACATCCCTCATCTCCGACCGCAACATCCCAAGCATGGAAGCGCTACCATCCCGCCTCCCTCCCTCATACGAGGTGAAATACAGATCTGGGCAAGTGTATGTATATCCTGTGTTCCCCGTATGCGATGACCATGGCAACGCCGAGATGGGTTCCCCCTTGGGAGCCCTAGTCGGGTTGGAAGAAGAATGGGTAGGGTTGTTTGGTACCCTCCTTTCGGGTCCTACTATTGTTTTTTAAAGAAAAGAAAGAGGATGAGATTGGAAGAAAAAAAAGAATGCCTGGTCAAATAAAATGAGAAGATGGACCTGCCATTGTATTTGAAAAAAAGGTTAGTTTGAAGGTCTGATTCGACCTCTGTTATTGTTAGAGTATACGTCATTCATATGTAAGATGGGTAAATGGATCCTTCCAAGATCCATTTACCCCATTCGGAGTTTAGTCCCATATCTACCAGCGGTGGGACTTGGAGGGTATGTGGAGGCTATATAAGAAGCCCCAGACCTCCTGTATCCAGTGAGAAAGTACACTGCATAATCAACCCTTACATGCGTTCTCCTGTTTTATCCCGCTCCATAGGGAGTAGGGTTCCACGTTAAAATCCTATGTTCTTCCAAGTTTATTTCTTTTATCTGATATTCGCTTCTGCATTTTTATTTTCTAACATGGTATCACAGTGGGTTCGATTCTTGGAGATTTATTCTTAAAGATTTATTTTACGTATTTTTCAAGATTCGATTTTGATGAAGATTTATTAGTTGAAGATTGTTATCATGTATTGCTCAAGTTCGAGATCAAGTGCTGTTCAAAACCTTAAACATGTTGTCGTTCTTGTTCAAATCGGTTCGGCTGCAACATCAAAGTTATAGAGTTTTCTTGAAACCCTAATCTTGCATGGATTATTCTGGCTTGAAGAACATCGACATTTTTTTCTGGATCCAGTTCGAAGAAGCCCAAAACAACAAGCAACGGCGGGCTTGAGTGTTTCTCCTGGTGCGATCTCAAGGGGCATCCTCGAGAACCATCAGACGATGCAACCCAGGTGGTGCAAAGGCAACGCCACCTTATTCTCCTTCCACCCTTAGCCCCAGTTGCATAGGCGGCACGACCTCTCTCGCAGATCCCCTCTCCGATCTGCGCCCAATCCGCCCAATTGCGCCATCCTTGGTGAGAAGAAGTCCTCCAACGGCGACCTCCTCTCCAGGCCGCCTCTCACAAGGCGGCATCGCACGGGCGTCGCTCCTCGAGCCAGGTGGTGATGCCACTTCTGTCCAGCTTCACGATGGCGGCAACGACTCCTTCATGATCTCCAGCGCAGGCGGCACGACGGCAACTCCAGGCGAAGGACCCCCCCTTTCTAGCAGCGGCAACCTCTCTAGTGCTGATGCTCTCGCCAAGCCCAAGCGGCGGTCTCCCAACGCCGCTCCCAGCGGTGCTGGTGCAAAGCCCCATTGAAGGGCGGAAGTGACGAAAGAGGGTTCCATCGGGAACCCTAAATAGAATGGCCCAAGTGGGTTGTATGTTGCTTAAAAAAAGAGCGAGGAGAGGAGCCGTATATGAATGCCCAAGTTGGGTCGTGGCAGTCCTGTAATAAAAAAAGAGGAGGTTGTATATTTTTGGGCCCAATTGCATGGGCCGAGAGGTGTGTTAAAAAAAGAGGAGGGCCCTCTTTAGGCCAAGTGAATTTGTTAAAAAGAATCTGATTACAAAAAAAGGCGCGTACAAAGAAAAGCCGTACACAAAAAATTTTTGCAAAAAAAGAGACGAGGAAAAGCCATAAAAATAATGAATGCCTTATTTAAAAAATGATGATTTGAAAAAAAAGGAAGCCGAAAAAAATGTGACATCTTATTTGGTTTTGTTCTATCCATATCTTCTTGTCTTCTCCCAACTTAATCGATGTCTTCTTTCCGACAAGTATAGGAGAAAGGGGAGTATTGTGTAGAGTCACATGTCTGTTCCAAATCCAAATGTCAGATTCCAGACCAACCAGATTTTTCAGACTCTACAGATGTTCAGACTCGATGATCGGATTCCGAGTCTTCAGTTCAGACATGCACATGTATGCAGTCTTCTGTTTGATGTGCACATGTTTGCCATTACTTTTTCAGTAGTCCCCATCTTTTGTGTTTTGGCCAGGGTTTTCATGTGATCCATAGGGACTCCAGAGTAGAAATCTCATTCCCTATGCCATGTGGGCTAGGGTTTTTCACGTGGTTTCATAGGGACTCCAGAGTAGAGATCCCATTTTCTGAGCTAGTATGTGAGAGATCCAATTCTCCGATGAGGAGACTTTTCAGATTCCATTCTCCAGTGATCGTGAGCTCCAGTACGAGATCCTTCTGAGGTTCCTATGAAAGATAATCCACTTTGAGGTCCCTATAAGAGAGACCTATCTTTAAAGATCTATGTATGGATAATTCACGATGTTCTTTATCCGACCCTTTCAGAGATGGAGCGGTTGTTCACATGTAATGGTGGGCTAGAGTTCTCCAAGTAGAGACTCATCCAGTTGCACTAACTCTGATAGGACAGTACAGAGAACATGCTCTTTGACGAGGAGATTCAGTTTGATTCATACTCTAGCTCATTTGTTCCTCCTCACCTGTACGGCATGAGAAGCAACATCCTCGACAACAGCCGACAGTTGTGCGCGTTGAGTTGATATTGTCTGCAGTGTTTTGTATTGTGAGTTGTGATTTCTTTCTGTTTATCCAAGCTGAGCATTGCATGCTCTTGCTTGAGGGGGAGTGTTAGAGAATGCATCATTCATATGTAAGATGGGTAAATGGATCCTTCTAAGATCCATTTACCCAATCTAGAGTTTAGTCCCACATCTACCAATGGTGGGACTTGGAGGGTCTGTGGAGGCTATATAAGAAGCCCCGAACCTCCAGTATCCGGTGAAAAAGTGCAATGCATACATTAACCCTTTGAGGTGTTCTTCCGTGATTTCATCCCACTCCTTAGGGAGTATGGTTATACGTTAAAATCCCGTGTTCTTCCAGTTTTATATCTTTTCTCTGATATTTGCTTTCGGCTTATTTTCTAACATTTATCAAAAGAATGAAAATTGAAAAAAATGAAGAGAGAATGACTTAAAAAATTGATATGTTGGAGTATTGGATTGTGCGCCTCTTATGTTGTAGATGGGTCAGTGGATACCTCCAGGATCCATTTACCCCATCCAAGTCTTTAGTTCCACATCTACAAGTTTAGAGATGTGGAGACTCAATAGGGGCTATATATAGACGCACATACCCCTTGTATTTAGATGAGAAAATCAATAGACGATCAACCATTTGAGGCGTTCTCCCGTGATTTCATCCCGCTCCTTAGGGAGTAGGGTTCCACGTAAAATCTCTGTGTTACAAGTTTTTTTTGTTCTTCATGCTCTATTTATCATTTCTCTTCCGCATTCCTATTTTCTAACATGGTATCAGAGCTATGCTGTTTTTCTAACATGGTATCAGAGCGGGTTCGATTCTCGAGGATTTCATGATTCGTTGTTTTTATTCAAGATTCGATTATTCTTAAAGATTATTCATATTCATGTATTGTTCAAGATCGATTCATGTTTGAGAGGTTCTAGGGTTTCTGAAGAAACCCTAATTTTTTGTTGGGCTAGATCCTTCAAGCCTCCAGTTCATCTTCTCTGCCAGGAAGAGCCCCAATCACAGGTGAGTTATCCTAGGATGCGCCCTTTTCCCTAAGGCTCAAACGCGAGTTATCCCAGGCGGCGCCCTTTTCCATGCTCGAGGCTCTAGCAGCAATGCGATACCGCCCAGGCGACACTCTCTAAACGTCGCAACTCCTGTCAATCACACGCAGGAGGCGCAAATCCAGCTGCCACGGCTAGCGGCACCCGGACGTGATACTGGCGGCTTCCCTAGGAGGCGGCAGAATCTTCTCCAGCCTGATCTCCAGGCGGAGCACCCGCTGCAGGCACGAAGTCAGAGCTCTGCCCTCCCCGCGTGATTCTCGATGGGACTCTGTGAATCCCCTTCTCCTCCCTCCGATCACGCGAGCCCAAGCGAGCTCCTGGCGCGCGACGCCTCCCTTTACAACCCGGTGCGAGACCTTGGCGCTCCTCCCATCTCTCGAGCTTCGTCGGGCGGCAAGCTCTTCTTTGGCAAGCGCCTCTTCTTCGGCAAGCGCCTCTTCTTTTGCAGGCGTAGGTGCGGCACCACAAAGCAGAGATGAAGCTCCATAGGGCCGATCTTCTTCGATTCTCCAACCGAGCAGGCGTCAACCCTATCGACAGCGACAGTAGGCAACACAATGCCCCTCCTCCTAGTTTTGCTTGCGGCGGTGGTGCAAAAAGAGCACAACCCCATCAAGGCAGCAATCGTTTTGAGAGATGGGGTTCCTAGGGAACCCTAATGCCCGCTGCCTCATTTTATTTTTTTTTTAATTTTATTAAAGTACCCAGTGGGCAAAAGTTAAAAAAAGAAGGTCAGGAAAATGTTAGGCTCAACAGGAAAATGGGAGAGAGGTCAAATTAAAAATAAAAGAAGAAGAAGAAAGAAGCAGCTTGATTAAAAAAAGAGGAGGGGAGACTGAGAAATTGGGCCCAAGTGGGTCGAGTTAAAAAAATATTGTATGTTTTTTGAGAAAGGCGCGTATAAAAGAAAGCTGTACATATATTTGCAAAAAAATGATTAAAAAATATGAGAAGGAAAATGTCAAGAAAAAAAGAGACACGACTTTAAAAATAAAAAAAATATTCAAAAAAAAAGATTTGAAAAGCCGAAAAAAAATGAAATGAGGATCGGCTTATTGTTTTCATGTTTCTTCCCATTATCTTGTCTTCTCCCAACTTGGACGACGATTGACATTCCGACCAGTGTGGGAGAAAGGAGGAGTATTGTGTAGAGTCACAGGTCGGATCCAGATTCAGATGTTAGATTCTAGACCAGCCGGATGTTCAGACTCAACAGTTCTTCAGATGTTCAGACTCGACGTCAACTTTGTTCCGAGTCTCCAGTTTCAGACACACACATGTATGTGGTCTTTTCAGATGAGCACATGTTCGCCATCTTTTATGTGGTCCCCATCATTCTTGTTTTCAGCCAGAGTTTTCATGTGAGCCATAGGGACTCCAGAGTAGAGGACCATTCGTTATGCCATGTTGGCTAGGGTTTTCATGTGATTTCATAGGGACTCCAGAATAGAGTACCATTCTCTGTGCCAGATGGGAGAGACCCAGTTCTTTGATGATGAGACTTCTTCAGACTCCATTCTCAAGCGATCGTGAACTCCAGTACGAGATCCTTCCAAGGTTTCTATGAGAGAGAACCCACTTCAAGGTCCTAGTATGAGATCCTTCTGAGGTTCCTATGAGAGAGAACCCATTTTGAGGTCCCTATGAGAGAGACCATTCTTCTGAGATCTGCGTATGGATAATTAGCGACGCCCTTTCTTCGGCCCATTTCAGTGATGGAGCAGTTGTCCACATGTTGTGATAGGCTAGAGTACTCCGACGAGGAGGCTCATTTAGTTGCAGTGACTCTGATAGGCGCAATACAGAGCACATGCTCTCCGACGAGGAGATTCAGTTGACTCACACTCCAGCTTGTTCGTCCTCCTCACCTGTACGACGTGAGAAGCAACATCCTCGAGAACAACCGACAGTTGTGCGTATTGAGTTGATATTGTCTGTAGTGTCATGTATTGTGAGTTGAGTTTCTTTCTGTTTGTCCAAGATGAGCATTGCGTGCTCCAGTTTGAGGGGGAGTGTTGGAGTATTGGGTTGTGCGTCTCTTATGTTGTAGATGCGTAAATGGATATCTCCAGGATCCATTTACCCCATCCAAGTCTTTAGTCCCACATCTACCAGTTTGGAGATGTGGAGACTAAGTGGGGGCTATATATAGACCCCCACACCCCTTGTATTCAGATGAGAAAAGCAATAGACTACTAGCCCTTTGAGGCATTCTCCCGTGGTTTCATCCCGCTCCTTAGGGAGTAGGGTTCCACGTAAAATCTCTGTGTTTCAAGTTTATTTTTCTATTCTTCATGCTCTGTTTATCATTTCGCTTTCGCATTCCTATTTTCTAACATGGTATCAGAGCTATGTTATTTTTCTAACAAGATAAAAAAGGAAAGTATGACTTAAAAAAAGAGAGAATAGACAAAAAAATGGATGATTATAAAAAAGAGCACAAAAAAGAAGTTTTGTTGAAGCCCCCCCTTCATTTATGCTCCCAGCTTGGTCGAGTACCCATCCAATTTCTGACAAGTATGGGGCGAAAGAGGGAGGGAGAGTATAGGCGATGCTTATACATTGATTTTCAAAGATTCTACTAAGAGAACAACTCTATGTAGACATTGAAAACTCTAATGATCGTGAACTCTAGTATGAGATCATTTTGAGGTTCCCAAGAGCGAGAACCCACTTCAAGGTCCAAAAGAGCGACCCCCATTCAGAGATCTTCATATGATAATTCCTATGGCATGAAGAAAAAGGTATTCAGTGACAGATCCCCCATATGTGACAAGTTGGCCCCATGTGTTTTTTGACAATAGAAGAAACTCATTACAGAGGCCAGACCTCAAGTTCAACCTCACTAGCTTGGCATGCGAAGCATCGTCCTCATAAACAACCAATAGAGTATACGTTGAATCGTCATGGTCCATAGTGTCATGTATTAATCGAGTGGGTTCATGTCTTCTTTTGTTTGTCCAAGCTGAGCATTCCTTACTCCAGCTTGAGGGGGAGTGTTGGAGAATGACCTAGAGATAGTCCCACATCGTCTCTTGGTGGGACTCTTGAGAGTTAGTGTGGCTATATAAAGAGCTCCTCGCGCATGTACTCATTGAGAGAATGAAATAGGAGAATCTACCCTTTAAAGCATTCTCTCGTAAATTCATCCCGCTCCTCATGGAGTAGGGTTCCATGTAAAATCATTGTGTTCTTCATGTTTATCTTGCTTGATATGAGTATCACTTTCTCTTTATTGTTTTTCCACAAAAAAAACTTATCAATTTTTTCCCATAATCAGATCACAACTCAACATGATTTCACACATGATCATTGTTGTAAAAGTCGACCGACTAGGCCAATTAGTCGGCCCGACTAGTCGAGTTGGGAGGGTAGCCGACTCGACTCGGCCTAGCCGGCCATTAGTCGGTCAACCCGACTAATCGGGCCGACTACTCGGCCGACTTTTACATAGAGATTTTTTAATTTTTCGATTTTCTTAAAAGCAAACTTATTCTAGTATGCTTAATGTTATATTTAAAGACAATTACTTCTTTTATTAAATTATGATAGTATGGAAAGTGTACAAATCAATGTAAATATATAAGAATATGTGTATAAAAATTGGTTTATATATTAAAAAAATTAAAAAACTCAAAACCGACTAATGGCCGACTAAATCCGATTAGTCGCCCGACTGCTGATTAATCCTTAGTCAGTGATCCCGCCGACTAAGTACGGACTACCGCTTTCTGCAACCTTGCACGTGACTACATAATTATTTGGAGCTTTAAAATCTCGTAGAGAATCAAGGTCTTTCTCTAGTTTTTTAGACGTGGACGCTTGCTTACCAAGGTGCAAAGGGATATAATGCTGCATAACGATGATTTGACATGTGACAGATGTGGTGAAAAACTTGAAGACATGGATCATTCATTTTTTAAGTGTAGAACAACATTATCGGTTTGGGAGGGGGCTGACGTTCGTTGGCTTATGACTAGTAACATCACAACCTTTTGGAGCTCTATCAGATCGGTGTATGGAAACTCATAGGAGGACGTTGCTTCAGCTTTTGCCTTGCTTTGGACTATTTGGCATGCAAGGAACGAGCTGGTCTTTGGGGGTCAACACTTTTATTTTATCATGGGAATGTACTTTCTCACTATAGATATCTTGCTTCGGTATGGACTTTTGTATGATTTTTTTGTTATATTTTTAATATAAACCTTATGCGAGTCTCATCTCGAGATTTCACCCCTTTCCCTTTCAAAAAAAAAAGAGATGGGCCCTCACCTTAGACCGTGATGATTGAGGACAATGGTCTCGAGGCACTAAAGCTTAATGAGATGAACAAAGATTTGCTTGCTAAGTTGGTCTTGAGAATTTGGAGTGAAGCTACGGGCTTGTTGTGTGCCTTATGGCACAATCGATCTACGGGGTCTCTACGAACCATAGCTTTAGGGTGGGATTAATACATTTTTCATCCAACTTTTGCAAGGGGATTTGGTCAATTACCTGTTAATATTACATTCTTCCTTTGTCCTTTGCTTAGTGATCGGATCTCTTTCTACTTTTGTTTAGACGTCTGGCATGAGGATGCGGTGGTTATGACTTATTCTGAGACTTTTTGCCTTGACTAGCACCTGAGATTCGAATGTTGTTGAGGCCCAGTCAATGGAGCATGTGCACTATATTCTAATAGTGGTTTCTTATAGTAGAGGGTATATAACTTCCTGAAGCTTATGGAGCTCCTTGACTCCATGGAGGGGTTGAATATGATTAAGATCACTGGGTTTGGAATGATGGACTTTTGGATAAAAAAGATATACAAGGTGTTGTGCATAATGGAACTAGAATGCAAATCTAACAAATAACATGCAATCATAAAACAACCACAATACACGATTTATGGGGTTTACCCTAAATTGATCTACGCCTTCAGTAACGATGGTGGATCTCTCTATAGTATGATGGTATAACAGTATTATAGCAGATACAAGATGTCCCAACCCTAAGAGAGTTTTTATAGTACCCTATATTGATAACCCCTAAATGGGCAGATTACTAAATCCCAAAAACAACATGACATGAAAACTAAATGTTGTTTAGGGGGCATTTCCTCGAACCATCCTGGGGGGGGGGGGGGAGTCACATGAACCCTCTAGATCCCCACATCCAAGCTTTCTAATCAGGCAACAAGACCCCTATTTTAGCACTGTTGGTTTCTCCTACAAGCGAGGTCACATAATGAGCTCCATAAAGTATTAGGGAAAACATATGGGTAGGATTTAGAGTAAAGCTACAATGACTTTATTTGCCAGATTTATTTTTGATTCAGGTGATTTAGGAAGAGATTGTAGATTGTTGCGGAAGTTCAAAGCTCCGCCAAGGGCAAAGGTGTTCTTATGGCTCATATGGGGGGAATGATGATAAAATTCATACAACCAAGTTTATGCATAGATTATTGGTGGATTATTATTTATGCTTGTACACCCTCAAAGGACATGAAAGACTCCTCTTGTGCAGGGAACTTATGGGGTTTTTTGGGCATGGACAGAGGAAAGCTTTTAACGATTCTTTAGGCTCTTTGGTTGGCACATAATGGTGGTAGTGTTTCAATGTGAACACTTTATTCTAAGAATGTAAGTAAATATGACAAGGCTCTAGGGGACTTAGTCCTTGTAAACCTCTTTTGGTGTGTAGTAGTGAATATCTTGTGGTTTACAATACATTTGGTACATGCTCTTAAAAAATGGTGAAGCCTTCTCCCACTTTAAGTAGTCGGCTACATGGATTCTTATCAAATCCATGTTGAAAGATCCGACTATCTTTTACGCATGGCCTCAAATTTCAACGAAATTCTATAGAATTTCTCCGAAATTTCCATTTCTTTAGGTCACTGAAACTGAAATGCTACCTTATTTCTTTTTCCAGGATTTCAACAAAATATCCATGAAATATCAATGTAATTTCACCGAAATTGCATATCATTTCGATAAAACAACAAAAATAAGGAATCCACCCTTTGATTTCATCGAAATTTGCATATATTAGTGAATTTCCACTAATTTATTCAACCGATTTTTGAGTTATTATAGTGCTTTACATTGCTTGAAGGAGTTTCTTTTAGTTTGTTTTCAAATTTAGATCTAAATCCAAAATAAATAAGTTAGCACATGGTTTAAGATTGAACTCGAGTTTTAACTGAAGAGGTTTATATATTTTATTCCTTATTTATTTTGACATGTGTTTTTCTTAGTAATTATTATATGTGTCGCCTCATTCTTATTGAAGTTGTGATTATCATGGCTTTTGCTTCCAGTTTAGCATACAATTCTAACTCTAGGCAATATTTTGCTCTACCTCTCAAGATGTGTAATGATTATGATGATAATGTAACATATCATGTTAATATCTTACTATTAGCAAAGAAACTATGTATTTCAATCTCATTTATTGAGTTAAAGAGTATTAGAAATCTCAATTTTATGAAAGGATGAGTTTTCAAGTAATTTTCCCAACTTCCAACCATTTTACTGAAATTTTACTAAGTCAAATTAGCTAACAAGTGGAAGCCGCTGCACAACAAATTCTTGTGAATTGAAATGCTTACTTTTGCTAAACAGAATCCACTCTTATATACCGTTCGAGAGGAAGTCTCCCTCACCCTAAGGATATTGGTAGTGGGTACATTAATCTGACAATTCTTTCTATGTTGTATTTTACTTTTCTTAGTTGTTGGAACTCTTAAAATTTTCTGCGCACCTATCTATATAATTGGGACTTATACGTGATGGGTATTTAAACTTATTAATGTGCATTTTTTTTGTGTTACGGAAAGTCAGTGAAACTAGATAGTTAGGAAGCAAGTCTAATTATATTTAAATGTTTGTCAATGATCTAACTGTTGTTACACTCATTAGGTAATGTTGGGTGTTGATCGCCTTGATATGATTAAAGGAATCCCACAGAAAATTCTGGCTTTTGAAAAATTTCTGGAGGAGAACTCCTCCTGGCGTGACAAAGTGGTTTTATTGCAGATTGCTGTGCCCACTAGAACTGATGTTCCAGAGTGTATGATTCCTTCTTCTTGTGTTTATTCACCTTCTTATGTTTTTCTTCTGAAACTGATGATATGACTGCCTTTTAGATTTTTTTGACGTGTTGATAGCCTTTGAAAGAACAAAGAAAGGACACAATGCAATATTTATATTTTAATTAGAGATCTCATGATCTGTTTAATCCAGTCTGATAAAAAGTAAACCTTTTTCAGAGCGTTTCTGTAATTTGTCACTTGCATATATACTGGAGTGTAGTTATTGATGTTCGACGCTGCTAGATATTGTTTGAATAAATAAGAAAGAAAATCATTTTATTTTCTTTCGAAACAAATCCATATTATTGACCTGATTACATCTAAATTTTTATGAGTACTCATCTCATAATAACCATTAACAAGCCACTTCATTCTTGGCACTCTTAATGCCTATTGACCTTGTCAAACAAAATTGTTCCGTTTTTGTTTACTACTGGGATATACGTTTAGTCAGAACGTAGCATCTGTGAAATATGCCATCTTTTGGGATTGGATCCCACACCATTTACGATGCTAATGTGGGACCGGACTGTTATTCTACCCACTTGGTGGCTGGAAGAATTTTTTTAATCAAAGAAAGGGAGAGCCAAACCTACAACCATTTCTTGAGAGGATACCTAGATAGGTGAATTACATTCTGCACATAAACTCATTCTGCCTTGAATATGACCCCATTATGCGTCCGCCAATTGCCCAGAAAATTGCCATAGGTCTCCGCAACTAAGCCGTTCCAGAAGTTATATTTTGAAGAGATGTCCACCTAAATTTTGCATGAACACATACAAGAATAAAAAAGCTTCTTGAGTTCCTCATGTTCTTCGCCTCATAAAGAATAGGTACAATCATCATTAGGGGTGAAAATAGATGTGCTTTTTTTGGTAAGTATTCACCCCAATCGTTGGATCTATAAAAAACATCATCTTCAATAGGGCCCTCATTGCCCATATCATTTTGCAATATTTTTCTCATGCACCGTTGTAATGGTTGAAATTAGAAATGAACACATAGTATGCATTTTTAATAGAGAAATAAACATCCGTCCAGATCCAATGATTGTGTCCCTAAGAAGCATCCTTACAACCCATCACTACCTCATTGAGCAGCAAAAAATCCTAAAATGTCGATATTAAAAGGCAGAAGAAAATGTCGACATCCGATGATTGTCAAGCCAAGCCTCGCGAACTAGCTGTCAACGATCGGTGACTAACACAATCAAACGTGGAAACCTCATGTTCAACTACCCCTTGCCCGTCCAATCATCAGTGATAATATGAAAGATCTACCATCCCCCAAGACTGGACCCATATAGTTAGGCAACTCTGGTAGCACATAACAAATTCCCTTCCAAAATACAAAGGAACGATGGTGCCTGTGGGTAGACATGGAGGTACTATTTTTGATATCATAAATGACTTCAAGTAGACAACACGTCAAATCCTCCCCGCCCCCACAACCTAGCCATCCATTTCATCAGAAGTGCCTTGATCATGTCTTCCAAGAGATTGATACCTGTTGGGAAAAATGAAAGAGATGTTTATTCCATAAGCCCTAGGCTCTCTTATATAGGAGAGTATCCTATGAGTAAATTACATAAAGCATACAGCTGAAAATAAAAATAACAGAGAGACACACAGACAACTAATATATGCGTTAACACTCCCCCTCAAGATGGAGCATAGATATCAATCATTCTCAGCTTGGACGCACACTTCTGGAATGGGACTCGTAGTAATGCCTTGGTGAATATATCGGCAGTTTGATTCTCTGAGGTGACATGCGATGTAGCAATGAACCCCTTCTGAATCATGCCACGTATGAAGTGACAGTCAACCTCAATATGCTTGGTCCGCTCATGGAAAGCTGGATTGTTTGCAATGAACAAGGCTGCCTGATTATCACATTCTAAGTTCATAGAAAGTGGTACATCTAGACATAGATCTGTAAGTACAGCCTTCACCCACATCATCTCTGTGCTACCCTGGGCCATAGCCCTATATTCGGATTCAGCACTAGATCTGGCTACCACCGTCTGTTTTTTGCTCCTCCATGAGATTAGAGAATCTCCAACATAGACTGCAAACCCGAGGTGGACTTTCATGTCCTTGGGACAACCTGCATAGTCTGCATCCGCACATGCTGAGATAGAAATCCCCTTTCCCTTCTTGAATAGCAAACCTGCACCAGAAGATGATTTGAGGTATCTAAGTATCATATGTATGGCATCCATATGAACCTGGCGTGGTTGCTCCATGAACTGGCTCACACGACTCACTGCAAAGGATATATCGGGCCTAGTGATCGTGACATACAACAGTTTGCCTACCAGTTCTCTGTATCTTCTCCTGTCCACCTCCTCTGTGTCATCATCATAGAGCTTCATAATGGGGTCCATTGGTGTCGTAGCAGGCCGACACCCAAGCATACCCGTTTCACTCAACAGGTCCGTAACATATTTCCTCTGCGACATTACTAATCCATACGGATTTCTAGCAAATTCCAGCCCCAGAAAATATCTAAGGACTCCAAGATCCTTAGTGACAAATTCGCTCCCCAGCTTCTCTTTCGCCTGCTTTATGCCTTGCTCATCATCTCTTGTAATCAAGATGTCATCTACGTAAACCATAATTGCAATAATACCTCTTGAAGTCTTCTGTACAAACAAGGAATGATCAGCATTGGAGCGTTTGTATCCCTGTTTTTCAAAGAGGTCTGAGAGCTTCTGAAACCATGCTCTGGGGCTCTGCTTAAGGCCATAGATAGCCTTACGAAGTCTGCACACCTTGGAACACTCCCCCTCAACAGCAAAATCGGGTGGCTGTTGCATATAGACTTCCTCCTACAGGTCTCCATATAAGAACGTGTTCTTCACATCCAACTGATATAGCAGCCACTCTCGATTGACTGCGACTGACAGCAAGATCCGAAGAGTGGAATGACGTGCTACTGGCGAGAATGTATCAAGGTAATCCACCCCGTATGTCTGTGTAAAATCACGTGCAACAAGGCGGGCCTTGTATCTGTCAATGCTGCCATCTGTATTTTGCTTCACCGTAAATACCCACTTGCAGCTCACCGGGGTCACTTCTGGAGGTATAGGAACTAGACTCCAAGTTCCCCTAGATTGAAGTGCCGCCATTTCCTCCTCCATTGCTAGACGCCATCTACTATCCTGCAGAGCATCTTGATAATTCCGTGGAATATCAACAGCTGACAAGGCCACCACAAAGTTCCTGAAATCCCCAGATAGTCGCTCAAATGACACAGAAACTGCCAAAGGATATGTAACGCAACTCCTCTTCGATTTGCGTATAGCAATAGGAACATCTAAATCAGTTGTGTCCTCATCTGGCCCCTGCAACATATCCTGCTCAGAAATATCATTAGATCCATCAAGAGAAGTATCTTCAGTACATACCATAGGTGAGCTAGGAGATGAGCCATGACCATGAGCTGGAGGAGGCCTGCGGGTATAATGGAATGGTAGTGGTGAAACGGGGATCGATGGTGGTGGTGGTGGTGATGGTGGTGACGGTGCTGGAGGTGGTGGTGTCATGTATATGGCGTCGGAAGTCAGTGGAGGTAGCTGTTGATCACCTGAAGATGAAAAATACATTACAGATTCAAGAAATGTAACATCTGCACTGACCATATACTGCCTACGCAAAGGATCAAAACACTTGTACCCCTTTTGAGTTCTGGAGTACCCAACAAACACACACTTGACAACCCTAGGAGAGAGCTTGTCAATACCGGTAGACAATTGGTGGACAAAGGCAATTGAACCAAACACACGGGGAGTAAGGGAAAACAGATCCTTCCCATGATAGATAATGGAAAAAGGAATCTGTTCATCCAAGACAGAGGACGACATACGGTTAATTAGGTAACATGCAGTGAGAACCGCGTCACCCTAGTAAGAATAAGGAACATGACTCTGTATAAGAAGTGATCTTGTGACATGTAGCAGGTGGCGATGATTCCTTTCAGCAATCCCATTTTGTTGAGAGGTATAAGCACAGGATGTTTGATGTATAATCCCTTTTGAGGAGTAGTAGTTGGCTAGGACATGAGTGCACAGTTTTAGGGCATTATCACTTCTTACAAACTTCACAGATGTGGAGAAAACATTTTGAATTTCATTCAGAAAATGGATAATAATATCGCCTGCTTCAGATTTATTTTTCATCAAAAATACCCATGACACACGAGAGAAGTCATCCACAATAACTATATAAAATCTGTGTCCCTGATGATCAGGTACACGACTCGGACAGCAAATATCAATATGAAATAACTCAAACTTGGAGGTACTACTCCAACCTGGACGACTGGGAAAGGTAGACCTGTGATGCTTTCCCAACTGACAAGCCTCACATTGGATAGATGCGTGAGGAAGACCCTGGGGTAACACTCGACGCAACTTCTGAAGCGGTAGATGCCCAAAGCGCAGATGCCACAGTAAAGGAGATACAGGTCCAGTGGGAAGGGATGAGGTTCCAGCGAATGGAGTCTGATTTAGGCAGTAGAGGCCTCCTTGCTCATAGCCACGACCAATCACGTTGCCCGTACGGATGTCCTGAAAAATAAGAGAAAATGGATAAAAAATTGCCCGACATTGTAAATCCTTCGTAATCTGACTGATTGACAACAAATTCATTGAAAAGTCAGGAGCATGTAGCACATTCTTGAGCTGCACAGAAGATGTCAGTCTAATCTCCCTCTGACCAGTGATGGGAGAATGTGTACCATTGGCAATGACCACTGTTCGGCCTGGAGGAATCTGAGAATATCCTGAAAGTAAGCTCTGATCGCCACATAGATGATGTGTAGCGCCCGAGTCCATAATCCACGGTAATGTATCTGATCTACTACTGGTAAGTGCAAGTATGCTACCTGAAGCACTGGTAGACGCAGAAGCAGAAGCAGCAGCATCAAATTGACTCTCAGTAATAGGTGCTGGGCCAGATGGGGGAATAATGTTCTTAGACGGGCAACTAGATCATCGAACCGCTGATCCAAAGTAGCAGCAGATGGAGGCTCTATCTGCTCAGCGACTCGTGCAGATGCAGGAAATCCATGCTTCGAGTAGCATGTGTCTTCATTGTGTCCAACGCGATGACAGTAAGTACATGTTGGCCGAGTGCGGCCTCCTCCTCTGCCACGAGGTCCACGTCCACAGGTCTGATGATGAAATCCGCGACCCCTGTTGGCGGCCATGTCTGAAGTATTCTGATTCGTGGCCGTGGAAGGAACGGTGATCCGGCTCAGTCTATAGAAGGCTTCCTCCATGGGAGGAATAGTAGAGTCGGCCAAGATCTGGGATCGTGCCACCTCATACTTTGGATCAAGTGCAGCAAGGAACACGCCCACCATAGTCGCATTCCGATATGTCTTCTGTTGTTCTGGCGTGGCTGTCAGAGGCATGAAGCTGTAGAGCTTCTCGAACATCCCTCTCAGGGATGTGTAGAGTGAATGTAGAGGGCGACCATTCTGCTTTATAGTGAATATGTCATGCTGGAGTTGCAGAATCTTTGTCTCGTTCTTCGCCTGCGAATATGTTGCCGCCAGAATGTCCCACATATCCTTGGCCGTGGGTTGATGTAGAATGTCATTGGCAATCTCAATTGCCAACGTACCACATAGCCAAACTTTGGCGTATGCGTCATCGGCCTCCCAAGAGGCATTAGCTCCAGTTTTCTCAGCAGGCTCTGGTTCGGTAAGAATATGCTTCTTACCTGTTGACTTCATCATGCTCATGAACTGCATCGCCCACAGTTCATAGTCTGTGCCGTCCATTTTGACAATAGGCGCCGGACCACGGAAGGCGCCAATGGATGGGATATCCGCCTTGCTTTCTGACATACTGTAAACTGAAGACTGGAGCGATTGACTGAAGATAAGATTTGTCTATAATGACATAGACGGGTTTAGTTGCTTGTGTAGGCCTCAAACAACTAAACCCATGTAGGTGACGGTGTGCTCTTTAGGGCTTCACACATGCTTAGGGCTCCTTGATGCCCTTTGTCCTAACAGAAACGTGTACCGTGAAGTTATGCACAAGCGCACATCCGCGCGTGAAGTTGCGTGCACAGGCACAGACGAGCGCGCAGCCGCGCGTGAAGGAGCGCGCACAGGCGCGTGAACCTACGCGCATAGGCGCGTGAAGGCGCGCGCACAGGCGCGTGAAGCAGCGCGCACAGGCGCAGACCTACACGCACAGGCGCGTGAAGGCGCACAGGCAGGCGCACAGGGGCGCACAGGCAGGCGCGCAGGGGCGTGGGCACCGGCGGAGGCGCAGCAGCGGAGCAGAAGCGCTGACGGTGCCGGCGATGAGAGAGAGGGGCTTGCGGGTGGGGTGGGGTAGGGTTAGGGTTTCGAGAACTCCGGTCTAGGACCGTCGCTCTGATACCATGTTGGGAAAATGAAAGAGATATTTATTCCATAAGTCCTAGGCTCTCTTATATAGGAGAGTAGCCTATGGGTAAATTACATAAAGCATACAACTGAAAATAAAAATAACAGAGAGACACACAGACAACTAATATATGCGTTAACAATACCAAGTCCCCACTGATCCAATAGGAGAGTGACCAAGTCCCAATTCAGTAAATGGATTCCTCTATTCTCTCACTTGAGGAGATCCATACAAATCACCATGTGCTTGCCTCGAGGGGCTAACATATCCCACAATGACGATCAGAGTGGATATCAAAACATAGGTATTACAGTCTTTCAAGGTATTCATTGGCAGTAAAAAGAAACCCTATGTTCTTACGAAAGAACTACTCAAGGAGGTGGAAAGGATTATGAGTCCTGATTCCTGAAATGTGGCACATAAAATGGCAACAAATATCTTATATAAGGATACTACTAAGGAAATGTGGGAGGAGTAATCATAGATATATTCTCAATAAATGGTCAAATCCTATCTTGTTAACATCGATATGCCGATTTGGTCCATATCTCAAGGGGACTCTTTCTTCATCAAGTACTATCAGCACATTGCATGCCTACATTAGGAGCTGACGGTATTTCGACGTGCTTGTTGTGCCAAGAAAATTAAAGAGTGGTCTGATGGCATGCTCACATGTTTCTTTCTATTATGAGTCCTCGTTACCGGACAATGAAGGATCCGTTCCTTTCCTCCGACTTCATACCATCTCTTCAGGTGATATTCATGCATCTTCAATAGCTTGATTCTACTCTTGGTGAGTCTGGACAACCTCAAAAAGTAGAGCACATCTTTTTTTTGCATAATCTGGATGTAGTGGTTATTCTGATTTTCATGGTGGTCGAGGTCATTATTATGATTGTGGCCAAGGATGTAGTTATCCTCCGTGTATGCACTGCTCGGGTCTATCCATTCATTTAATCAGTGTTTGATGAAGTTTGGTAGACCTCCTATGGTCAATCAAGCTTCTCTCGGGTCTGATAATTTTCTTAGTACCACTGAGATTATAGCAGATCATGGACAGTCAAGGTTGTAGGTTTCAACTCTCCTCTATAGACTACTCTCGATTCATACAGTTGCTAAAAGTAATCCTTCTACTACTCCCTTTGAACTACACACCTGCTGCTAGTTTGGCTAACTTCATGTACCATTGTCAATTCTATCTCTTAATCATCTCCTTTAGTTAATTCTGTCTCCCAATCATCTCCGACATGTATTACCGATTCTAGGTCTTCTACTTATCTGACTAGAGAAGGTAATTTTCTGACTTCTAGTCAGCCTTCGCACATGCGAGGTCAGTTCAAATAACTAATGGTGCTCTTTCACGTATTATCTCTATCGATGGTAAGATTTTCTCTTCCAGACTTGAGTTTTCTGGAGTTTTTTGTGTACATAACTTCCATATGAACTTATTATCCGTGTATTAATTATGTTTTTGAGCTCAATTGTAAAGTGATTTTTGATCAGTATTTTATTATTTTTACGACATCCAAATGACGCAGATTTTTTGTCTAGGGATATGAGAAAGATCTCCTATATTATCTTTAATTCCTATATATTCTTATTTTGCTAGAGCTAGTTCGACTTTTGTTTACCTGTTCCTGTGGCATTTGCATCTTGGCCACTCGTCTTTCATAGCTCTCTCTCAGATGTTCCATGAACTGACTTCGCTAAAGATATTTGAGTGCGAGACTTGTCAGTTTGGGAAACATCATGGCATCATTTTCTTGCAGGACCGAGCCTTGTTATTCCGCCCCTTTTACTTTAGCTCATTTTGATATTAAGGGACCTTATCTTTTTCGTAGTTTGGATGGTTGTAAGAATTTTGCTGCTTTCACTGATGACTATAGTAGATCCTCTTGGGTGTATTTGATGTAGGAACGATCATAGATCAATAATATTATCAAGTGTTTCTATGACTAGCAAAGTTTTCAGATTTAATAATGTGTTTGAATGTGTTCAGTATGACTTGGATGGTTTCTTTGCTGCTCAAGTTACTGCAACAAACTTTGTGTACGTATACCTCATAATTGAATAATGTGGAAGAAAGAAAGCTTTGTCATATGTTGGAAATAACTCAGTCTTCTTACTCAGATTAAAATTCCTAAAATGATTTGGGGAGACACCATTATCACTACCATTAATTGGGTACGTTGGTCTGTTCTTGATGGTGAGGAATTTAATTCTCCACTTTTAGGATTTTTAGTTACACCATATTTATCCATAAATTCCATATTGGTGATAGTCTGTCTGTCTGTACATGCAATCGATTATGTATTTTTGGGTACTCTCATACCTGAAAGGGGTACATGTAATTATGGCCCTATAGGAAGTTCTTTGAACGGACTAATTTCTTTTTTATGCATGTTGGTAACATTAACTTGAGTTCCCTTTACTCATGTCTTTCAAAGGAGGCACCTCAAACATTCGGAGTATATCCCCATACATGTGCCTACTATGTGGATGATTAACTTCCTTTAAATGTCCGCATCACATCATACTCAGAGGATCCTACATTCATTGAAGAACTTCCTATTTCTCCGAGGAAGCCTATTTGGTATTGTGCTCCACACCTTATATCATACTATACTTCTACCGATGGTCTATCTAGTTGTGGCATGTTTTTATAGATGCTTTATCTATACCTTTTCCAACCACATGATTATCATACACATGGGATCAAATTTTGACGAATTTCGGCTGAAATTCGGTCGAATTTTGATTTCGATAGGTGATCGAAATTCGAATTTCGATAGGTGATCGAAATTCAACTGAAATGGCCTATATCAACCGAAATTGTGGGCCCCAATTCAAAAACTGATCGAAATGACAGAGTTTTCAGTCGGTCACCGAAATCGAAATTTGAGGCCTTGTTCATACATCCCTTCGAGTACCATGTTAAAAACACGCTATGTATGAGGAGGTTGATGCTCTTGTTCATAGGGACACCTGGGATCTTATCCCATGTCTTACATGTGTTACTCTTGTTGGTTGCACATGGGACTTTACTACAAAACATGCTCCAGATGGTTATGGTGTGAATAATTTCGAGATCATCTCTCTAATAACTAGAATGAGCTTAATCTGTATAATTAACTCTATTGCCACAATAAGATCTGACCTATCTTTTAGTTGGATGTCAAGAATTCTTTCTTATATAGTGATCTTGAGGAGAAAGTCCTCATGGCACAACCACCAGACTACGTCATTGAAGGGGGGTATGTGTGTCGTTTGCTGTAGGCTGTCTATGGCCTAAAACATACCCCACATGCTTGGTCTGACAAACTCACATCAATGATTAACTCTCTTGGTTTTTTAGGACTACATCTGATTTCTTTGTGTTTGCTCGACGCACGACCTTAAATGTCGAAATTGGTTTAGTTTTGCCAACTCTGAAAGGGGGCATGCCACTAACATGTCACAGATATTGGCAGAAAATTCATGGAAATGGCTATAAAATCATTTTTTCCATAAAATTAAGGATTTTAATGTTTTTAATAAATAAAATAGAAATATACACTTATTTGCTAAAATATATGTTTAAACATAAGTTTTTTACTAGTATTGACATCATAATCACTGCTTAGGATGATATGCAGTATTATATTAGGCATGCAATTAAAAGGTTAGTCATGAAGAATGCATAAATAAGTTGAAATAACAAATAAACCTCATTGCATAACATATACAAGTACTCTACTTACCATACATATATGTATTAAACACTCACTAAAACCAAGAAAGTTTGGTTGGATGCATCTACCATGTTTGATGTTCATCTATGTATCTTCTTTTGATTGGGTCCCTTTTTTTTTGAGGCTCAAAAAAGGGGGACACACTCGAAGGTGCTCACCCCAATGCATTAAAAAGAGAAAGAAATACTTACATGGGGGAATGGAAGATCAGAAAATAAAAAGCAAGGTACAGGGGGTAATCAAAGGGCGTTACCCCCGCAGCAAAAAAATCATGTTACAATGAGGTCCAGTCACGTAGGAAGCCCGAGGCCGAGGAGCGAATATTCTCCAAATAGAACCGCTGCCGAGCAAAGATAGCTTCATTTCGTCCCAGCCAAAGGCTCCAAAGCCGCGCAATTGGTTCCAGCAGCGATAACCGCGGTCGCCCCCTACCACAGAACAAGCTATGACAGAAAGATGCAAAAGATGACAGATCCAGCCAACCCAAGTCCTCCCACAGGGCACAAACACAGCTGCAATGAAGGAATAGGTGATCAATACTTTCCGTTTCCATGTCACAGAGGCCACAGATAGGCGAAGAATTTGGAAACATCCTAGCACAGCGATCACGAGCTAGCAATCTTCCCCGACGGAGAAGCCAAAGGAAAATACCAACGCGCTCAGGAAGCTTGAGCCCCCACAAGAATCTGCAGTCCCTCAAGAAGATGGCATCAGCCCTTGAAAAGTTGGGCAAGATAGCCTTATAAGCGTCACAGGTAGAGAAGGACCCATTCTTCCAAGCCAAATAGTCACGGCCCCGAGAAGGCATGGGGGCTTCATCAAGAGTGGAAATGAGAGAGATATAATCGTGCGTCCGTTGATCCGACAAGAGCTCAGAAATTGGAGGGCACCAAGCACGCCCATCCCAGCAACAGGCCACCGTTACATCCTTGTTGGGCACCAAAGCGTAAAGGCGGGAGAAGAGATTCCTTAAGGGCCCCCTTCCCGTCCAGTCGTCCTCCCAGAAACGAATCAAATTTCCATCACAGAGCTTAATAGAAAATAAAGAGCGATTGCGGTTAAGAGCGTCCATCACCCCTCGCCAAAAAGTTGATAGCTGGCCCTGATAATCGCCACGAAAAGCAGAGACAAAGCCATCCCCAGCCGCAACCCTCAAACAGTTTATCAAGAAATTGTCCTCCCTACCCCAAATTCTCGCCGCCCATTTGAGCAAGAGAGCATCGTTCACCGTCGCCAGGCGCCTCACGCCCAGCCCTCCCTCCTTCTTAGGCCGCGTGACCTCATCCCAGGCCACGAGGTGCACGCCCCTCCCCCCTCCCCCCTTCTTCCCCCACAAGAATCACCGCATACACTTCTCCAGACGCGAACAAACTCCCTTTGGCATCCCACGCACCGAGAGAAAGTAGATAGGGATGGAAGATAAAACCGATTTGAGAAGCACTAACCTCCCACCACGGGAGAGAATGGCCGCGCGCCACCCAGCCAAGCGATGCTCCATCTTTTCGACAATTGACTTCCAATCACGAATGCGCGCGCGGCCCACCGTCAGAGGTAATCCCAAGTAATCAAAGGGGAGATCAGAGGCAGGACAACCCAGCAATCGCGAGCACTCCGCCTCCTCCGCCGCGGACATGGAGAAAGGGACATCCTTTGATTTGTTGCCATTGATTTGAAGACCCGAGAGCTCGCTGAAAAGTTGTAGAGTAGTAGCCATAGGGGAAACATTCGAAGAACCACCCTCGATGAAGCAAATTGTATCATCAGCAAATTGAACAAGCGGGACGTGGTAAGGGCGAAATGAGCAGCCGCGAGACAGCCCAGCCGCCACAACACCCTCGATCATGCGCGACAAAACATCTACCGCCAAAACGAATAGGAGAGGTGCAAGGGGGCACCCCTGACGAATCCCCCTACGAGGTTGGAAAGTGCCCCCAACCGAATGACCATTGAGCAATAGTGAAAGGGATGCCGTTGACACACAACGCCGCATCCACGAAATCCAGGTCGAGGGGAACCCCCTTCTCCAAAGAACGGACCATAAGAACCGCCAATCAAGAGTATCATATGCCTTCGCAAAATCAATTTTCCAGAGAACCCCCTTTGTGGCATTCTTCCGCCACGCCGCGATGATCTCGGAAACAACCGCATAACAATCTGAAATCTGCCTTCCACGCACGAAAGCTGCCTGCGCAGGCGATATGAGCGAGTCAAGGAGCGGGGCCAGGCACCGCGCCAGGGCCTTGGCGATAATTAAGTAGATCGCATTAGAGATGGAAATAGGCCGGAAGTCCTCAATCCGAGTAGCCGAGGTAGATTTTGGTATAAGAACAATATGAGACCGATTGAGTATATCGAAACCATCGTTCCCCTCGCAGAAGTCCCGCGCCACATCCAGAACATCGTTGGCAAGAACATCCCAGAAATCCTTGTAAAAACAAACCGGGAAGCCATCAGGCCCCGGCGCAGCATCAGAATTGAGGTCCCAAACGACCCCCTTGAGTTCCTCCATAGAAAGCGGGAGCACAAGCGCCTCCGCAGTTGACGCTGGGAGAGCAGGAGCCCCTTGGCCCGACCACCGCCACCGTCGCGTAGCCGAGGACCCAAACGCGGCCCGAAAATAATTCCCCACAGCCACCCCCACATCATTCTCCCCCTCAAAAAGCGCACCGCTGATGGAAATAGATGAAATAGAATTAGAGCGGCGGCGGCCACTCGCCACCCTGTGAAAGTATGCAGAACTGGCGTCCCCCTCCTTGAGCCACCTCACCCGAGATCGTTGACGCCATTCGATCGATCGCTTTCGATCCTCCAGCCGCGTCGTCTCAACGGCGGCAGCGCGCTCATCCAACTCCCCCGGAGTCAAATCCCTTTCGTTCTCGAGAAGGTCAAACCGCAAAATCACAGCCTCAGCCGCCAAACGAGCACAAATACGAGCCTGCCGCGTCTCCCGTTTGAAGGACGCGAGAGCCGCTCGCAAGGAAGAGATTTTAAGGTCAAAGCGACGGGCGGCAGATCCCGCAAAAGAGGACTGGTCCCAATGATTCCGAACAAGATCCTTGAATCCCGGCTCGAGGAGCCAACAACGCTCATAGCGGAAAAGCCCACGAGGATGCTGGTCATCCCCGGAATCCCAAATGATGGGATTGTGATCAGAGAATGAGCGAGGACGAGAAGTGACCGCACAAAGGGGAAATGCCTCCATCATGCAAACATTGGACAAGAAGCGATCAATCCGCGACCGGGAAGAATTCGATCTCCAAGTGTAAGAGATATCTTTTGCCACCAGCCCCTCCAGAGCCAAATCCCGAATAAGGTCCATAAAGTCCCCAGAGCCGGGATCGCTGCCCCCACGAGCACGCGGACGATCCTGCGAGAGCAATGTGACATTAAAGTCACCCCCCAAAAGCCAAGGTAAGTCACCAAAAGCAAGCGCATCCTCCCTAAGGTCCTCCCAAAGCTCCCTGCGAGCGAGGTGAGAATTTGGCCCATAAACACAAGTGAAGGCGGCACGCATATTATTTTCAGACAGAGTCAGCACCACGGAGACGGAGTGACGTCCGATCCTCAATGAAGAGAATGACAGGCGCGAAGAGCGCCAAGCGACAAATAATCCGCCGCTCGCGCCATTCGCATCCAACGAGCGAAATGCGTCCAACCCACCAGCACCAAAGGACCGCCATAAATCATCATCCAGCATAGCCAGCTTTGATTCTTGTATAAAAGCGATGTCGCAACCCCACTCCAAAAGGCGAGCACCCAGAATTCGGCGACGGTGAGGGTCGCAAAGGCCACGCACATTCCAAGACAAAATCTTCATTAACAATAACGGGGACCCCAGGAAACCTCCATTCCAAAAAGCCAGATTCAAATTCCAGGAGGCGATCGCCTCACCAAACGAATTAATCCAGAAGCATCAGCCACCGCATCGCGAAGCGAGATAGAAGAAGAGTCTCTGTTGGGAGAAGAGTGGGACGCGCCTCCAAGGCGGGAAGTCCGCCTTCGACTGTAGGATCGTCCAAATCTTGAAGGGGGAGAGTTGACCACGACGACGTCCAAGGAAGCTCCGCCGAGGAGGTTAGCAACTTCTGCAGACCGTTCGCCGCCCGACGAACCCCGCGAAGGGGGCCCCCCGTGCCGCGGCGGGGAGAAGGTGAAGGAATCTTCGGGGAAAGTTGAAGCAGAGTCCAGCGAGAAGAACGGGGAAGGGAATACGTCCTCCAGAAAGGCCATGGAGCTGGGGGCCACCGAACTGATGGGCATAGGACATGAATAGTCAGAGACCCAAGAGATGGATTCGGATATCCCGGCCGGGTCGGACACCATCCGATTAGAATGCCCATAAGAGACAACAGCAGATCCGAATGAAGAGCCGAGAAGTGGCCTAGCCACGTGTCCAGAGTGGTCCAAATGCAAAGAATCCCCCGACCAGATGGAGGGAGATGAAGGGGTCAAATCCACATCGAGAGTATCCACCGCCACCAAAGCACGACCGCCACTCGCGTCCCCAGGCGTTGCAAATGATAGCCCTGAACCGCTGGCCTCCCCATGCGACGCTTCGAAAAAATCCCCATGCGACGCTTCGAAAATATCCCTGGTAGATGACACGTGTCGCGAAGAATCCGAACCGTCGGCCCTCGACGGAGAGGCCTGACGTCCACCACGCGAGGCCGAGGAAGACGGTGAAGGATCGGACACTGGCGGCGGCAAAATGAGGATTTCCACCTTGAAAGACCATGAACCCAGGAGCAGTCGCTTGAAGATGACCTTCCCCTCCATAGCCTCAAGAAAGAGAGGAGAACACTCAAGAAGAATCGTCGTGCTGGCCCAGTCCGCCCCTGGCGCCAAGCCATCATCCAGGACAGCTAGAACTTGTCCCCACCTACCGATCACCTTTGAGAGCACAGCCACCGTGCGAGAGAGGAATGGGACCCCCCGCACCTCTGCGATACAGACCTCAGTAAGATTCACCGCACCATCCGCTACGCGAAGCGGTCGCCACTTAACATCAAGACCGCCAAAGCCACGGAAGAGGCTCTCCCGTTGCACCGGGGAGAGCCCGCGAACACAACAGCGCAGCGCGTCGAGGATGACGAAGTCGCCGTCAAAGTCATTGCCAAGGAACGTAATCGTCGTCGAGCGAATGTCATCCCAGGAAAGATCTGGACTACGCCTGACACCTACAGCAACAAGGTGTCCCATGGAAGAATCTCGCCTGCCCGCGAAAGCCCCGCCGTCATGCAGCCCCGCACCCAGCCTCGCCGAACCGCCCACCGGCTCCTCAACCCTCCTCCCCCCACCAACGGCAGCCCGACCACCAAGCTCCTTGTTGAACAAAACCTCCTGCTTCACGTCTTCCGCAATCACAGGTACCGAGCCATGCACAGGAATGCCCGCGTAGGTTTGAGCCTGCGCATCGCCACCCACACCCAACGCCGAATCAGAGCCCAAGCCATCCACCCCCACAGGTGCAGGAACGCCAGCCGCCTCACATGCAGGAGCACCCCCCAAAGCCTCCTCAGTTGCACCAGCACCGCCAACCACTTCCGCAAAAGAGCGAGCATCGCGAACACCATGAGAAGCACCACGAACACCTCGCGAGAATGACCGCCGTGAGGCCACGCGTTGTCCGGCGCGACCTCCCTCACGCGAGAACCAGCAAGCAGCCATGCGATGACCCACCCTGCCACAGTGGAAGCAGCAGGGCGGAGTATCACACGCAGAGGCAATGTGGCCACGCTGACCACAGCGGAAACATTTACGACCTGGCTTGGCATGCGAGACCCGCCTCCACCCAGCGTCCCCATCGATGTCGCGCACCGCCTGAGCTCCGCTTCCTCCTCCACGCACCTTTGGTCGCCACGAGAGACGCTCCGCCATCCCGCGCACCGCCTTTACTCCATATAATATTCCCATGTTAGATAATTGTACATGGCTTTACAGTCCATCAAATACTGCCTATATTCATGGTTAACCACATGTGCCCAGAAGCCAATCCGCGGGAGTTTTGGGAGCTGGTAGGAAGGGAGGTGGTTGATGTTGTGAAGAGGTTTACTAATTCCAATGTTGGTTTTGATAGTCTGAATAGAGCATTGATTTTTCTGCTACTTAGGAAGGATGCATCGTAGAGAATAGAAGACTTCATGCCTATCGTCCTCTCTAATACTATCCACCTAATTGTATCAAAGGTCCTGGCTATCAGGTTGAAGAGAGTATTGGATCACATCATCTCGCCTTCTAGTGTGATTTCATTCCGGGTAGATAAATTGTTACCAGTTTAGTTATGGCATCCGAGATCATAGCTGATTGGAAGAGGCGCAAATCGAAGGGGGTGCTTTGGAAGGTTGACTTCTCCAGTGCTTACGGCACTATTGACTAGCATTTCCTTTGGATGGCGATGTCTAAACGTGGATTCCCTGATATCTAGATCTCCTGGATGAAACAGTGCGTCACCATAGCTTCCTATTTGGTGCTTGTGAATGGTAGATTTGAGGGAGGGTTCTTTCAGCCTCAGCAAGGTGTGACGTAGGTGTTAGAAAATCGGAAGCGGAAGCATAAACATGGAAAAGATAAATAACAAGAAGAAACAACAGGATTTTTACGTGGAACCCTACTCCGTGAGGAGCGGGATGAAACCACGGGAGAAGCCCTCTAAGGGGCGGATATTCTATTGAATTTTCTCATCTGTTACAGGAGGCCTGGGGCTCCTTATATAGCTTCCACAGGACCTCCAAGTCCCACCACTAGGCGGTATGGGACTAAACTCAGTGGTGGGGTAAATGGACCCTGGAGGGATCCATTTACCCACCTATTACATAAGTGACGCATGCTCCAAATACTCTAACACTCCCCCTCAAGCTGGAGCATGCAATGCTCAGCTTGGACAAACAGGAAGAAACTCAACTCACAATACATGACACTACAGACAATATCAACCCAACGCGCACAGCTGCTGCAGTCGAGGACGTTGCTTCTCATGGCGTGCATGTGAGGAGGACGAACGGGGCTGGAGTGTCTTTCTGGCTCAGAGAATGGTACTCTACTGTGGAGTCCCTATGATACCACATGAAAACCCTTGCCCTTAATGGCATAGGGAATAGTCCTCTGCTATGGAGTCCCTATGGCTCACATGAAAGCTCTGGCCGACCAACAAGAATGACAAATGATTGGCATGCGTCATCGTCGAGTCTGAATCTGAAATTTGTAGAGTCTGAATATCTGACCGGTCTGCAACATCTGATATCTGAATCTTAGAACAAGACCTGTGACTCTCTATATATACTCCCCCTTTCTCCCATACTGGTCGGAATGACATTGTTGACCACGTTGGGAGAAGATAAAATAATATATAAATATGGGGAAAATATGATCATTCAAAAAACAATTTCTCGCGGCTTTTCCAATTTTTTTTTAAATAAGCCGACACATTTTTTTCCCTTTTTTTTAACATTTTTTTTAAAGCCGCTTTGATATATATATATTTTTATACGGCTTCCACTTTTTTTTTCTCTACGTACGGCTTTTGTATTATGTACGCGCCTTTTTTTTTTCTTTCTTTTTTTCTTTTTTTTTCTTTTTTTTCTCCTTTTTTTTCCACCTTAGCCCATTTGAGCTTTACAAAACACATCTCTTTTTCTTTCTTCTCTCACCCCCCCTCTTTTTTTTTCCAAGACTCTTTTTTTTTTAATGTTGGGCCCTCTTTTTTTTTGTTGGGCCTCCACAAAGCTTGCCCCCCTTTTCTTACTTTTTTTTTAATATTGACCCACATGCAACGAATACAGGAAGCCCCTTTTTGGGCATATTTAGGGTTCCCAAACGGGACCCCTTTCTTTCTCATACGAATAGCTGTCGCCGCATCCCCAAAGGGGATCTCTGATCTGCTTCGCACGGGGGGATTCCTACGCGCGATTGGGGTCTGGCGCCTCTGCCTGGAGGCTCGAAGGTCGGCAGGGATCCGCCGCAAGATGCACGCGCGGAGAAAGGTCTGGAGGGCACGCGGGACTGGAGGAGTCGCGAGGCTGGAGGGCGCGCGGGACTGGAGCGCGCGCCTGGGATGACGCCTGGGCGCGCAGGGAGAAGAGGAGTCGCCGCTAGGAGATGCGGAGGTGCGTGGGGCCTCTGCCTTTGGGAGATCGCTGCAGGGGGATCGGATTAGGAGGCGGTGCCGCGCGCCGCCTGCGACTGGAGCGGCATGGAGATGTGCTTGGGGCTGGAGCCGAGTTCTGTGCGCCTGAGGGTTGGGCGTTGCTGCCTGTGCGTTGAGATCTGGAAGATTGATGTCGCGCGCCCCTCTTGTAACAGATCTGGAAGAGAAACCCAGATCGATGTTGCGTCTGCGCGCGCTCCGATGATCTGGGTTGCCGTAGGAGGCGATATCAATGGGAAGCTGGAGGCGCGCGGGCCAGGATGGCCTGCCTCCTGGGTCTGCAGGGGCTCGAGGAACACGTATAAGGCCTTCACCAAAGCAGATCTAGGGTTCCTGACTGGAACCCTAATTTCTTGTATCTTCATGAATAAACTTTTAAGAACAAATCATAGTTGATTCAAATCTCGACTAAACAAACTTCGAATCTCGAATACAAAATGGATAGATAAAGAAAATCCTCGAGAACCGACCCGCTCTGATACCATGTTAGAAAATCGGAAGCGGAAGCATAAACATGGAAAAGATAAATAACAAGAAGAAACAGCAGGATTTTTACGTGGAACCCTACTCCGTGAGGAGCGGGATGAAACCACGGGAGAAGCCCTCTAAGGGGCGGATATTCTATTGAATTTTCTCATCTGTTACAGGAGGCCTGGGGCTCCTTATATAGCTTCCACGGGACCTCCAAGTCCCACCACTAGGCGGTATGGGACTAAACTCAGTGGTGGGGTAAATGGACCCTGGAGGGATCCATTTACCCACCTATTACATAAGTGACGCATGCTCCAAATACTCTAACAGTTGCCCATTGGCCCTTATGCTTTTTGTGCTTGCGACAGATGTGTTGGCTTGTATGGTTACAAATATGATACCGAGTGAGGTCTCGACTGGATACAAATATGATGTTATCTCTATACCTCTTCTACTATATGCAGATGACACTATCTTCTTCATTGAAGGGGGAAAATAAGAAGCTAAGGGCATGTCCCTGGCTCTAGAGATTTCTAGAAAACTGTTTGGCCTATTACTTAACCACGCCAAGTCTACTACAATTCCGTTTGGTCATTCAAAAACCGATGCATGAGATTGTTGCATGGAACTAGGCACTGAGAGCAGCTCCCTCCCTATCTGCTACTTAAGGCTACCTCTGATGGCTGGTACGTTAAAGATATTTGATTGGCTGCCTGTTATTGAGAAGCTAGAAAATAAGCTTTCAAGTTGGAAAGCGTCTATCTTGTCACGTGGGGGAAGGTTGGTTCTAGTAAAGGCCATTCTCTCTGTTATTCGTGTTTATTTTATGTCTTCCCGTCTTTTGCCCATTGGTATAAGGCCTCTCTTGGAGAGGATCATGCGGAAGTTCCTTTGGGGTAAGTCAGGACATGATGGCCCTGGTACACCTGGTGGACTGGAATATTGTTACTATGCTTGTGGAGGTAGGTGGTCTTGGGATTTTACGCTTGGAATCTATAAATGAGGCTCTTTTGCTGAATGGGTTAGCAAGTTTTGAGGGAGAGGAGAAGACCTTTATTGCAGGCTCATTTGCAGCATATATAGTGTGGAAAGGAAAAAAGTGTCATTGTATTCCATTAAGACCCTAGGGCTCTCTTATATAGGACAAAAACCTTAATGGAAAATTACATAAAGTAGATAGAAGAATATGCAAATATAAATAAAGAACAAATAAAAACATCTATCTCAACATTCCCCATTAAGATGGAGCATAGATGTCAATCATGCTCAACTTGGAACAACAACGATGGAATGGACCTCTAGCAAGTTCCTTGGTGAACATATCTACAGTCTGATTTCTTGAAGTAACATGAGAATTTGAGATAAATCTCTTCTGAATCATATCTCGAATGTAGTGACAATTTACCTCAATGTGCTTCGTTCTTGCATGGAAGGCAAGATTATTGGCTATGAAAAGGGCGGCATGATTGTCACATTGGAGGTGCATAGAAGTGGCATCTCAATAGTCAAGCCTGTCTTGACAGATTTGACACACATCATCTTTGTCTTCCCTTGCGCCATGGCTCTATATTCTAATTCAACACTAGATCTAACGCCAATCGTCTGTTTCTTGCACTTCATGAAACAAGTTAACTCCCTACAAAGACAACGAAGCCTGAGGTAGACTTCCTATCTTTGGGACATCCTGCATAATCTGCATCAGCACGTGCTGTAACTGCAAGGGATGTGTCTCTATCGAACAAGAGTGTTGCACCTAGAGAAGTCTTCAAATATCTCAAAATCATTGCATCCATATGTACATGCCAGGCTGTTCCATAAACTGACTAACTCCGCTTATTGCGAAGGATGTACCTGGTCTAGTAATGATGACATATAAAAGCTTCCCTACAAACTCTCTATATCGTCTCTTATCAACCTCCTCAGTATCATCATCATAGTGTTTCATCCGTAAGAATAGTAGCAAGCTTACATTCTGTCATGCTCATCTCAGCTAGGAGGTCAGTAACATACGTCCTTTGCATCATCGCCATGTCACTCAGGTTTCCTTGCAAATTTGAGGGCAAGAAAGTAACGAAGATCGCCAAGGTCCTTGGTCATAAACTATTTTCTAAGGAAATCCTTAGCTACCTGAATACCCTGCTCATCATCCCTGTAACATTGATGTCATCCACATAAATCAAAATAGCAACAATACCTCTTTGGGATCTCTGAATGAAAAGTGAGTGATCTGTAGTGGATTTAGCAAAACCCTATTGCTCAATTAACTCAGAGAGTTTATGGAAACCAAGCCCTCGGACACTGCTTAAGGCCATAAATAGCCATGTAAAGTCTACAAACCATATGAGACCCCCCTCAGTTCAACAACAAAACGTGGTGGTTGCTGCATGTAGACTTCCTCCTGCAAGTCATCGTACAAGAAGGCATTCTTGACATCCAACTGAAAGAGATCCCAATCACGTACCACAACAGAAAGAGGAATCCTCAATGTAGAATGTCGAGCTATAGGAGAAAACATATCCTGATAGTCCACCCATATGTCTGGGTGAACCCACAAACGACAAACCTGGCCTTGTATTGATCCACACTACCATATGCACGGTGTTTCTCTGTAAACTCCCACTTTCTACCCACACCAGATATATCAGGTGGAGCAAGAACAACACTCTACATGCCACGAGACTGTAATGCAACCCATCTCCTCCTCCATAGCCAGGCACAACTAACTAATCTGTAACACCTCCTGATATGTCCGTGGTAGGTCTACAACGGATGGTCCGATAACACACCCCTGAAACTCTTCTGAGAGACGTGCAGAGACCATATAAAACAATAGGGTATGAACACATGTACATCTATACTTCTGTAAAGCAATAGGCACGTCAAGGTCCTTTGCCTCTTCAGTGACTGAGGCAGGAACATTTATAGACACCTACTCATCTTGTGGTAGATGCAAATCACTAGTTCCATCGGTAGAAACCAAGTGCTCAGAACATACTTAAAGTATGCTAGGTGATGGAGGAGGCCCATGAGCATGAGGTCGGTAACTGTAGGCCTGTGGAAAAAAGATGGAAGCTGCTGGTGGAGGCGGTGGAGGAAGGAGGTGGTGGTGATGATGGTGAAGGTGGTGGAGATGAAGGGATTGATGAATTCAGGGATGGAGTGAGAGACGTAGTAGTCGTAGGCATGGTAGAAGACATCTGAGGTAGAGGCATGTATACCTCTTTCTCTTGAATCCGAATTTGTCAACCTATCACTTGGAGAGAAAAACATAATAGACTTAAAGAATGTGTCATCGACACTAACATAATATTCTCATCAAAGAGGATCAAAACAACAACATCCCTTAAGTTCTGGGATTACCCCACAAAGACACACTTGACAGCTCTAGGAGAGAGCTTGTCATGGCCAGGAGACATATGATGAACAAAGACAACATGCCCAAACAACGAGGAGTGAGGGAGACATGATCCTTCTCGAGAAACATAGTCAAGAATGGAATCTTTTCTCCCAACACAAATGAGGGCATACGATTCGCCCATGTAGCAAGCAGTTAGAACAGCATCTCCCCAATAGGAATGAGGAGCACGACTCTGAATCAAGAGGATTCTGGTGACATCTAAAGGTGACGATGTTTGCTTTCGGCCACCCCGTTTTGTTGGGATGTATAAACACATGAAGTTTGAGGTATAATAACCAAGGGCCTGAGTTGTGGGGGGCGATGATCTGGCTCTGGGTGGTTCGTTGCCGAGTGGGGGATGAAGCGGTAGCGCCGGGTGGGGGGTGTGCGGCGTTTGGTACCGACGAGGGTTGGGTGTGCGTTTCCCACAAGAAGCCGGGGAGAAGGTGTTTCCGCTGTGGTTCTCGTGGTCATTTGGCGTCATCCTGCTCGACCCTGCACGATGCTTTGTTTGCGGGCAAGTGGGTCATCGAAGGTCCTCCTACCCTGTCGCTCTGGGTTGTGGGGCAATGCGTGGGCTGGAGAGGGGCTGCTCCTACTTCTGGTGGCGAGGTGCTGCATGATGGTCGTTCTTTTGCTTATGTTGTGGCAGGCGAGGCGACTGTTGACTGCACCCATGTGCTCGTGGGTTCTTGGTTGGCGGATTCCATTACGCTGGAGTCAGTGCAGGCTTATCTATGTGAGCTTTTTGGTCCCCATTTCTCTGGGATGTGGTGTCACTGCGGTTCGTAGGTCCTGTGCTTGTGGTCTTTCTTCGTCGCAGAAGGACCGCCTCTCTCTTACCGCCGTGGGTGAGATTGAGTGAAGATTGCTGCGCTTTGCTTATGGGGCTTTCTGCGACTCTTCTAGATGTTTGGTGTGGGTTTGTGGTGTCCCCTTCCTCTCTCGCACTGTCTGTTGCTTGGGGTCAACCCTCAGTTGCCTTGGGCTCTGTGGTCTCGGTGCTGGAGGATGGCAGGTGCCCGGGGTCTGACCCGGATGTCACGCTCGTGATGATGGATTGCACCGGGGCGGAGATGGCTATTCCGGGTAGCTCGCTTACCTGCGCGGTTTTAGACGTCGGTCGTTTCAGTTTCTGTATTGAGATGCAGCTTCTCGATCCTCCGTTGGCTCTGGCATCTCCGATGTCGGCGTCTAAGGCTACTTCTTCGTCGAGACGCTTCGACTTCAGAGTTCTGAGGAGCCTCTGAGGTGTCCTTTGGCGATCCAGTCCCGGGGGTCTCCTCTTTTCGATCCCCTTGTTCTCTAGGCTTGCGAATGAGGATGGTTGGCTGCCTTTCGGTTCTCGGGGTTTCACTCGTGGGCTTTGGCCCCCTCTCTCGTTGTCGAGCTTCCGGATCGTTCGGTGGGTGCTGCTTTTTGTGACCCGATTATGGTTCGTTCTGCGCTCTCGAGCACTGAGGTTGGCTTGGGTCCTTCTGCACTTTCAGTAAGGTTTCGTTTCTACTTTCGCGCCCCAGCTTGAGGTGACTCGTGGGGGCTCGGAGGCTCTCTCGCTCGGGCCTTCGAAGGGCTGTGCTGCTCCGCTGCCCTCTGTCGAGGGGCTCGTTTCTTCTTCGGCTGCCTCAGCCTTTGACGCTCTGTCGGAGTGTGGTTCGGATTTGGGAGATCATCCAATAGGGAGGTCCTCTTCCGCTCGGTCGTTTGAAGCTTGTGCTTCGGGTCCTGGTGGAGGTCATGTTGCTGACAAGAGGTCGGGTAAGCAGTACAGGAGGAGGCAGAGGTCAAGGCCTCTCATTGGGATGTTTCCGCCTTGTTTGGAGCAGAAGATCCGAGTAGTGGAAGTGGCTGGGAGTGGTTCGCACTCATGGATCGGTCGTCCAATTGAAGGTCCTCTCATGGAATGCTAGGGGGTCTGGTGGACCCGGATAAGAGGGAAGATTCTCGGTGCGTGTTTTCGGAGTGGGTTGTGATGCTATCTTACTTCAAGAGATGAAGCTTTAGTCCATGTCAGATTTAGTTTGGCGCTCCTTTGATGCGGGGGGCATTTGATGATTTCCGGACGATTGATGTCGTTGGCTCCTCGGGTGGCTTGCTTTTGGCGTGGAGGTGCTCGGCTCTCTCTTTTCGTGCGGAGCTCAGGGGGAGACATGTACTCACGGTCGTCCTGGAGTGCATCCGTTCTTTCCTCCCTTTTGGCCCTCTCTTGTGTCTACGGGCCGTGTAATCCTACTGAGCGACGTGAACTGTGGGCGGATCTGCAGGAGGCAAGGTCGACTTTTGTGGGGATTCCTTGGCTCGTTGGCGGAGATTTCAATGTTACGCTTTGATTCGCGGATCGACCCCGGTCTTGGGGGCAGGATCTTCGACTTTTGTGGGGATTCCTTGGCTCGTTGGCGGAGATTCAATGTTACGCTTTGATTCGCGGATCGGCCCCGGTCTTGGGGGCAGGATCCGGGATCGAGGAGTTTGCGGTTGCTATTGACTCCATGGGACCTGGAGGTGCTGGATGCGGCAGGTTCGAGATACACTTGGCGGAATTCTGCCTCTAGATCTCGTACTGACGATTCTTGGCCTCCTCGGAGCTGTTTGATATTTTTCCTTTGGCCTTTGCGGTTGTCAAACCAAGGACTCGGTCCGATCACACTCCGATTTGTTGGGAATCGGGTGATTTGGAGCCACCCAGGGGGGTTTTTCAGGTATGAGACAAGCTGGCTTTTGGAAGACTCCTTCCGGGATCTGGTTGGTGCGTATTGGTCCTCCCTGTCGGTGTCAAGTTCTGCGGCGTCTAGGTTTGTGCATAAGTTGGTCTCCTTGCGTACGCGCTTGTCTGCTTTCAAGAGGGAGTCCAGAGATGCGCGTCGTGTGGCTCGGGTGGAGGCCAAGGCGGAGTTGTCTAGGCTGGACGTCGTTGAGGGATCTGCGGGTTCTTACCGACGAGGAATTGGCCTTGCGTGCGCTTGCCCCAGAAGAGAATTGCCGATGAGGATCAGAAGCGCGTTATAGTATGGCGGCAGTGGTCTAGGAGCACCTGGCTCAGTGAGGGTGATGCGAACACGGCTTTCTTCCATCGTGTGGTTAGCGGTAGGCGAAAGGAGTAATGCTTTGAGATCTGTGATTTGTGGATGGTGCGCAGGTGGAGGGGCAACAGAGAGATGGGTGAAGCGATTGCGGACCACTTTCGGGATTTCTCGGCTGCCCCTTTTGCGAGACGATGGAGGTGGACGGGGCCTGGGGGATTCGTGTCTACCTCCCTCTTTGGCTTCGAGCTTGACGCAGCCTATTTCCATGGAGGAACTTAAGGAAAGCGGTTTGGTCTCTCAACACGGACGGGGCCCCTGGACCCGATGGCTTTTCTGTGGCTTTTTACAGAGACTTCTGGGACCTGGTGGGCGCGGATGTGTTGGAGGTCGTCTCAGAATTTTGTGGTGGAAATGCGGGGCTTTGAGAGGATCAATAAGGCCCTCATCTCTCTCCTTCCTAAGAGCTTGGGGGCGGAGCGTATCGAGAATTTCCCGGCCCATCGCGAAGGCCTTTGACACTCTGGACTGGAGATTTCTCTGATCTGCGCTGCATCGAAGGGGGTTCCGTACTTGTGGATTTCGTGGATGAAGCGTTGTATCACGAGACTCACGACTTCATCTATGTTTATTTTTGGTGAACGACCGTCCGGGGGGGGGGGGGGGGGTTTCTTTCAGTCGCGACGGGGTGTCAGGTAGGGATGCCCTCTGGCCCCTCTTCTTTTCGTCATTGCCTCGGATGTCTTGGCTAGAATCGTGACCCGTGTTACCATGGTGGTTTCTCGGCGGGTTTTTCTAGGGATGGAATTGAGATCCCACGCTCCTCTAATATACCGAGGACACCGTTTTCTTCATTGAGGGGGGTGCTGGAGAGGCTTCTGGCATGGCTTTGGCCCTTGAGCTCTTCAGTGAACTTTCTGGTATGTTTAAGAATGAGAGCAAGTCCAAGGTCGTCACCTTCGGGTTAGCGGAAGGGGAGGTTGGCAGATGTGCTCAGGTCCTGGGTTCTGATTGTTGTGCCCTCCCGGTCAAGTATCTCGGGGTGCCTTTGACTGTGGGGAGGTCCAGATTGGCAGACTGGTTACAGGTTGTTGAAAAGCTTGAAAGAAGGGTTTCCGGTTGGAGGTCGACTATCTTATCCAAGGGGGGCCGCCTGGTGCTTCTCAAGGCGATTCTATCTTCAATCCCGATTTTCTTCATGTCTTCTCGTCTTATGCCAAAGTGGATCCCGTACTCGTCTGGAGAGATTGATGTGCAAATTCCTTTGTGGAAAGGTTGGGCGGGTGACTGGTGGGATGCATCTTGTTGAGTGGGATGAGGTCACGCTTCCTAGGGGTGAGAGGGGTCTCGACGTTCGAAGATTAGATGCTATGAATGAAGCCCTGCTCCTGAAGTGGGTAAGCAGACTCTGGAGCGATTCTGATGATCTTTGTTGCAGTCTTCTTCGTCGGATCTATGGTATAAATGGTGCCTTGCCTTTGCCTAGCTACCGTGTTTTACCTCTGACGCCTTTCTGGAAGGGGATCCTGGGGATTATTCCTCGCTTTCGGGCTCTCTTCAGACCGGTTCTTGGTAACGGGGACAACTTTGCTTTCTGAACTGATGATTGGACGGATGAGGGGCCCTTGTGTGAGCGTTTTCCCCGTCTGTTAACTTTGTCCGCGGAGATGGGGGCGAGTGTTGCCTCGTGCTGGTCGGATGGAAACTGGATGCTTACATTCTCTTCAAACTTCTCAGATCAGCGCCTTGAGGACTTTTTTGTATTGCTGGATTCTTTTCGTGAGTCGGGGAGACCTACAGGACATGGCACAAGGACCATTGGGTCTGGCGTGGGGGTCCTTTTTCCGTCAGGAAGGTGTATGGGGTGATTCACAGGCCGCTCCCTTCGTGTTTCGAGGCTTTGCTTAAGGACTGTGGCTTTTTGTGGGGTCTTGCTCTCCCTGAACGGATTGGCTTCTTTTTTTGGCTGTTCCGTCGGCAAATATTGATGACGAGAGGCCGCTGTGCTAGACTTCTGGGTGCAGTTTCTGATAGGTGTCCCCTGTGTGAGGATGAGATTGAATCGCTTGACCATTTGTTCTCCCGGTATCAGAAGACTGCCTCAATCTAGGGTGGGGATGCCCCCGACTGGCCTGTACGGATGACTTGACCTCCTTTTGCGGCTTCTTGGTGGCGAATAGAATGCGGCCTCGTCGGGATCTCCTTCAACCCCTCGCTATTGTTTGGGCTATTTGGATTGCTAGGAATGCTCTACTTTTTGAGGGTCAAATGTTCTATAAGGAAAATGTTTGGGTGCATGCTACAAGTTTAGTGGCGGAGTGGGTCCTGTAATTTTTTTCTTGTACTTTCTCTTTTCTCTTTTCTCTTTTCTTCCAATAAATCGTTGGGGCGGACTCCTTTGAGTGTTACCCCCTCTTTTTGACTCAAAAAAGAAAATAACCAAGGGCCCTGAAGAACCGCGAGAGTTGTAAGTTACAGAGTTCTAATGTATTGTCAGAACAAATATACTTGACGTTTGTAGAAAAAACGTTCTTTATTTCATTAATAAAAGACTGAATGGTAGGACCATCACCAGACTTATTTTTAAGTAGAAATTACCCAAGACAACCTAGAAAAATCGTCAATAGCAACAAGATAAAAATCGGTATCCCTGATGGTCTGGGACACGACGGACCTCAAATGTCAAAATGGATCAAATTAAAAAATACTACGACTACTACAACCTTGACGACTCTGAAATGTAGACCAATGGTGCTTCCCAAGCTAGCTAGCCTTGCACTGGAGGATAGAGTGAAGAGAAATTTGAGGAAGCACGTGGCACTACTTCTGCAGAGGAAGGAGACCAAATCAGAGGGGCCATATATAAGGAAAGACTGAGCCAATGTGAATAGACAAAGCACCGCCATATTGGTACTGGAGTAGTCTATAGAGGCCTCCTTGCTATGGCCATATCCAATCACCCTACCCGTAAGAATGCTCTGAAACACAAGAGAAGACGGATCAAATATGACATGACAATGTAAGCCTTTGGTGATTTGAATAATATGCAGTAAATTCGTAGAAAAATCAGGAGCATAAAGAACATTCTGTAGATGCATTGCCGATGTCAACTGCACCTCCCCTTGTCCAGTAATGGGAGAGTAGGTCCCATTTACTATAACTACATACCTGCCTGCCTGAATCGATCTGTATGCACTAAACTGCCCTCTTTTACTGCAAGGGTGGTGTGAATCTCCTGAATACATAATCCATTCTGACAAATCTCCTCTGTAATAGATAATAAAAGCATATGCAATACCAGATGTGGTGGCGGATGTTGTTGTAACTACCTCTGAAGATCCTGATGGAGCAGCAGGAAATGCAGGTGTAGGCATGATCTCTCTTAGTCTTACCACAAACTCATCGAACCTCTGATCAAATGCTGGAAGAGGAGTACCGGATGGTTGATTATGTTTTGCAACATGAGCTGAAACAGGAAAATCATGCTTGTAGTAGTATGTATCCTCAGAATGACCTGGTTTGTAGTAATAAGTGCACGACTGATAGGGTCGAATATCCCCTGCCCTACCACGGGTACTATGCCCTCTAAACTGTGTAGAACCCCCTCTACCATGAGATGCAACCATAGTCGAGGAGGTATGCGACTGCTGAGTAGCACCACCAGGTGCTATAGAAAACCTACTCAATCTGTGGTATGCCTTCTCCATTGGAGGTATAGTATCATCAGTAAGAATATGTGACCGAGCTGTATCATATTCTGGATTAAGAGCTGCTAAAAACTTTGATCATTACCGGACCTCTTTATGCGTTGAGTTGTTCTCACAAAGCAGTCAAGGGAATGAAACCATGGTGCTTCTCAAAAATACCCCTGAGAGAAGTGTAAATGGTATGAAGAGGACACTCATTTTGCTTTGATGTGAAGATATCATGCTGTAGTTGCAGTATCTTCAACTCATTCTTCGCCTACGAGTATGTAGCAGCGAGGATGTCTCACATCGGCTTTGTCGTGGGATGACTTAGAATATCATTGGCTATCTCCACGGACACCATCCAGGACAACCAGATATGCGCATATACGTCATCTGCCTCTCACGAGGCATGAACCCTAGTCTTGTTGAATGGTTCGTCCTATGTCAGAACGTGCTTCTTACTGTTGCACTGCATTAGGCTCTTGAATTAATAGTCCATAACTCATAATTAGTCACATCCATTTGACAATGTGTGTTGGATATTTGAAGGCACTCGAGTATGGAATATCGACCTTGGAGTCGACCCTGTTGTCTATCATGATGACGACTGCTACGAAGACTGGGACTGTAGACAAGGATGAACACGTGTACACAGACATACATGAAGATGGTTGCGGGTGTAAACTCATACCACAACTCCTTCCATCCGTTAGAGGCTTCTTTGAGTAACTAAGGTGGTTTAGATACTCAAAACCATGCTAAAAACCTCAAAATCAGACTGAAGAACGAATCAAATTGCTCTTGGCAACGATTTCTAAGCCTCAATAGATGATGGTGGTGATGTAGGCGCCACGAGAAAAGATGATCCTAGGTGAGCCAATCAATCTGATACATGACTCAGCCACCTCATATGTAAACCCAAACCGGGCAACAACCGACTTATTAATGTTAACTCTGGATCCAAATTTATCTAACACAACTGATATATTCCTTGCCTCCAACACTCCCCCTAATAAAAAGCACCGTGTCATCCGCATACTGGAGGAGAGGAATAGAGATCTCCCATAATTATAACCGGATGAAAAGTCTCCATGACCCATATCTTTAACCATAATAGAAAGCGTATCCACAACAATTATGAAAAGGAGAAGGGCAACGAGATGTGCCCAATGAATTCTTCTTTGTGGTTGAAAGAAGCCACCCTCTAGTCCGCCATTCACCAAAATAGGAGGGTATCATTGTTATACACCACTTCATCCAATATATTCATGTGAGGAAACCCGGTTTATTAAAGGTTGATTGAATAAATCTCAATTCAATGTTGTTACATGCACTATTGTAAAAGTCGACTGACTAGGCTAACTAGTCGAGTAGGGGGGTAGCTGACTCGACTAGGCCAAATCAGCCTATAGTCGGCTCGACCTGATTAGTCGCCCGAGTAATCAGCCTAGTTGGCCGATGAATGGGCTGACTTTTGCATAGAAGTTTTCAACCTCAAAAAAACCTCGATCTGAGAACCCAATTGGGTGGGATTGGGGTTACTATTCGACAATACCCCTCACTCCCTCAAACACATCGTGTGAAACCTCCTAGGCCCTGAACTCTCCGCCTAGCTGCTCCGCCTCATGGTTCCTTTGCTCCTCCACGTCGCCACCCCCTCCTCATCATCATCAGGATGAGCCGACAGCTCCTCTATCGTGTTTTCCTTGTTTTCGACTCACAACTCCCTCTTCTTCATCTCCTTCCGCCAGTAACTCGGTTTGGTTTCTTTTTTGCTTTCAAAATTTTTGTATATTGTTCGACCTTGGTTGAATACACTACCATCACTATTTTCTAAGTTGCTCTACCTTATTTCCATTATGAATAAGCTTGTTAAGGGTTTTTTGGAGTGAAAACTTGATATTATTGATGATTTCCATGTTGGTTAAATTTGTCTTTATTATGCTAAATGTGGTACTTCAAATTCATGTCAATAACTATAAGGTTAGCTAATTATCACATCTTTCATTTATCTTTTGTGATTATTAATTATCTTTGTGCTTGTTGATTACAATGATTAGTAACTTGTGAGCTTGTTGATTAGTAACTTGTGAGTTTGATTATCTGTATTTGTTGATTAGTAACTTGTGAGTTATGCATTAAATGTGAATATACATAAAATTGATTAATCCTTGCTAAATCTATATATATATATTAAGCTGTTATAAATATGAAAATTACTATTCTATGCATATATAAGAGTGTATGTATTAAAGATTGATTTATATATTTTAAATAATTAAAAAATTTCAAAACTGACTAATACCTGACTAAATCCGATTACTCTCCTGACTGCTTCAATGACTCTGCTGATCGAGTACCCGACTACTGACTTCTGCAACCTTGGTGATACGTCTTGAAAAAGTCAATCTTTAGAGTATGCCTTTAGTCTGCCTTCTCTTCCAATCTTTAATCATCTTAGTTGTAAGCACCAAGATATAGGGAAGCTAATGTCATCGAGGACACATCTAAGATGATTAGTTAATACTTTCATTGCAATGATATACATCGCATTCAACAAGGCAATAGGACAAATGTTTTCCATGCATTCAATAGTATTTCCTTTGGGGTTTAGGAAAATATGTGCCTTGTTTAGAGCTAAATGGCTCTATTTTCATGCGAGAATTTGACAATGACCCTAAGATATCGTCTAATTGTCTCCAAAAGCATTTGTAAAAGGAAATGGAGAAGACATTTGGGCTTGGCACCCCATCCTCATTATGGCTCATCATCACATCTTGTACCTCTTGCAAAGTAACTTCTCTAACAAGCTCGTCATAGTGGATAGCTGAAACCTTAGTAACATTGTGCCTACGCCAATTCCATTCTCCTACCAACCTTCATCTACTCAACAAACAAGAAATTTGCAATAGTAGCACCAATCTCCCAATCACCGGTAACCATTTATCTCCAAACGTCAATAGAATGAATACTGTTTCATCTTCCCTCACGATAGTCATACTATTGAAGAATTTCGTATTTACATCACCTTCTTTGGTCCAACTCTACCTTAATCTTTGTCTTCATTCCACCTCCATCTTTCTATCTTCTCCCTTTATAATTGTTGTAAAAGTCGACCGACTAGCTTGACTAGTTGTTCTAATTAGTCGAGTCGATGGGGTGGTCGAAGGCCGACGAGTAGGTCGATTTTGCTTGGAGATATTTATTTTTTGTTTTTTAAAAGCATATTTATTCCAATATACTTAATGTTCCATTTAAATCTTATTACTTCTATTATTTCAATATGATAATAGAAATTGTACAAATCTGTGAACCCCTTATGATCCGGGTACCCGTTTACATTACTTTCGCGGCATTTCATTCACATAAGATTGCACAAGTTACAGAAAACAGGGAAAATTTTCCGTACTAATATATTTGCATGACATTCACATTCTTTGCATATACCACAGAGACAAGAAATTAAGTGTCACCACCAATTTATTTCATAAACTTTCATATTATTACATTATGTACATGGATCTTCCAGTATACGCAATATATCCCAAAATGTGGTACAGAAGAGAAAGGAAAGAATTTACATCATAATTTGAATCAAAAACTGAAACAAAATAAACCATACCGTCTGGTGTATACCCTGTCTCCTGGAAGCATCAATAGCTACTGAACAACAGACTCCTTGCCTGCCATGCGTGCAAGGAAGAAGATGAGTCACAATTGTGAATACAAATCCGCAGTTCAAAATAATTATCAAGTAATTTATTATGTGCAAAAGAGAGCAAGTAGATAGGCATGAAAATTCTACTACTACCTGCATAGCGAAAGGTTTTCAACTACTTTAAGGAGATGCCCCTAGTTTTATTTTTAACTTCCATGTATCATATTCTTATAATATATTTACTGTCATAGATATATTTTTCTCCGTTTCCCCATAGCTTTATATAATATGCCTTCATATATAAATTAGTGATTCATATATAGATGTTATAGACTTAGACTATGGATCTCATATTATTATAACCACATTATTTCAGATCAATCTTTATTACAACACTTTCCAACCAACCCAACTTTGATTGTAAATTCTGTGAACCTCTACTGTAACTGTCTCAGATGTAACTGTAGATGATTTAGATGTGGATATGGATGATCTAGATGTAAAATCGCCAAGTCTGCTGGCGAAAGTAAAACTCAAGCGGTGAAGTAGCCTACAAATGTCTCTTCCGTCTCGCCCTCTAGTTGGAAGAGCGGTCCAATAGAGGGATAGGTCTACTCCCAAACTACGCCACTGAGACAGGTGAGAGAGACTCCCGGAAAAGTATTTCTAGAAAACGGTCCGACTAGTACGGGCAACCGAGCTCGTACGTAAAACTGAAAAACCGAGGATCCCCCGCCTGGGTATCCTAAAACATAGGGTCAACGGAACTGGTCTAAGGTCGGGATCCCAACGAGGTGTAAAAACACTGCGAGCTCGAGTAAAAACCAAAGAGGGTCTGGGATCCTAGACCCGCGCACTTGGCGGCCACTGCCCTAACTGAGCTTCCTATCTCCCGCCCAGTTGAGAGTCACCGCGCTCTCGCACGGTCAGGTGCAAGGAAAACCTTGACCGACACCATTGATTGATATCATTGATTCGCCACCGTATCTATCTACTTCATTCCTAATCCTGTATTGACCTCTGTTATGGTTGATTTCTAGATCTAGACATCTTGTCACAATTTATCATTAGTGATATTATAGATTATACTGAAGGATCAATTGATTGAGGATTAATATTCATAATGATCTCAGGAATTTATTTGTTAATAAAAAATAGTATTAATATTTAATCATTGTGTTTCAATCTTTTCTATATGATCTTAAGATTTGAAGGTGTTCATTAGATATGAAGGAAAAGATTTCTGCATTTGTCTAACCATATAGTCCCCGTCTTATAGCATTTGTATCCTTTTCTTCAAAGCCAACAGAAGCATGCGTTATTCCTGGTCATTGTATAAGTGGAGCATTATCCCCTTGATATAAGATAGAAATGAATGAACATAATCTCAAGTGTTTGTCTCTGTTACCGTTATCCCATGCCCCATACAACTTTAATTCTTTTCCAAATAACTTAACATTCTATATAGAGACGTTTCCACGTTTTCAACCTACGAACCCTACTCAATCTAATTGAATTTATAATTATTAACATGTAACAACAATGTTTTATTTAGTTAGTAAGGGAGACAATTGATATCACTCAGAAATTCTGCTTATGTTTAGAAATCGTAACCCATGCCTAATCAACTATAGCATGATTCTAGTCTATAATACTTAATTGAAGAAGGTCTAACTAACCCTACCGAGGGTTAACCCAAAATATAAAATTATAAATTTATCAAATCCTTAAAATCTTAAAGTATAAGTATAGAACATAATACAAAACAGTATACCATGATGATACATCAAATGATGATTTTACGTCATGGAGACCATCCCCACATGAAATGGAGAGAATATTATAATCTTAACGTAAAGACAACTAACTTCATTTCATTATTTTGAACTCTACCCTTAGTACATCTTCAATTCATAACATTCTATTAGTTGTAACATTCTATTAGTTGTGGAACAACTTATCAACCAATTCACTAGATATATCTAGAAATTCTACAATCACCCATGAGCTGACAGTGACTATCGTGCCATTTATGCACTAATGACCATAATAGGAATTGAAAAAAAAATTAAGTGTATCGGTGGTGAATTTGTATCACTTAATAGACATCATTTGCAAACACTCACCATTACACCCTCAAGTAATCATGACACAAGTAGTATTATATTAAAATTGTAGCCCCTTCTAAAAATCCAGTGAAGGATAAATAAAAAAATCCAGTTAGCTTGAATCAATGTAGTGAATTTACTTAATGCAAGAAAAGTTGGTATCGTTTTATAACAACCCAAAAGATCATAATTCCAGTCTAAATAATCATAAAATATCAAACAAATTTGATAGATGGTATATTCTCCAGAGTCATGCCATTAAATTGTTGTGCCTAGAAGTTGCCATTTGAATTAAAAATCAATGATTCTATTTTTGATTTTTTTTACTCTATAATTGAGGGTTTGCTATTCTTTTGTCCACAGTCCTGGACATTTAAAATTTACCATGTAAAAAAAATGCTTGTTAATGGAAGTATAAATTTGAAAAATTCATGGAGAGCAAAATAAGGGGAAATGTTGTACATGCATAGCAGCAATAGGAGAGGTGTGGGATTGTACCTATTGGGATTTCTTCAAGTTGATGGAAATCTTGCATGCAACACTCCCAAAGTTGCAGGACAACACTCCATATTGGGGCTGCACTTGGAGGCTCCAATAGAGAGATTTCAATTGTTGCTGGACTGCAGTTGAAGCTCCCAAAATGGAGTAGTATTTGTATTTGATTTGGGGTGCAGCAGTTTCAGACAGTTGCACAACAACAACAGGGAAGAATGAAGGCTGGACGTGCTCTTCCACAATTGAAAGCTCCCTATTTGGAAAGATTAAGAATTTGGGGAAAGGTGGAAAGGATAGAAGAGGCTATTCCCGTTGTAAATTGGGAAGTTAAGAAGAAGGGTTCTATCTTTGAAAACTTGGATTAAATAGGGGAAGAGGAGGAGATGGAATGGGAACCTTCCAAGAAGCTTCCCATTTACTCTTTTAAAAAAAATAAAATTTTAGCTCATCCATGATGTCACCAATGACATCACCAATGATGACCTCACCCATGACCTCACAAGTGACAAAGTATTTTAGTATTATTATTGTATATATATTTATATATATATATATACACTTTGTGAAGATCTTAAAAGTCGACCATACTCGTGCATTGAGCGTCGGATTTCGACGCGCAAGATCTCAATTTGATCGTATATGCACGACGATCAAAATGAGTATAATGTTGATATATTTCCGATCGAGTTTTGAATACCCGAATTTTCGAGATACGGTTTTGGTTTAGAGTTAAATTTTGTGATTTAAAAATTCCAAACGAACTCCGATTGATGAACGGTCGATTCCGTTGGTCTTGTTTCGTCGAATCGGATCTAATGACGGTCTCGGTTAATTTTGCGGTTTGAAAATTTACGTCGTGGCTTTTTCGCGGCACGCATTACGAAGCGGCCGATTTTTGGTCGATTTCGCCCGAACGACTTTTGATTCATGATCAATAGATCGTTTTATGTTGTTTAGTATTAACCAACAACTTTATTGGGTTATTCGGACCTTATTCGGGTCGAGTTCGGGTTTGTTAGAATCCGGATGTTACAATTATAAAAACCTCAATGGGAGTCTCGTCCTCGAGACTCGGGTCAAGGTCGTTAAGTGTCTTGTTGGGATTTTATATGTCCATAAAAACCTCAAAGGGTTTTGAACCCATAAAAACCTCAAAGAGAAAACAAGCCATATTTTTTAACATATATCTAATTACAAAAGCTTGTTTTTATTTTACCTCAGAAAAACTGTGGATATCGTGCCCGCATATCAGCTTCGGTCTCCCACATCGCCTCTTCGACGCCATGTCGGTGCCACAATACCTTAATCAATGGAATCTCCTTGCTGTGAATCTTCTTCACAGCACGGTCAAGAATCTGTACGGGCCTCTCTTCATATGTCAAGTCTGGCTCCACGTCTAGATTCTCGTAACTGATGATGTGCCGAGGGTCGTGCACATACTTCCACAGGTTGGATACATGGAATACGTCATGGATACCTGAAAGATATGGAGGAAGGGCTACTTGGTATGCAACCTTCCCCACACGTGCTAAAATCTCAATAGGTCCAACATATCGTGGCGCCAACTTGCCACGAACACCGATTCTCTGCACTCCCTTCATGGGAGATACTCGCAACAATACCCAATCTCCAACCTATAATTTATAGAAATGTCGTTAGTATGAGATTAAGTTGAGCATATATATATCATAGATAAAGAGAAAAGAATTGGATTACCTGGAACTCCAAGTTTCTTCTCCGACGGTCCGCATAGCTCTTCTGGCGGCTTTGTGCCGTCAGAAGCCTTCGTCTCACTAGATCAACAGCTCTCGTGGTCTCCTCCAAGAGATCCTCGGAGTAAAGAGCATGATCACCTACCTCACGCCAACTGAGGGGTGTGAGGCATCTCCGCCCGTATAGGGCTTCGAATGGTGCCATGCCAATACCGGAGTGATAGTTGTTGTTGTATGTGAATTCAACTAATGGCAGATGGTCCTTCCAGGACCCTTTCCACTCCAAAGTGCAAGCACGAAGAAAATCCTCTAGTGTCTGAATAGTGCGCTCACTCTGACCGTCGGTCTGTGGATGATATGCAGAACTCATCCTCTGCTCTGTCTGTAGTGCTGACATGAACTGATGCCAATAATGCGATGTAAATCTCGAATCTCTGTCAGATACCACCTCTCGTGGTATACCATGCAGCCTAATGATATTCTGCACATAGAGCTTGGCCAATCTGGATGGAGTGTAAGTCGTGTTGACATGTATGAAATGGGCTGATTTGGTCAACCTATCAATAACGACTCAAATGGAATCATGGCCACCCGGTGTCTTCGGCAAGCATGTGAAAAAATACATAGAAATGCTCTCCCATTTCCACTCGGGAATGGGGAGAGATTGCAGTAATCCTGGTGGTCTCCTGTGCTCTGCCTTGACCATCTGACAGGTCATGCATCTGCTGACATGTTGCGCCACACCGCGCTTCATTCCATCCCACCAGAAATGTCGACGCAGATTACGGTACATCTTCGTGCTGCCCGAATGGATCGATAACCGTGAACTGTGTGCCTCATCCAGAATGTCTCTGCGAAGCTGCTCGTCATGGGGTACAACGACCTGTCCTGCCTTCCATAAAATAGACTCCATCACAACAAAATCATCTAATTCGTCCTTGATGGCGCGCATGTATCTATCTCGGGTCCAAGGATCTGTCTTCTGACCCTCGACGATACGATCCCAAAGATTGCTGTATCGAGGAGGCACGACAGTAGAAATGGATGCGCTCTCCTAAGGATGCCAATCTGTCAAAGATGCAAGCATATCCTATGTATATAGCCAGTTTGTCGTACCCTCTGCATCAACACTGCTCCTAGACCTTCTCTAGAAGCATCCGTGTATACCGCATAGTCCTGAGTGCCTGAAGGAAGAGCAAGAATAGGCGTTGTAGTCAACCTCTCCTTCAGTGTCTGGAAGGCCTGCTCACATGAATCATCCCAAATGAATGGAACTCCCTTCTGCGTCAACCGTGTCAGAGGGTGAACAATGCGTGAAAATCCGCTGACGAAGCGTCTGTAATAACCTGCTAGCCCAAGGAAACTCTGAATCTGCGTGACAATCTTGGGCTGCTCCCGAGACATAACTGCATCTATCTTCGCAGGATCAACCGCAATGCCTGCTCCAGAAATGATATGCCCGAGAAATGAGACCCGGGATAACCAGAACTCACACTTGCTTAACTTGGCATATAACTTGTGCTCCCGCAATGTATCCAAGACAGTTCGTAGGTCATTCACATGATCCCATTCATTCCGTGAGTATATGAGCACATCATCAATGAACACCACTACAAACCTGTCCAAGTATGGACGGAAGATTCTGTTCATCATATCCATGAAAGCCGCAGGTGTATTGGTGAGCCCAAACGACATCACCACAAACACGTAGTGTCCATAGTGAGTTCTGAAAGCAGTCTTCGGAATATCTGACTCGCGAATCCTCAGCTGCTGGTAGTCTGAGAGAAGATCGATCTTCGAGAAAATCGAAGATCCTTGGAGCTGGTCGAACAAATCATCGATATGTGGCAAAGGATACCGGTTCTTCACCGTTATCTTGTTCAGCTGCCTGTAATCGATGCATAACCTCACGGATCCATCATTCTTCTTAATAAGAAGGACCACAGCAGCCCAAGGTGAAGTGCTCGGCCTCACGAATCCCAAATCAAGTAACTCCTGTAATTGCACCTTCAGCTCCTTCAACTCAGATGGTGCCATGCGATATGGTGCCATAGAGATCGGCTGTGAATCTGGCAACAATGTGATCTCAAACTCGATCTCTCTCTCAGGAGGTAATCCTGGTAGCTCATCAGGAAATACATCTGGATATTCTGATACTACTCGGATGTCCTGTGTCATCGGCTCCTGGTTAGATACCTCCCGAACAAATGCAAGATATCAGTCACAACCCTGATCAACAAGTCGTTGAGCTCGCAACATTGAAATGTACTCCATGGTGGAGTCATGTACAATACCCGCAAAAGTGAACTCGGGTAGATCTGGAATTCTGAAGACACCCGTCTTCGTAAAGCAATCAACAAGTGCATGATGAGCGGATAGCCAATCCATGTCCAAAATTAAGTCAAGCTCATCATGCTGTAAGAGTAGACAATCTGCGATCATCTCGTGACCGCCAATCAGTACGGGCAAGTGCCTGACTATCAGTGAAATAATGAACAACTGGCCACCTGGCCCTCGGATGTGATATGGAGAAGAGAGAGTCTCTGCGACTCTACCTAAAGAAGTAAGTAACCTCGAAACAAGAAAAGAATGCGTCGCACCAGAATCAAACAGAACATGGAAAGGTCGGCCCAAGACTGAAACCATACCTTTCACCACAATAGCGGCTGAACATGCCTGCTCCTCAGTAACTGCATGTAGCTGCCCCTGCCCGGTTGGTGCAGCACTGGAACCTGCCACACTCTGCGTCTACCTCTGCTACTGTCTCCTAAAATTGGAGTTCCTGCCACGGAAACTCCTTGAACGATGTGCCTGAGGCTGCGACTATGAAGGATGTGGTTGAGGCTCACCAGATCTCTGGGGACACTGATGCCGATAATGTCCCCACTCATGGCACAAGTAACAATGGACTTGGTCGGGTAGGTGGAATGCGCATGTCTGTGCTCCGAGTCGGTCATGTTGGAGGTCTGTCTGCTCGATGTGATCCAGATGGTCGAGCGGAATCTGTGTCATTCACAGATACTTATCATAAATGCTTTTTCTCTTCTTGGGATATAGTATGAAAATTAATGAAATTGGTGACATCTGTGGTGATTGAATTTGAATGTCAATTTCCCTTCTCAGACTCACGACAAGTCGGAAGACTGTCGCTATCAGGGAACTTAATGTGATCGGAATTGTATTACTACGAATGTGTGTATTGGGGTACCACTTCTCTGATACCAAAAATGTGAACCTCTTAGGATCCGGGTACCCGTTTACATTACTTTCGTGGCATTTCATTCACATAAGATTGCACAAGTTACAGAAAAACAGGGAAAATTTTTTGCACTAATATGTTTGCATGACATTCACATTCTTTGCATATACCACAGAGACAAGAAATTAAGTGTCATCACCAATTTATTTCATAAACTTTCATATTATTACATCATGTACAAGGATCTTCCAGTATACACAATATATTCCAAAATGTGGTACAGAAGAGAAAGGAAAGCATTTACATCATAATTTGAATCAAAAACTGAAACAAAATAAACCATATCGTCTGGTGTATACCCTGTCTCCTGGAAGCATCAATAGCTACCGAACAACAGATTCCTTGCCTGGCATGCGTGCAAGGAAGAAGAGGAGTCACACTTGTGAATACAAATCCGCAGTTTAAAATAATTATCAAGTAATTTATTATGTGCAAAAGAGAGCAAGTAGATAGGCATGAAAATTCTACCACTATCTGCATAGCGAAAGGTTTTCAACTACTTTAAGGAAATGCCCCAAGTTTTATTTTTAACTTCCATGTATCATATTCTTATAATATATTTACTGTCATAGATATATTTTTCTCCGTTTCCCCATAGCTTTATATAATATACCTTCATATATTAATTAGTGATTCATATATAGATGTTATAGACTTAGACTATGGATCTCATATTATTATAACCTCATTATTTCAGATCAATCTTTATTACAACACTTTCCAACCAACCCAACTTTGATTGTAAATTCTGTGAACCTCTACTACAGCTGTCTCAGATGTAACTGTAGATGATTTAGATGTGGATATGGATGATCTAGATGTAAAATCGCCAAGTCTGCTGGCGAAAGTAAAACTCAAGCGGTGAAGTAGCCTACAAATGGCTCTTCCGTCTCGCCCTCTAGTTGGAAGAGCGGTCCAATAGAGGGATAGGTCTACTCCCAAACTACGCCACTGAGACAGGTGAGAGAGACTTCCCGGAAAAGTCGCTCTAGAAAACGGTCCGACTAGTACGGGCAACCGAGCTCGTACGTAAAACTGAAAAACCGAGGATCCCCCGCTTGGGTATCCTAAAACAGAGGGTCAACGGAACTGGTCTAAAGTCGGGATCCCAACGAGCCATAAAAACAATGCGAGCTCGCGTAAAAACCGAAGAGGGGCTGCGATCCTAGACCCACACACTTGGCGGCCGCTGCCTTAACTGAGCTTCCTATCTCCTGCCCAGCTGAGAGTCACCACGCTCTCGCACGGTCAGGTGCAAGGAAAACCATGGCCGGCACCATTGATTGATATCGTCGATTCACCACCGTATCTATCTACTTCATTCCTAATCATGTATTGACCTCTGTTATGGTTGATTTCTAGATCTAGACATCTTGTCACTATTTATCATTAGTGATATTATAGATTATACTGAAGGATCAATTGATTGAGGATTAATATTAATAATGATCTTAGGAATTTATTTGTTAATAAAAAATAGTATTAATATTCAATCATTGTGTTTCAATCTTTTCTATAAGATCTTAAGATTTGAAGGTGTTCATTAGATATGAAGGAAAAGATTTATGCATTTGTCTGACCATATAGTCCCCGTCTTATGGCATTTGAATCCTTTTCTTCAAAACCACCAGAAGCATGCGTTATTTCTGTTCATTGTATAAGTGGAGCATTAACCCCTTAATATAAGATAGAAATGAAGGAACATAATCTCAAGTGTTTCTCTCTTTTACCGTTGTCCCATACCTCATACAACTTTAATTCTTTTCCAAATAACTTAACATTTTATATAGAGACGTTTCCACATTTTCAACCTACGAACCCTACTCAATCTAATTGAATTTATAATTATTAAAATGTAACAACAATGTTTTATTTAGTTAGTAAGGAAGACAATTGATATCTCTCAGAGATTCTGCTTATGTTTGGAAATCGTAACCCATGCCTAATCAACTATAGCATGATTAACTAGTCTATAATACTTAATTGAAGAAGGTCTAACTAACCCTACCGAGGGTTAACCCAAAATATAAAATTATAAAATTTATCAAATCCTTAAAATCTTAAAGTATAAGTACAGAACATAATGCAAAACAGTATACCATGATATATCAAATGATGTTTTTACGTCATGGAGACCATCCCCACATGAAATGGAGAGAATATTATAATCTTAACGTAAAGACAACTAACTCTATGTCATTATTTTGAACTCTACCCTTAGTACATCTCCAATTCATAACATTCTATTAGTTGTAACATTCTATTAGTTGTGGAACAACTTATCAACCAATTCACTAGATATATCTAGAAATTCTACAAACACCCATGAGCTGACAGTGACTATCATGCCATTTATGCACTAATGACCATAATAGGAATTCAAAAAAAATTAAGTGTATAGGTGGTGAAGTTGTATCACTTAATAGACATCATTTGCAAACACTCACCATTACACCCTCAAGTAATCATGACACAAGTAGTATTATATTAAAATTGTAGTCCCTTCTAAAAATCCAGTGAAGGATAAATAAAAAAAATCCAATTAGCTTGAATCAATGTAGTGAATTTACTTAATGCAAGAAAAGTTGGTATCGTTTTATAACAACCCAAAAGATCATAATTCCAGTCTAAATAATCATAAAATATCAAACAAATTTGACAGATGGTATATTCTCCAGAGTCATGCCATTAAATTGTTGTGCCTGGAAGTTGCCATTTCAATTAAAAATCAATTATTCTATTTTTGGTTATCATAAAATATCAAACAAATTTGACAGATGGTATATTCTCCAGAGTCATGCCATTAAATTGCTGTGCCTGGAAGTTGCCATTTCAATTAAAAATCAATGATTCTATTTTTGGTTTTTTTACTCTATAATTGAGGGTTTGCTCTTCTTTTGTCCACGGTCCTGGACATTTAAAATTTACCATGTAAAAAAAATGCTTGTTAATGGAAGTATAAATTTGAAAAATTCATGGAGAGCAAAACAAGGGGAAATGTTGTACATGCATAGCAGCAATAGGAGAGGTGTGGGATTGTATCTATTGGGATTGCTTCAAGTTGATGGAAATCTTGTATGCAACACTCCCAAAGTTGCAGGACAACACTCCATATTGGGGCTGCATTTGGAGGCTCCAATAGAGAGATTTCAACTGTTGCTGGACTGCAGTTTAAGCTCCCAAAATGGAGTAGTATTTGGATTTGATTTGGGGTGCAACAGTTTCAGGCAGTTGCACAACAACAACAGGGAAGAACGAAGGCTGGACGTGCTCTTCCACAGCTGAATGCTCCCTATTTGGAAAGATTAAGAATTTGGGGAAAGGTGGAAAGGATAGAAGAGGCTATTCCCGTTGTAAATTGGGAAGTTAAGAAGAAGGGTTCTATCGTTGGAAACTTGGATTAAATAGGGAAAGAGGAGGAGATGGAATTGGAAACTTCCAAGAAGCTTCCCATTTACTCTTTTAAAAAAAATAAAATTTTTACCTCATCCATGATGTTACCAATGACATCACCAATGATGACCTCACCCATGACAACTCACAAGTCACAAAGTATTTTAGTATTATTATTGTATATATATATACACTTTGTGAAGATCTTAAAAGTCGACCATACTCGCGCATCGAGCGTCGGATTTCAACGCGCAAGATCTCAATTTGATCGTCTCTGCACGACGATCAAAATGAGTATAATGTTAATATACTTCCGATCGAGTTTTGAATACCCGTATTTTCGAGATATGGTTTTGGTTTGGAGTTAAATTTTGTGATTTAAAAATACTAAACGACCTCCGATTAACGAACGGTCGATTCTGTTGGTCTTGTTTCGTCGAATCGGATCTAGTGACGGTCTCGATTCATTTTGCGGATTCCAAATTTGCGTCGTGGCTTTTTCACGGCACGCATTACGAAGCGGCCGATTTTTGGTCGATTTATCCCGAACGACTTTTGATTCACGATCAATAGATCGTTTTAGGTTGTTTAGTATTAACCAACAGCTTTATTGGGTTATTCGGACCTTATTCGGGTCGAGTTCGGGTTTGTTAGAATCCGGATGTTACAAAATCTATGTAAATATATAAAAATATATGTATAAAAATGATTTATGTATCTTAAATAACTAAAGAAATTAAAACCAACTAAATTTGATTTATCGTGTGACTGTCGATTAATCCTTATTCAGAGATCTGACTGACCAGGTATCAACTATCGATCATGCAACCTTGATTGTAAAAATCTAATTCAACACTTGTTCCTTCACCTCATCACCCGTCAGCTGCCTTTCATCCTTAATATGATCCAAACGGCTGTCCTCATCTTGCGCCATGGTTCTTATATTGAAACGACACTCGGAGGTTTCCCTTTTGAAAGTCGTGACATGGGGTCGTATGCTAATAGCTTCAAGAAAAACCGCTTGGTGGCTGATCCCTGCACCTCACATTCCCTTCAGAAGGTTGCAACCATGTTCCTGAGGCCCTTCTCCAAGCACTGCTATACTTCTCAAATCTGAAGTATGTGAGCCACCTTTGCCTCGCTATGCATGTCTCCCGCAGTAAAGGGGGTGTGATCTGAGTGCGACACAAGTAAGACCTTCACAGTATGGAGTTGATCATGATGTGAGAGATCAACAGAGTCCAGGAAGCTATCAATACTGGTGCGGGATGTTCTATTCATCCATGTATACCTAGAATCGCTAGCGTCAAGGACATGTAGCTGCATAGAAACCACAGTGTCAGCAAAGTGTCCAAGCCTTGTTCTTGGCTAGCTCTGTCCCCAGGATGATCTTATGCTCTCAGGATTAAAATCACCACCCATCAGCCATGATAAATAAATTATCAATTATCCATAACATGAGAAACAAGCACAAATAAATGATAAATTATCAATAACATGAGAAACATGGTGAAGTAAATTATTAATAACATGAGAAATGAGGATAAATAAATGATCAATTATCAATAACTTGAGAAACATGGATGAATAAATTATTAATTATCAAGAACATGATAAACATGGACAAATACATTATCAATTATCAATAACATGAGAAACATGGAGAAATAAACTATCAATAACATGATAAACATGGACAAATAAATTACCAATTATCAACCAGAGATGAAACAAGCACATCAAATGAGAAACAAGGACACGTAAATTATCAATTATTGGAATGTGATTAGGAATTTGATGTATTAAAACTCAAGCTATACATAATCATGGATGATAATGATGAAAAAGAAGCACATTTAGCACATGGGTCATCATTACTCATGTGTGCAAAGAGATGGATGCCTCGAGACTCTTATGCACCATGTTTTTTTGAAGCCAAAAGGTGGGGGGGGAATCACGCATAGGTGCCCACCCCAGTATTATTAGAAAAAGAAAGAAAAGAAAAAAAAGTTACAGATTACAACATCCAAGAGTCACTCAAGCGCTTGTAGTGGAAGCTAACATTCTTACAGTAAAAGCGTTGTCCTGAAAAAAGAACATCATTACGTGCAAGCCAGACAACCCACAGGATTGCCATCGGGGCAAGAATCTCCCTTCTTTGTCTATTACGCTCGCCAAACATAGATGAGTAGAAAGTTTTGAAGGAGCGGGTGCACAACCAGTCCAATCTCACCATCTCCCAGACATGCATGGAAACCGGGTGGCGGAAAAAAAGATGATCCAACGATTCAATAGCAATCCCACACAGGGACAACTATCTGACACCGTTGAGAAAAGCTTAGCACAACGGTTTCTCGTCAAGATGCGCTTCCTGCGAAACAACCACAGGAAGAAACCTATCCTCTCCGGCAAGCCAAGCGATCGGATAAAATTGCAATCCCGGACCTTATCAACCGAAAGAGTGGGAGGCGGCCTACAAATGGCACCGTATACCTTCCGAACGGAGAACATGCCATCTTTCCACACCCAATGATCAGGGCCAGAGGAAGGCCTGCCAGCCTACCCCAGAGCGTCCAATAAGATAACTAACTCCTCCAAGCATTGATCAGAGAAAGAAGTTCTGAAAGTCGGCATCCAATTTTCATTGATCCAGCAATCACCAACCCGCACAACAGAATTATCAGCCAAGGCAAATAACCGGGGAAACGACTGGCAAGCGCGCCATTCCCCGTCTAATCATCGATCCAGAAACCAAAAGAATCGCCAGCCCCAATCATCATCGGCTTATACGCCATGTTGTGAGGACAACTGAGTACTCTATATTGCCAGCTAGCTATTTTCTTGCACCATCGGCTTGTACAGAGCAGCTTTTTGTCAAGTTCGCTTTTGACATGCTGCAGAGGTCTGCTTTGAATGGAAGGAACATTTATCTAATGCTAGCATTGTTGTGGACAGAGAACCTCTCAATTGTTGCAGAGAGAAATAACAATGAAAACTAAGGGAAATATCCATGTGAGTCAGAACAATACTTGTTATTGAAAAACTTTTTATTTTTATAGAGGATTCACGTCACTCCACCTGCCAAGCAAAAGCATGAAAAGTATCATAGACAATCTTAAGTAAGTCATACATAAGAGCCAGCCATGCTCTTGATTGGCCTTTCTTAGATGAGATGTGAGTATGACATGGCATGATTTCACCTATTTACACCATTTGATGTTTCTGATTGCTATGTTCTTTTACGTGTTGTATATCATAATGTGCAATTTTTTCTGGTTATTTTTCTTAGTCTTTATGTCCAAGAATATTTCTTCATCCAATTTCTCATTCTTCTCTTTTGTGAAGTTTGTTTTTTGAAGCATATTGCCAGTTTGTTGGTTCATAGCATGGATACCTAGTATTTCCTCATCCAGGAAGAACTCATAGTATGTTTTACTTCCTGTTTCCACTGACAGATCAAAAGCTCACAAGCCAAGTTCATGAAATTGTTGGACGTATAAATGGCCGTTTTGGGACACTCACTACTGTTCCTATTCATCATCTGGTTTGTATGCATTTAGTTATTTTATCTAATCGAATCTGTAGTCTCCATTTATCTACAATTACCATATCATGTACACCAAATGCCTTGGTCAAAAGCAATTTAGTATGTCCTCTTTGCTGTTGGTAATAAAATGAATCCTCTTTATGGTTTCCGTGTTTTAGTAGTTGATGTGCAAATACCATATGCCAGTCTGTTACCAAACTGACACTGTATTTACTTAAGTTCATTTAGCAGTTGCTAAATATTCAGTTGAAAATTTAGGATATTTCTATAAGCGCAAATATGACTGTTATCTTAGGTAACCTCTGTGTATATAAAGGATAAACAACAACAATAACAAAGCCTTTTCCCACATTAGGTATATAAAGGATACCTTTTGAAAATCATCTTTACTAACTGCACATTTGTTGTTTTTCGTGGATGAATTAGGTTGAATGTTGAGTGTCAAAGAAAACTACGGGTAATTCTTTACAAAAATAAAGAACCAAGAGTAGGGTAGGATTTAGGCAGTGTGTTTGACAATAAATTATGATGTGATTGGAATTTGGAAAGGATGTTAGCTTAATATACAGAGACCGAGCACCAATTGAGTGATATCATGGACATTAAGAGTAGCAAGGACCTATCAGGTATAGATCATATGGATATTCTTCGCATGCATTTGTCTAGTTATGCTCTACTGAGAAGGTAGTTTCACTAATATTTTGATGGCCGTCTTTGCATGAAGATCCAGATATTTGGAGTTTCGATGATCTATTTCCATGCACAAATAGTCCGGGCTTAGGAGCTCTTTAAGATCAGCAGGAAAATGAATCTTTTGCTCTTATGCTACATGATCTCTACTCGTATATATGCAATAATTTGATTTAGTGGGTTATTCCTACGTGTTGTGCATTCTTTTATCAAACCTTTGGTGTGCAATGATACATAGCTCCGATTTCACCTCGTAAGGTTGGATATTTTGTTTCATCTACTCTCTCAAAAAACTTGTACATGCTGGAGATTCCCATTCTTCAATTGAATTGGTGTTATCTACATCTTTATAGATCCTTTATTCTACGACTCTACCTTCTTTGCAGAGAAATAGTAAATTGAAACACTGGTAAATCACAAATCCACCAGTCCTTTTTCATTTGGCCGAAACAACTACATGGATCGTAGAAAAAAAAGTTTCTTCCTATCATATTCCTCATTGTAGACATTTCTTTTATCTCTTGATTGTTGTTTCGAAGAGTAAGTGTGTATTTGTCTCCTTTTTCCTATAAGGATGTGATGGAGGAGATGGTGGCACCATGGTCTAGATGGACCAGACAGCCAATTGGTTCAAACACGATTGCAGATACCCCTCAAATTAATAGGTATACACCGCCAAATACATTACAGATGTATTTTTTTAAAATAATTCAGTCAAGCTATGGGTCCTGGATAATCGGTTTTTTTATCCGACTATTGGGATGGACAGAATTTTGAAAAAAATCTATCGCTACATTCCTAATAATTTGCATTGTTGTAATGAGGAAACACTATTTTCTCTCTGATTATTGAAATCCATTTCCCTATGTTAAACCAAAAAGTGAAGTTTCTATAGTACATAATGTGCAATTTGTTGCAAATTTGAGACCAAAAAATTACATACAGACGGCACCACATTTGCTTTCAATTAAATGGCAAAGAAGCTGGATTTTATTTTCTGGATGAGTTTTATATCAATTTTGCATGCCGTATATCTTTAGAAGTAGTGTCCATATACCTTAGGAAGTAGTGTTATTACCTGTATATCGGCACGAATATTAGTGACTAGAATTTATATAGTTAACCTGAAGTTCTGAGTTTTTGTATGTAGTTATAGATATGAGATAATTATAACCTTGTGGATGCAAAAGAACATTCTGAGAATATAGCAGAGTAGTATATTAAGGGGTAAGGAAATTCCGTTGGAAACTAGTACTTGAAGAAAAACGAATTATATTGCTGTGGTTGCTGCAGCCTATATCCATGGTAGAGAAATTACTAGAGTTTGGTGGTTCTTGTATTTACTAGGAGGAGTTCCAAAGCTGTGTAGGTGGTCATGATGGACCACTTTCTCTCATGATGGAGCAAATGAATACGTTATGGATCCTTAAGATTAGATACCCTCATTTCATGCTTTTCTAATGCTTTCTTGAAATGTGGAACTTATAAAAAAAATAGTTTTTGCCAAATTTGTGCAAGGCCTTTTGTTGAAATTGATTGCGCTTGGAACTTGACAACAAATAAGGGCTCGCTTGCTCAAGCTTCAAAATACTGCTTGCCCTCGCTTGCCTACGCTTAGCACGCAGCCGTATGTAATAGTAATAGTAATAGTAATAGATTCTTCTTCTATCTTCTATAATCTCCATAGGTAAAGGAAGACTAGCTAGAAATAGCATTGGCAACTTTCTTCCTTGACTTCGTAACTTCAGTTCCAACATAGTTGTTCTTCCGCTTTTAGCTCACCCTCCCTGATCTCTGGTTCGCTGGATCGAGAGAGGGACCGTGGACTGAGAGCCTGACGGTGTCCTGATAAAGCCCGGCCTATTTGAGTCAGCCTCGATTGCGCGGGACAGTGGGTGCCAGGGAGGTCTGAAAGATCAGCAAGAGGTCAAATGCTCTTTGTTGCTGACTGGACTTTCCCCCTCTAATGACGCACCTTGTAGATTGCCTTGAAAGAAGATCTCTAATTGATTTTTATGGAGGGATGATGATCAATTGAATATTCATGAGGTCCTAGGGTTCTCTTATATAGAGAGGAGAAACCCTATTTGGCAAGTTACATAATAGAGACAATAAGAAAAGAAAAACATAAAATTGTTGGAGCATATACGTCACTTGGGTAGATGGGTAATTGGATCACTTCAGGATCCAATTACCACATCCAGTGGTTTAGTCCTACATCTACCAGTTGTGGGACTTGGAGACTCAGTGGGGGCTATATAAGAAGCCACACACCTCCTGTATCAGATGAGAGAAAGTTCAATGAACACATCAACCCTTTGAGGCATTCTCCCGTGGTTTCACCCTGCTCCTTATGGAGGAGGGTTCCGCGTAAAATCCAATTGTTCTTATTGTTTATTCTTCTTCTCTGATATTACGCTTCTTCATTCTTCATTTTCTAATAAGGTATCATAGCGGGTCGTTCTTGGTTGATTTTGAAGAATTATTCTTGACGATTATTTTTTCATTGTTCAAGATCGGTCAAGTTCGAGTTTCAATTTTTAGATTTTCTTGAAATCCTTATTTTAAGTTGTCAAAAATTTTTGAAAGACCGTTTCGTGAAGATCTATTATTGTTCGATTTGAGTTTATGATCGTGATTGGTCAGATCAAGTTATAGGTTTTCTTTCTTGAAACCCCAAATCTACATATTCTGATGATCATCATGAAGATTCTGAAGATTTTGTTACATGTTTTTGGTTCAAGTTTGAAAATGTATCTAGGTTTTCCGAAACCCTAGATCAATAGTCACCAACACATGTGAAGATCCAATCCTGTGCGCCGGCGACAACTATCCCTTCATGCGGTGAGCCCTAAAGCTCTAGTCAGGATCCTCTCGCTCCCGATCTCTTGTGCATCTGTTAGCACCAACTGCTCCTTTGGAACTCGGGGCTAAAAGCTTTCTCTTGTTCAACCCAGGCAGCGACAACATCAGGCGCAATAGGTCAAAAAAAATGAGAAAGAAGAAGATATTCGAAGGCGGTGTCCATGATCTGGTGAATTCCTCGACATCCTCGATCTGGGAGGATCCCCAGAAGCGCCGACCTCCTCTCCATTGATGCCACACCAGCCATGCCGCCAAGACACACCAAGATGCACCGATCCAAGCCGCACCTACCTCCGACGGCATCTTCAGGTGGCAGCGAGGCCTCCAACCTCTCAGCTCCCCCTATCGGCGACAACAGTCCAGCTCCAGGCGGAGGAGGCGTCATCTCTACACGCACACCTCCATCGACGACGAGATCAGGCCGAGATCTCATCGAGAATTCCAGGAGAACCTCTTCATGCGACACATCTACTGGCAGCGGCGATCTTATGCTACTCGATGGCAGTGGGTTCCCCATTTGGGAACCCTAGAGAATGTGTGAGAGGGTATCAACCCAACAGGGCTGCGTGTTTATATAAAAAACGAGCGCCAAATGTTAAGGCTCGGTTGCTGCTTGTGTTTTGAAGAAAAGGAAGGGATGAGTTCTTTTGGGCCCTATTTGGGCCAAGTTGTCTTTTAAAAAAATTATTTTGGAAAAGGCATGTACAAAAGAAAAGCCGTGCACGAGAAAAAATTGATTTGAGAAAAATTGTGAGAAGTGTTGGGAAAAGAGTCTTCGATGCTTATTCAGAAAACCCTAGGCTCTCTTATATAGGGAGAGACCTTAAGGGTAAATTACAGAGAGGTCTATAAAAGATAAAGAAATAACGACAAGATACATAAAGAGATAATAAAACTACGAACTATCTCTACACTCCCCCTCAAGGTGGAGCATAGATGTCTATCATGCTCAGCTTGGATGAACATCTCTGAAACGGTCTTCTGAGCAGTGGCTTGGTGAATACATCTGCAGTCTGATCTCCTGAGCTCACATGTGCAGTAGATATCAATCCTCTCTGGATCAGGTCCCTAGTGTAATGGCAGTCAACTTCAATATGCTTGGTCCTTTCATGGAAAGCTGGATTGTTGGCAATGAACAATGCTGCCTGATTGTCACACTGAAGCTTCATAGGTAGGGGCACAACTACATGTAGATCTTCTAGTATTGAACGAACCCACATCATTTCCGTGTTGGCTTGAGCCATGGCCCTATATTCGGATTCGACACTGGACCTTGCCACAACAGTTTGTTTCTTGCTTTTCCAAGAAACCAAAGAGCCTCCAACAAACACTGCAAACCCTGAGGTTGATTTTCGGTCCTTAGGACATCCTGCATAATCTGCATCTGCACACGCTGAGACGGATAAGTCTGTGCCCTTTCTGAATAGCAGCCCTGAGCCTGGAGAAGACTTCAGATACCTCAGTATCATGTGTATAGCATCCATGTGAACCTGTCTTGGCCGCTCCATAAATTGACCCACCCTGCTAACTGCAAATGCAATGTCTGGACGAGTAATGGTAATGTAGAGGAGTTTTCCCACCATTTCTCTATATCTCCTCTTATCTACTTCATCCGTATCACCATCATACAGCTTCATGCTATGGTCCATGGGAATACTTGATGGTTTGCACCCATCCATGCCAGTCTCAATCAGGAAGTCTGTAATATACTTCCGTTGTGTCATCACCAAGCCTTGTGCATTCCTTGCAAATTCCAACCCCGGAAAATATCTTAGAGTTCCAAGATCCTTTGTAACGAACTGACGGCCTTGGAATGCCTTCGCCCTCTCTATGCCCTGAACATCGTCTCCTGTAACAAGAATAACATCCACATAAACCATAATGACAACTGTACCTGCCGATGACTTCTGGACAAACAATGAGTGATCGGCATTTGACCTCTTGAATCCCTGTTGCTCAATCAGGTTGGACAACTTCTGGAACCATGCTCTCGGACTCTGTTTGAGGCCATATATCGCCTTGTGAAGTCTACAGTCCATCTGCTTCTCCCCCTCAGCAGTAAACCCAGGTGGCTGCTGCATATAGACTTCCTCCTGTGAGTCTCCGTACAGAAAGGCATTCTTGACATCTAGTTAAGATATACTCCAATCACGCACCACAGCAACAGATAAGAGAATACGAAGGGTAGAGTGTCTCGCTACTGGAGAGAATGTATCCATGTAATCCACACCATAGGTTTGAGTAAACCCACGGGCGACCAAGCGTGCTTTGTACCTATCCAACATGCCATCTGCATGATATTTGACTGCGAAGACCCATTTACAGCTCACAACGGATGCATCAGAAGGTGCAGGGACCAAAGACCATGTGCCACGAGACTGTAGGGCCCTCATTTCTTCTTCCATTGCTAATCTCCAGCAATCATTCTTCAAAGCTTCCTGGTATGTCCGTGGTATATCCACGGAAGACAAGGCTGTGGCAAATCTCTGAAAATCACCAGTGAGACGGTGAAAAGAAACCTGTGAAGCAAATGGATAAGATGCACATTGCCTTCTCTGCTTCCGAATAGCAATCGGAACATCAAGATCATCATCTGTTGTACTGGATGAGCTAGGGTCTACCTGTACTGAAGGATCCTGCACATGTACCAAACCTGACCCGTCAGTAGTAATGCCATCTGAACATACCTGAGGCGTGATGATCGGCTGCTGTGTAGTCTGAGCAGGACCTAACCGACGTGTATAGAATTTAGGTAACGGTGATATGATAGGCCCATATAAAAAAATTGGATGGATCTTTACAAAAAAAGAAAAAAAGAAGGAAAAAGGAAAGATGGCTATTAGAAAAAGGAGTAGCCGCAAGAAAAAAAATTCATTTGAGATGTTTTGTTTCTCCCCATTTTCTCATCTTCTCCCAACTTTGTCGATGCCACTGTTTTCTGACAAGTATGGGAGAAAGGGGGAGTATTGTGTAGAGTTATATAGGTCAGATTCTCCAGATTCCGGACCCGCTAGATTTCAGACTCTACAGTTTAGATTCAGACTCGACATATTAATTCAGAGTCAGTTCGATTGTACACGTATGCATCACTACTTGTGTGGTCCCCATCTTTGTTTTTTGGTCTCAGAGTTTTCATGTGATCCATAGGGACTTCGGAGTAGAGACCCCATTCTCTATGCCATAGTAGGCTAGGGTTTTCATGTGGTTTCATAAGGACTCCAAAGTAGAGATCTCATTCTCTGAGCAAGTATGGGAGAGACCCAATTCTTCGACGAGGAGACTTTTCAAACTCCATTCTCCAACGACTATGGACTCTGACGATGGTGTATCCATGGCCTTTTCAGTTCGACCCTTCAGAGATGGAGCAATTGTCCACGTGATTCAATCTTCTACATGCGGCGAGACAGAGTACTCCAAAAAGACCCAGGTCGACTCACACTCCAGTTCGTTTGTTCCACCTACACGGCACGAGAAGCAACATCCTCGACATTAACGGTAGTTTTTTTTGAAAGCCAGAAGCAGGGGGAGACACTCAGTGGTGTTCGTCCCATTGTCTATAGTGTCTTGTATTTTGATTTTGAGTGATTTCTTTCTATATGTCCAAGTTGAGCATTGCATGCTCCAGCTTGAGGGGGAGTGTTGGAGTATATGCATCACTTGTGTAGATGGGTAATTGGATCCCTCCATTATCCAATTACCACATACAGTGGTTTAGTCCTACATCTACCAATTGTGGGACTTGGAAACTCAGTGGGAGATGAGAGAAAGTTCAATGAACACATCAACCCTTTGAGCATTCCCCCATGGTTTCATCCTGCTTTTTATGGAGTAGAGTTCCACGTAAAATCCAGTTGTTCTTGTTCTTTATTCTTCTTCTCTGATATTACGCTTCTGCTTTCTTCATTTTCTAATAAGGTATCATAGCGGGTCGTTCTTGGTTGATTTTGAAGAGTTATTCTTGACGAATATTTTTTTATTGTTCAAGATCGGTAAAGTTCGAGTTTCAATTTTTAGATTTTCTTGAAAACCTTATTTTAAGTTGTCACAAATTTTCGAAAGACCGATTCGTGAAGATCTACTATTGTTCGATTCAAGTTTATGATCGTGATTGTTCAGTTCAAGTTATAAGTTTTTGTTGTCGCATATGAGTTCCTGTACCTCTTCTCTATTTTATTTTTCCAGTTGTCTACTTTATGTAATTTACCCATAGCTACTCTCCTATATAAGAGAGCCTAGGGTTTATGGAATAAACAACTTGCTCATTTCTCCCAACATGGTATCAGAGCGACGGTCCTAGACCGGAGTTCTCGAAACCCTAACCCTACCCCACCACACCCGCCGGCCTCTCTCTCTCTCTCTCCCTCCATCCGATCGGCGCCGCCCTCTGTGCGCACCCCTCGCGCATCGCCGATCGTCCTCGCGCATCTCCAGGGCCTGCGTGTTTTCCATCTGTGCGCATCCCAGCGCGAGCGCGTGAGGCTTCTCCCATCTGCACGCGAGGTTGCGCGCATCCCATCTGTGCGCGTGAACTCCTGCGCGTGACCGCCTACGCGCAAGGCTGTGCGGCTTCCGTGCGGCTGCCGTGAACTCCTGGTGCGCATAACAGTGCGCATCCCGTGCACTAGCACCAGCACAGTGCGCATCTTGTACGCGTGAACTGCACTGTCAGCGTGTGACCAGTGCGTATCCAGTGCGCGTGAACTTCCAGCGCGCGACCGACGCACCAGCGGGTGTAACTCCTACACGCGTGCAAGTGTCCATCCCTAAAGCGCAGAAAATCACCATCATGGGTTTAGTTGCGTGAGGTCTACACGTGCAACTAAACCCGTCTATGTCATTGTAGACAAATCACATATTTGGTCAATTGTTCCAGTCTTCAATATCCAGTATGTCAGAAAGCAAGGCAGATATCCCATCTATTGGCGCATTCCGTGGTCCAGTGCCTATTGTAAAGATGGACGGTACCAACTATGAACTGTGGGCAATGCAGTTCATGAGCATGATGAAGTCAACGGGTAAGAAGCATATTCTTACCGAACCAGAGCCTGCTGAGAAGACTGGAACCAATGCCTCTTGGGAGGCTGATGATGCATACGCCAAGGTTTGGCTATCTGGTACATTGGCTATTGAAATTGCCAATGACATCCTACACCAACCCACAACCAAGGATATGTGGGATATTCTGGCCGCTACATATTCTCAGACGAAGAACGAGACGAAGATTCTGCAACTCCAGCATGATATATTCACAATAAAGTAGAATGGTCGCCCGTTACATTCTCTCTATACATCACTGAGAGGGATGTTTGAGAAGCTCTATAGCTTCATGCCCCGTACAGCTACGCCAGAACAACAGAAGACATACAGGAACGCGACCATGGTCGGTGTGTTCCTGGCTGCACTTGATCTTGAGTATGAGGCGGCACGATCACAGATTTTGGCGGACTCTACTATTCCTTCCATGGAGGAAGCTTTTCATAGATTGAGTCGGATCACAGTTCCTTCCACAGCTGTGAGTCAGAATTCTTCAGCCATGGCAGCAAACAGAGGTCGCAGATTTCATCACCAGAGCCGTGGACGTGGACCTCGTGGAAGAGGTGGCCGCACTAGGCCAACATGCACCTACTGTCACCGAGTCAGGCACAATGAAGATACATGCTATTCGAAGCACGGATTTCCTGTATCCGCACGAGCTGCTGAGCAGATAGAGCCCCCATCTGCTGCTACCTTGGATCAACGGTTCGACGATCTTGTTGCCCGTCTGAGGGGCATTATTCCACCATCTGGACCAGCACCGACTGCAGAGAGTCATTCTGATGCCGTTGCTTCTGCCTCTGCGTCTACCAGTACTTCAGGTAGTATACTTGCACTGAACAATAGTAGATCCGATACTTTACCATGGATTATGGACTCGGGCGCTACACATCACCTATGTGGCGACCAGAGTTTGCTTTCAGGATATACTCAGATCCCTCCAGGTCGGACAGTTGTGATTGCCAATGGCACTCATTCCCCATCACTGGACAGGGGGAGGTTAGATTGACATCTTCTATGCAGCTCAAGAACGTGCTACATGCACCGGATTTTTCAATGAATCTATTGTCAATTAGTCAGATTACGAAGGATCTACATTGTCGGGCAATTTTTGATCCATCTTCTTTGATATTTTAGGACATCCATACGGGCAACGTGATTGGTCGTGGCTATGAGCAAGGAGGCCTCTACCGCCTGAATCAGACTCCCTTTGCTGGAACCTCATCCTCTCCTTCGGGACAAGCATCAACATTATTATGGCAGCTGCGTTTTGGTCATTTACCGCTTCAGAAGTTGCGTCAAGTTCTACCCTATGGTCTTTCTCACACACCTATTCAGTGTGAGGCGTGTCAGTTGGGAAAGCATCACAGGTCGTCCTTTCCCAGTCGTCCAGGTCGGAGCAGTAACTCCAAGTTTGAGTTGTTTCATGTCGATGTCTGGGGTCCAAGTCGTGTTCCCGATCAATAGGGACACAAGTTTTATATTGTATTTGTGGATGATTTCTCTAGAGTGTCATGGGTGTTTCTGATGAAGAATAAATCTGAAGCAGGAAATATTATTATCCATTTTCTGAATGAAATACAAAATGTTTTCTCCACATCTGTCAAGCTTGTGAGAAGTGATAATGCTTTAGAGTTGTGTACCAACAGTCTGGCCAATTACTACTCCTCAAAAGGGATTATTCACCAAACATCTTGTGCTCATACATCTCAACAGAATGGGATTGCTGAAAGAAAACACCGTCACCTTCTTGATGTCACAAGATCACTTCTTATACAGAGTCATGTTCCCTACTCCTACTGGGGTGATGCGGTTCTCACTGCATGTTACCTAATCAACCGTATGCCTTCGTCTGTCTTGAATGAACAGATTCCGTTTTCACTCATTCATCCTAACAAGGATCTGTTCACTCTTACTCCTCGTGTTTTTGGGTCAGTTGCGTTCGTCCATCAGTTGTCGCCCGGTACTGACAAGCTCTCTCCTAGGGCTGTCAAAGTGTGTCTTTGTTGGGTACTCCAGAACTCAAAAGGGATACAAGTGTTTTGATCCTGTGCGTCGGCGGTATATAATCAGTGCAGATGTTACATTTTTTGAATCTGTTATGTATTTTTCAGCATCAGGAGACAAGCAGGTACCATCTATACCTCCTGATGCCATATACATGACACCACCACCTCAGATGCCGACACCACCACCACCACCACCGCCGCCGCCGCCGCCGCCACCACCACCACCGCTACTGCCACCGCTTGTCTCACCACTACCATTCCATTACACCCGCAGGCTTCCTCCAACTCATGGTCCTGACCCGTCAACTAGCTCGCCTATGGTATGTAATGAAAATATTAATGTTGATGGATCTAACGACATTTCTGAGCAGGATATAGTGCAGGAGCCAGATGAAAATACAGATGATTTGGATGTTTAAATTGCTATACGGAAGTCGAAGAGAAGCTGTGCCAAATATCCATTATCAGCAGCCGTGTCTTTTGAGAGACTATCTGGAGAATTCAGGTCGTTTGCTATGGCACTTTCAGCTACAGACATTCCACGGAATCATCATGATGCTCTGCAGGATGCTAGATGGCGGCTAGCAATGGAAGAAGAAATAGCGGCACTGCAGTCCAGAGGAACTTGGAGCTTGGTTCCTATACCTCCAGATGTGCAACCAGTGAGCTGCAAGTGGGTGTTTACAGTGAAGCACAATGCAGATGGCACCATTGACAGGTACAAGGCACGCCTTGTTGCACGTGGCTTCACACAGACATACGGGGTGGATTACCTTGACACATTCTCGCCTGTGGCACGTCATTCCACTCTGCGGATCTTGTTATCAGTTGCAGTTGCTAGAGATTGGCCGCTTTATCAGCTGGACGTGAAGAACGCATTCCTATATGGCGAATTGCAGGAGGAAGTCTATATGCAACAGCCACCTGGGTTTGCTGTTGAGGGGGAGTGTTCCAAGGTATGCAGGTTACATAAGGCCATCTATGGCCTTAAGCAGAGCCCCAGAGCATGGTTTCAGAAGCTCTCAGATCTTTTTGAGAAACAAGGATATAAACGTTCCAATGCTGATCATTCCTTGTTTGTACAGAAGACTGCTAGAGGTATCATTGTAATCATGGTTTATGTTGATGATATCTTGATTACAGGAGATGATGAGCAGGGCATTAAGCAGGCAAAAGAAAGGCTGGGAACCGAATTGGTCACCAAGGACTTGGGAGTCTTTAGATATTTTCTGGGGCTGGAGTTTGCTAGAAATCCATATGGATTAGTCATGTCGCAGAGGAAATATGTTACAGACTTATTGAGTGAGACAGGTATGCTAGGGTGTCGACCTGCTACGACACCCATGGATCCCAGCATGAAGCTCTATGATGATGACACAGAAGAGGTGGACAGGAGAAGGTACAGAGAACTGGTAGGCAAACTATTGTATGTCACGATCACTAGACCTGATATATCATTTGCAGTGAGTCGTGTGAGCCAGTTTATGGAACAACCATGTCAGGTCCATATGGATGCAATACACATTATTCTGAGATATCTAAAATCATCTCCAGGTGCAGGCTTGCTATTTAAGAAGGGAAAGGTGATCTCTATCACAGCATGTGCTGATGCAGACTATGCAGGATGCCCCAAGGACAGGAAATCCACCTCAGGATTTGCAGTCTATGTTGGAGATGCCCTAGTCTCGTGGAGGAGCAAGAAACAGACAGTAATAGCTAGATCCAGTGCTGAATCCGAATACAGGGCTATGGCCCAAGCTAGCACAGAAATGATGTGGGTGAAATCTTTACTTACAGATCTATGTCTTGATATACCGCTTCCTATGATGTTGGAATGTGACAATCAGGCCGCCTTGTTCATTGCAAACAACCCAACCTTTCATGAGAGGACCAAGCACATTGAGGTTGACTGTCACTACATACGTGACATGATTCAGAAGGGGTTCATTACTACATCTCACGTCACATCAGAGAACCAGACAACTGATATATTCACCAAGGCATTACTTCGAGGTCCATTCCAGAAGTGTGCGTCCAAGCTGAGCATGATTGATATCTATGCTCCATCTTGAGGGGGAGTGTTGACGCATATGAGTTCCTGTACCTCTTCTCTATTTTATTTTTCCAGTTGTCTACTTTATGTAATTTACCCATAGGCTACTCTCCTATATAAGAGAGCCTAGGGTTTATGGAATAAACAACTTGCTCATTTCTCTCAACAGTTTTCTTTCTTGAAACCCCAAATCTACATATTCTGATGATCATCATGAAGATTCTGAGGATTTTGTTACATGTTTTTGGTTCAAGTTTGAAAATGTATCTAGGGTTTTCCGAAACCCTTGATCTACGGTCACCAACATATGTAAAGATCCATTCCCGTGCGCCGGCGACAACTATCCCTTCATGCGGCGAGCCCTAAAGCTCTAGTTAGGATCCTCTCGCTCCCGATCTCTTGTGCATCTGTCAGCACCAACTTCTCCTTTGTAACTCAAGGCTAAAGGCTTTCTCTTGTTCAACCCAGGCAGCGACAACATCAGGCGCAACAGGTCGAAAAAAATGAGAAAGAAGAAGATATTCGAAGGTGGTGTCCATGATCTAGTGAATTCCTCGACATCCTCGATCTGGAAGGATCTCCAGAAGCGCCGACCTCCTCTCCCTCGATGCCACACCAGCTATGCTGCCAAGACGCACCAAGAAGCACCGATTTAAGCTGCACCTACCTCCGATGGCATCTTCAGGTGGCAGCGAGGCCTCCACCCTCTCAGCTCCCCCTGGCGGCGACAACAGTCCAGCCTGGGCGGAGGAGGTGTCATCTCTACACGCACACCTCCATCGACGACGAGATCAGGCCGAGATCCCATCGAGAATTCCAGGAGAACCTCTTCATGCGACACATCTACTGGCAACGGCGATCTTCTGCTCCTCAGTGGCAGTGGGTTCCCCATTTGGGAACCCTAGAGAATGCGTGAGAGGGTACCGGCCCAATAGGGTTGCGTGTTTATATAAAAAACGAGCGCCAAATGTTAAGGCTCGGCTGCTGCTTGTGTTTTGAAGAAAAGGAAGGGATGAGTTCTTTTGGGTCCTATTTGGGCCAAGTTGTCTTTTAAAAAAATTATTTTGGTAAAGGTATGTACAAAAGAAAAGTCCTGCATGAGAAAAAAATTGATTTGAGAAAAATTATGAGAAGAAAGGCCATATAAAAAAATTGGATTGATCTTTACAAAAAAAGAAAAAAAATACGGAAAAAGGAAAGATGGCTATTAGAAAAAGGAATAGCCACAAGAAAAAAATTCATTTGAGAATGTTTTGTTTCTCCCCATTTTCTTGTCTTCTCCCATCTTTGTCGATGCCACTGTTTTCTGACAAGTATGGGAGAAAGGGGGAGTATTGTGTAGAGTTATATAGGTCAGATTCTCCAGATTTCGGACTTGCTATATTTCAGACTCTACAGTTTAGATTCAGACTCGACATATTATTTCAGAGTTACTTCATTGTACACGTATGCATCATTACTTGTGTGGTCCCCATCTTTGTTTTTTGATCTCAGTGTTTTCATGTGATCCATAGGGACTCCGATATAGAGACCCCATTCTCTATGCCATTGTGGGCTAGGGTTTTCATGTGGTTTCATAAGGACTCCAAAGTAGAGATCTCATTCTCTGAGCAAGTATGGGAGAGACCCAGTTCTTCGACGAGGATACTTTTCAGACTCCATTCACCAGCGACTGTGGACTCTGACGAGGATGTATCCATGGCTTTTTCAGTTCGACCCTTCAGAGATGGAGCAATTGTCCACATGATTCAATCTTCTACATGCGGCGAGACAGAGTACTCCGAAAAGACTTAGTTCGACTTACACTCCAGTTCGTTTGTTCCACCTGTACGACACGAGAAGCAACATCCTCGACATTAACTGACAGTTGTGTTTACGTTGAGTTGATATTGTCTATAGTGTCTTGTATTTAGAGTTTGAGTGATTTCTTTCTAAATGTCCAAGTTGAGCATTGCATGCTCCAGCTTGAGGGGGAGTGTTGGAGTATATGCGTCACTTGTGTAGATGGGTAATTGGATCCCTCCATTATCCAATTACCCCGTCTAGTGGTTTAGTCCTACATCTACCAGTTGTGGGACTTGGAAACTCAGTGGGGTCTATATAAGAAGTCTCATACCTCCTATATCAGATGAGAGAAAGTTCAATGAACACATCAAACTTTTGAGGCATTCCCCCATGGTTTCATCTTGCTCCTTATGGAGTAGGGTTCCACGTAAAATCCCGTTGTTCTTATTTTTTATTCTTCTTCTATGATATTGCGCTTCCGCATTCTTCGTTTTCTAACAAAATATGAAGGCATAAATATATCATTCAACACTCCCCCATGAGATGGGCCATAGATGTGAATCATGCTTAGCTTGGAACAACATCTCTGAAAAGGCCCTCTGGCTAGAGCTTTGGTGAAAATATCTGATGTCTGTTCCCTTGAGTTGATGTGGGAAGTATATATAAAGCCTTTCTGAATCATGTCATGTGTATAGTAGCAATCTAACTCAATATGCTAGGTCCTCTCATGGATGGCATGGTTGTTGGTGATGAAAAGAGCAGCCTAGTCATTACATTGCAACTACATAAAAAGAAGAGTGTCAATAGCTAAATTAGTCAGAACGGAAAACCACATCATCTCAGTACTCCCCTGTATATTGCTCTGTACTGTGACTCAATACTCGGTCTAACAACCATATACTGCTTCTCGCTCTTCCATGCCACCAAACAACACCTTATAAATACTGCAAAATCAGATGTAGATTTCCTATCCTTGGGGCATCTCGCATAGTCTGCATCTGCCCAAGCTGTAATGCCAAGGAATGTCCCTATGCTAAAGAACAATCAGGTACCTTAGAATCATGTAACATTCATACATGTAGGTCTGTCTTGACTACTCCGTAAACTAGCTTACTTTGCGTATAGAAAAAGAGATATGTGGCATGGTGATGTCACATGGAGGACCATCCCAATAAGATCCATGTATCCTATATTTTCAACTTCCTTTGTATCATCATCATATTGCTTCATGTTAGTGTCCATGGGAATCTGGCAGATCTGCAGTCTGCCATGCTTATCTTTGAAAGGAGATCTGTAACATACTTCCTTTAGGTCATCATAAGCCCCCATCGGTTCCTGATGAACTCAAGACTTAGGAAGTATCATTATTCGATAATGTCCTTGGTGAGAACCTATTGTCCAAGGAACTCGTTAGAGCACTAATGCCCTGCACGTCATCTCCTATAACAATGATGTCATCGATATATAGCAGAATGATAACTATACCTCTCTAAGACCTATGAACAAATAATGAATGATCTGGAGTTGATCTCACAAACCCCTGTTACTATATCAAGTATGAGAGCTTCTAGAACCATGCCTTCGTTTTCTGTTTAAGGTCACATGAAACCTTTGTTAAGTTTGCAAACCTTCTGACATTCACTGTCAGTAGCGAACCAAGGTAGTTGTTGCATGCACACCTCCTATTACAGATCAACATAGACAAAGGTGTTCTTCACATCCATCTAAGACAAGGACCAATCTCAAGCAACTGCGATTGAGAGGAGAATCCAAAGAGTAGAATGACGAGCCTCTCGAGAGAAGTTATCCTGATAGTCCACCACATAAGTATGGGTGAACCCACGAGCCATAAGCCTAAACTTATAGAGATAGACACTACCATATGTATGGTTCTTCACTATAAACACTCATTTGTAGCCAACCGGGGATGCCTAAATATGAGCAGTAACCAAACTCCATGTACTATGGGACTGGAGTGCTTCCATCTCCTCCATAGCACGACACCACTGACTGTCTTTCATAACCTCTTGATTTGTTTATGAGGACTCTATAGCTGAGAGACCTCTGATAATCGTCCTGAAATCCACAGACAAACACCCGAAAGAAACATATGCAACAAGATGATACGTAACACACACATTTATTTTCGAAGAGCAATGGGATGATCCATGTAATCTGCATGATTTTTAACCTATGATACAAGCTGCTCAACATGTAAACAGCGGAATATACAAATCACCGATTCAATCAGTAGAAACCAAGTGCTCAAAATTTACCTGAGGCGTACTGGATGACAGACAAGGCTCATAAGCAGAGGGTACGGTTGGCTGCCTACTAGTGTAAAGTAGAGCTGGAGCTAATTAGCATGGGGTGGAGATGGTGATGGCGTAGGATGAACTACATGATAAGGTGTTGGTGGAGTGGGAGGAAGGGTTATGTCTACCTCCTCACCAGATTCAGATTTGGTCATCATGTAACTTGTAGGAGTAAAGTACATGACCGACTTAAAGAAAGTGACATCAGCACTATCGTAGTACTTCCCTCTATACGGTGCCCTCTTTGGGTCCAGGAGTATTCCACAAAGACACATTTAATAGTTTTGAGAGAGATCTTGTCACGACTAGGGGTTAGATATTGAACAAAAGTCACTAAATGAAATACACAAGATATTAGGGAGAAAAGATCACTATTAAGAAAGACAATCGAAAAAAAAATCATTTCACCTACACAGAGGACAACATCTGATTGACTAGATAACATGTAATGAGAGGAGTACGACTCTGAATGAGAAGGGTCCTGGTCACATCAAGAAAATGACACCGTTTGCGTTCTGCAATATTGTTTTGTTGAGAAATCTAAGGGTAAGAAGTCTGATGTATAATTTCAGGAGATCTAAAGAAGTGGGGGTAATTGAGTAGTACACAACTCCAAGTCATTATCAGAGCGAATGTATTTATTCATAGAAAAAATATTCTTTATTTAATAAATATAATCTTGAATGAAATACCCAACCTCAGACTTGTTTTCAAACAAAAAACCCATAACAATCTAGAGTAATCCTTGACATCTTACCCCTGATGGTCAGAGACATGACTGGGATCCTAGATATCAAAATGTAGAAACTCAAATACATAGCTATTGCTACTACTTTGATGACCAAGATAACTAGAATGATAATGCTTCCCAAGCTGACAAGTCTCGCATTGAAAGGTATATTGAAATGGAATCTGTGGGGGGACTCTTCACATCTTCTGCAAAAGAAAATGACTTAACTGAAGATGCCACATGTAGGGGAAGATTGACCTAGTGTGAATGGAAGAAGCACCAACATACGAAGATTGGACCGGTTTGTAGAGACCTCCTTGCTCATAACCACATCCTATCACCTTGCCTGTGAGTGTATCTTGAAACACAAGAGAAGGGGGGGTCAAGTATGGCTTCACCATGTAAATCCTTTGTGATTTGACTAATAGATAAGAAAATCATTTAAAATCAAGAGTATAAAGAATATTCTGTGAGTGCATGGATTGTGCCAATCGAATCTCCCCCTGCCCTGTAATGGAGAATGCGTCCCACTAGCAATAACAATTGTTCTGCTAGGATGAACAAATCTCTAGGAAGTGAACTAAGTTGTATCTCCACATAGGCGGCTTGGTTGGAAGATGAATCTAAATCGGTGGTGTCGGAACAATGGCAATCATTAACCTTTGTGGTAACTGCAATAGTGAAGTTGGCTTGGAAGCTGGCTTTATGCAAGAGGTTTGTATATATTTACAAGAACGAAGTGCGTAATTGCAGGGGGTGGATAAGGCTCCAAGATGCCTGAGATGAGATGGTCAGACTTGATAAATAGGAAGATTCCCGAGACCTCAATGCTAAAGAGTTCTCATAACAAGCTGAATTCTAGAACATTATTTAAGAAGAACATAAAAACTTTGGTGTTGAAAGTTCGTCGATGTGACGGTTAGTGGTAGACATCGTCTTAACCTCATTCCCTTCTTATTGGAGGCCGGTTAAGGTGGAAGCTTATCGTGCAGTAGATGAAACTTTGGTTACCTATTTTCGTTGAATCTATTGGCATACACAACGTAGTAAATGGTGGTGTTTGGGCACATGTGCCACGATTATCTCTAAGGCCCGTCAATTTTAATTGATGAGAGTGTTCTCATTCGATGATGTACGAGTTGCGATTCTGGATCTTAATAGGAATGGGTCTCCTGTCTTCTTTTCTAAGATTTCTAAGATGTACGTCTAGGCGAAGTTATGTATATGGTGGAGGGGTGTACGCATGGTTTCATGGCTCTAATCTAAGATGTACGTCAAGGCGAAATTATGTATATGGTGGAGGGTTGTACGCATGGTTTCATGGCTCTAAGCACATCAATTGTGCACTTCTCTTTCTCCTTCCAAATAAAGTGTCAGAATGAGCACAAGATTTTAGGTCAATTGTGCTCTAAAAATGCAGCCTATCTGATAGTGGCATAAATGTTGGCAAATAGGTTGAGTGAGGTTATGAATGATATAATTTCCCCAATTGTAGAGATATATTCATGTTTATGTATTCTTTTCTCAATTTACTTTTATTTCATCTATCTTATGTAATTTACCCACATGTCTCTCCTCTATATAAGAGAGCCTAGGGTTTCATGGAATAAACAAGTTTTCTCATTCCGACATGGTATCAGAGCGGTGGTCCTAGACCGAAGCTCTCGTACCCAGAGACCCTAATCCTAACCCCATCGTGATACCTCTCTCTCTCTTCCTCGAGTGCACCGTCACTGCACCCTCTCTCTTCCTCGGGGCGTGTCGTTGCTGTCGTTGCACCTCTCTCTTGCGGGTGCACTGCCACACCTACCTCTTCTTCGAGTACGCCACCGTCGCATCTCTCCCTCTGCTGTTGCGTGCAGCACACGTCACCACGGGAACACACCCCAGTGCGTGTGCCTTCTACGATAATCTCAGGGACACCATTAACGACTTCGAAATCCATATCGGAGTTCACTAGTAGTTGATGGGGTTGGCTTCTTGAGTCTACACATGCAACCAAATCCCCTTCTATCTGTATAGATAAAGTTTTCTAGTCTACGATCCTAGTCTTCTCTAGCCAGCAACATGTCAGAAAGTGAAATTGATATCCTCGCCAAGGTTTGAAAAAATGAAAGGCGGAACGAGGCGTTTTCCCTGGAGGCGAGGCGAGGCGTAGCCTCGAGGCGGTCGAGGTGTAAGCCTCAGTTTGTATAGAAAAATACTGAAAATATTTATGATGAAATTATCTTAATTGACATATATATAATATATAACATTATAATATATGATGAAATTATGAAGATAAGAATGTGAAGGAAAAGATAGGTAAATTCCGTAAACTTATCTACTAAATTTCTACCCAATCAAAAATAGAATCATGAGCTATAATTGTCATTAAAGTATGATAGACAACATATTGTTCGCTAAAAAGTATTGTGGTGCATAAAAAATTATGATTAGATATTTTTTTTGAAGCCAAAGAAGGGGGAGACACTCAAAGGTGTTCACCCCGAACATTTATTAAAAAAGATACCGAGACATTACAGGTATACAAAAAAAGAGGCCCCGGTCAGAGCCACGACTCCAGTACATATGACACCTAACTGGACACATTTTCTTTATAAAACCTTTGTCCAGAGAAAACCAACGCATTCCTAGCCAACCATAGCACCCATACCACAGCTATCGGGTGGAGCAGTTCCCTACGCGAAAGGCCCTTGGCCGTCACCAGGCACCCACAGAAGGAGGCAACGCTATCCGTACTTACCCAAACCAGGTCAGCATCGGCCCAAATCATCCTCGTAGTAGTGCACCTGAAGAAGAGATGGCCCATAGATTCAATCTCCAGCCCACAGAGGAGGCACCTATCTGACACCGACCTAGAAGCCTTGAGCATCTCTCCCGCGTCATCAATCGCTCCCTCTGAAACAACCACATGAAGAAACCTATCATCTCAGGAAGCCCGAGCCCCCAAAAGAATCCGCAGTCTCTCGCCATATCCGAAGAAAAAGAAGGCGGCGACCGGCAGATTGCAGCGTACGCCTTTCTTACAGAGAAGCTCCCTTTGCGCCAGACCAATGGTCCTGCCCCTGTGAAGGGCCGGGCATCTCCTTAAGCGACTCCAACAAGACGAGAAACTCTTCTAATCGCTGATCGGAGAAATTAGACCGGAAAAGAGGCATCCGATTCCCTTTCGACCAACAATCAGCCACCCTCGCCTCCGGATCCGCAACCAATGCAAAAAGAAAGGGGAAGAGGTCGCAAAGACAACGCCCGGACGTCCAATCGTCCCTCCAAAAGGTCAAGATCTCCCCGCTCCCCATCACCAGTCTGAATAGCTCCCGAAACCTCGGCGCCATCGAAAATATGCCCTTCCACAAGGGCGAAGGTCTCAACCCCCTGTCCACACGCCTCCGGCACAACACCACTTGGCACATAAATTCGATGCAGAATGGTCGAGCAAAGATCGGTTCCATCTCCCCACACCCTGTCCATCCACTTCAGCAATAAAGCCTCGTTGAGCAACTCCATCTTCTTGACTCCGAGTCCGCCCTCTCTCTTCAGCAGCGTGATAATATCCCAGTTGACGAGAGGTATGCCAGTGGAACCACTTCCGTTCTCCCCCCATAGAAATCGCCGCATCAAGCACTCGAGCGTCCTCCTAATCCCCTTTGGGAGGAGCCTTGTGGAAGAGATGTAAACCGGGATAGCCGCCAGAACGACCTTCAGAAGAACAAGACGTCCGCCTTTAGATAGGATAGTGGATTTCCACCCCGCAAGCCGCTTCTCTAACTTCTCCACCAGGGGTAGCCAATCTGCCCTCCTAGCCCTTCCAACAGTCAGAGGGATCCCAAGATAGTGGATAGGGAGTCCCGTACATGCCGTACCCAGCAGATGCCCACATCTGTCGGCTTCCTCGTCATCCATAGAAAACGTCACCACCTTAGACTTGTTGCGATTATGGACCAAGCCCGACATCTCACTAAAAATCTCGATAGTAATCGCCATACCAGAGACCTCGTCAGTACCCCTGTCAATGAAAAACATGGTGTCGTCTGCGTATTGGATGAGGGGACCCTCAGGTCATCTTTGGAGTATCCTCTAGTGACACCTCAGTTCTGAACACGGTCCACCATGCAAGCAAGAACGTCGGAAGCCAAATAAACAACAAGGGGGCCAGAGGGTAGCCCTGCCTCACCCCTCTCTGAGGCTGAAAAAAGCCCCCCTCAGGCCGCCCATTGAGGAGCACCGTCATCGAAGCAGTAGTCACGCATCGCTTCATCCACGAAATCCAGAGGGGAGGGAACCCCCTCCTATGCATTGCCGTCCAGAGGAACTGCCAATCAATCGTATCATATGCCTTCACGAAGTCCACCTTCCATAGCAGGGCCTTTCCATCACATCTCTTCCAATCGACAAGAATTTCAGACGCAATTACGAAACAATCCGCAATCTGTCTCCCAGGAATAAATGCCGATTGGGACAGGGAATGATGAGATCAAGCACCTTCAACAATCTTGTTGCAAAAACCTTGGCCACAATCAAGTATAGCGCGTTGGAGACCGCAATGGGTCTAAAGTCCTCGATTCTATCGGCACCCTCTCGCTTTGGGATAAGAATCAGCAACGCCTTATTCACACGCTCAAACCCCGCATTGCAAAGGCATCACTCCCTGATAACCCCAAGAACCTCCTCCCTCACTAATCCCCAGAATTCCCTATAGAAGGAAACAAGGAATCCGTCCGGACCCGGAGCCCCCTCTCCATTAAGGTCCCGAACCGCCGTCTCCACCTCCTCCATGGACACTTCCCGGGTAAGGTTGGAAGCATGGGAATCAGATATCCGCGCCACGCCAAGTCCAGTCCACTTCCATTGTCTGCTCACCCCTTTGGAAGAGAGGTCTCTATAGTAGTCCACAATGGACCTTCCCACCTCACGGTTGCCTTCGTTTCTAACACCATCGAACACCATCGACCTGATGGCATTTCCGCGACGTCTAGCACCAGCCACACGGTGGAAGTAAGCCGTGTTGGCATCACCCTCTGCAATCCACTTCTGCCTGGATCTCTGCTTCCACTCAATGACCCTCTTCTTATCTTCCTCATTTATTTTCCACTGCGCGTCCGCTCTCTGTTTTAACTCTTCCCCTGTCAGAGGCCTCGAGTCCTCCAAGTTGTCCAGATCGCTGACTATCCGCTCCGCCTCCTCCCTGATTCGCAAAGCCCTCCCCTCAAAGTCGTCAATTTCTGAACAAATCTCGAGGCCGCAGAACCGTCCACCAGTGTATTGGACCAGTGCGACTCCACCAACTCCCGGAAGGAGTCCTCCATCAACCAAGCTTTCTCAAAACGAAAGAAGCCCCTCACGATAGGGGGCTCGCTAGAGTCCAATAGAATGGGGTTGTGATCCGAACAGGTTCTGGGCCTGCGAGTGACAAAATCCAAAGGGAAGGCGTCCAACAGATCCGCAGAAGCCAAGAACCGATCAAAGCGAGATCTGGATCCCACACTCCTCCAAGTGAACTTCAAACCAGTCGCATCCATAACCTCCAAATCCAGCGAATCCACCAAATCAAGGAAATCCTCCGACCCCGGATCCTGCCCCCCCCCAGCCTTGGTCTGTCAGAGGTGAACAAAGTAACATTAAAGTCACCACCCACCAACCAAGGGTACTCCTGGAACGCCTCTCTGGCCTCCTTGAGATCATCCCACAGTTGATTCCTCGTCGATGGCTGACACGGCCCATAAACGCAGGACAACGCGAGAACAGTACCCGACAAGCAGCACTCCAGAAGCACCGTGAGAACATGCGTTCCTTTCAGCTCCGCCCTCAAGGCAAAGGAAGACCCTTTCCATGCAACGACCATCCCCCCCGCTGTATCAACCGCCCCCACAGCACGGAATTCCGATAACGCCCCCGCCCCAAAGGACTTCCAAACCAAAGACGACACATTCTCCAATTTGGTTTCCTGCAATAGGACAATGTCGCAACCCCATTCAACCAATCTCGACCCCAAGATCCGCCTCTTATCTGGGTCACCCAGACCCCTTACATTCCATGAAAGTATCTTCATTTGGAACCACTTTGAGACCCCCCTATGGAGATCACCCCCACCATCCCCGCTATGGAAATCTTCTTCTCTGAAATGTTGCAGGATTCCACGTTCGCAGCACGCAAGCGAAGTCTCCTTCTATATCTTTTGCGGATTTCTTTTCTGACTCCGCAATTTCAACGCCACTCTGCTCCATGCACGCTCCTCGCTCTCTGCCCCCTGATTCTGTTTTACTCGCCATATCGTGCCAGTCATCTCTGCTCGACCCATCACCATAGCCTGATCCAAGACCGGGACGTGAGATCCCCCAACCACAGGGCCATCCCCATCAAAAAGTGTGCGTCCCCATCACCACATGGCCGTCCCCATCACCACAGGGCCGTTGTCGCGACCCCGATTCTCGGGTCGTCAGATCCTCCCATATTCGGATCTGGTTACTCAGCAATAATTTATTCAGCAATCACAACTAACATTCAAAAACATACTGCAAATAAAATACTCAGAAGAAAGTATTTCAACACTTTTCCATTCACAAAACAAAGTTCACATGATACATTATCCCATTATAACCGTTTACATGTATATCAGCCGGACGGAAATACACAAGAAGAATACTAACCACATTCCAAAGGAAAGCTACTGTGGATTGCTGGATGTCTACTATGTAAGCTGGCTAGATTACTAAAGTCCTTGCAATGGCTCGCCGACACATGTTGGGTTTTCCATAAATCATAGGATAAAAATTAGCGAATGCCAAGTAACGAAGAAGAGAAAAGCAAACAAATGGGTAATTTTTCAAATTTTGTTAGCACAAAAAGTTCCATTCATTCTCATTAATTTAAGTCCTATTCCTTTCTATTACACGTCAGGGATTAGTCCGGGTAATTACCTCACCACTATAAGGACTCCGAAGCTGTGGACACTTCGGGATTGGGGATTGCGTTGATCTTGGTAAGCTTATGCCGCCGCACGTCGCCTCAACCAATCCTCCAATACTACCCTGACAATTTCCTTTTCTTTTATTAATCAGGGTCTTAACCCTCAGCCTGGCAAACAAAGGAGCACACCGTCCTCAAGGACTCGGTTACTTAAAACCTCAAGCTAACATTTAATCATATAACCTTAATCATATAACCTAGCGGCTTTAAATACATGTTGTCGAGACCCAGCCGCTATTGAACAACCTGTGCCTCCACATGGCACGACCACATCTTCCGTCGTTTAATCCGAATATATTGTCTCCCAGTACCACGCGTTGCAAATCATTCATTTCGTGCGCACTTATCATAACATGGCAATCATGTACCACCTAGGTAGGAAAATGCCAATACGGGTTCCTTCCGATAAACCTACAGGTTGCATGCCCGACCTGTAGTTCTACTCCCAGTCATGCTTAACGTGACTCACAACCCTTTTCAGGAGCCAACTCAAAACACATCAATTCCCATGATGTAATTCCTCTGTTAAGCCTTAGATTAGCGTAACCATAATTACCGAGTATAGACTTACACATATATCAATTCATATATTTAAATACCCAACTTGTGCTCTTTTTAACTTCCAACCCTAACTTTCCAAACCACTGCATCCATACGGTATTTAGATCTTATTTTAGTGGGAATCACAAAGCAACTTTTCATACCTTCTTGAAGATGGCCAAATTAGGGTTCTTCGTAGCGAAGAAAATAAAATCAGAAATTTCAACGATCTTATATGAAAACCCAACAACAAAAGGAAGGATTTCGTTACCTAATCGAGCTCTCTCTCGTGTATGCAGTGCTTTATCGTGTTTCGTTTTCAGAAAGGATGATTTAAGGCTCCTAAAACAATCGAATTTCATTTTCATATCAAAAATGCTAAGAACGTGTCAAGAACGCGAAGAACGAACGAAGAACACGAAGAACGCGAAGAACACGAAGAACACGAAGAACGTCAAGAACATATTTTCTCTTGAAATTTCGACAGAGTTTCCCCTTATATCGGGACGTATTTCAAATAAAAACGAAAATAGTTTCCTCTATAAAATCAATCGAGAGGAAAACAACAACAAAACTGAAAGAATATAATCAAACTGCAAGCGTTGGAGAATCGGTAGACACCACGCATCTTAGGTGAGTGAATGTGTGACGAATCACAGGGTTCACTGACGTGCATAACCGCCCGCACCTAAGTAGAGTATTACACGGATTTCTCCATCAAAATAACTATAAAAGCGGAAAAGAAAGAACAATAAGCAATGGAGAATCGGTAGACACCGCACGTCTTAGGTGAGTGAATGTGTGACGAATCACAGGGTTCACTGACGTGCATAACCGCCCGCACCTAAGTAGGGTCTTACACAGATTTCACAGATTTCTCCTCGAACCACAACAAAAATAAATCAGAAAGAAAGATGAATCAAGAACAAAACTTGGAAGAAAAGAGGATGAATTGAAAGCCTAGCTTACGAAGCAAACTAAGAGAGGATCATACCTTCCTCCTCCTCTTTCTCCCGGCAGCGCTTCGCTAGCGCTCTTTCCCTGCCTCCCACTCCTCCTCCTGACCTCTCAACCCTAGCCCTTGGGTGGTGGTAGTAGTGGAAATCATAGAGAATGAATGTGTAGGGGGGCGTATTTATAGGCTCCAGAAAACCACTAACCATGGTTAGAAAATCATGGTTTAACACTTAACCGCAGTTAGCGGCCCATGGTTTTAGCCCATGGTTTTGGTCAAAACTTATCCAAAACTTAGGGCTTATGTTAGAACATTCCAGATGATTCTAGATTCGCTAATGATGCTTAATTAACACTAATCATGATTAACTTTCACTAATCGCGATTTAACTTTCACGGTTTGCGATTATCTTTTGCTAATTATTAATTAGTATTTGCTAATGATCATTAGTGGTTTTCAATCCGTCATTATTTTCTTTAATCATGCTTAATTAGTCTTAATGACAATCATTGTGGTTATTGACGTCTTAACCCTCCTTACTTCTCTTTCTTCCGAAAATCATAACAAATCGAAACGAAGTCAGATTCACACGAAACAAATTCCTTGGTTTTCTCTTGACGAGTCGAATCTTATGATATAGGATCCGAGAGGGACCAAATTCAAGGCTTTACAACCGTCCCCATTATGATTAGATATATTTGTTATATGACTAATATATAAAATATGACAACATTGACATGCCTTAAATCTAATCTTGTTTTTTCTAGTTGGTATATTACGTTTCTCATCATGTCACCTCACTTAACACTAGCTTTTCTTTAAACTTTACGGATTGTGTATTTAAAAAGTGTAATATTTAAAATTCCAAGCATTCATCTTGTAAATATATATCTTAGACAACTATACATTTATAAGCATCTAAAACTACCAATAAGACAAGTTAAATCCTTAAAAAATGCTTTAAATTCCATAAAACGCCTCATAGACCACCTCACCCCGCCTCGACCGCCTCACTGCCTCGGATCGCCTCGACCTTCTGAGGCGTGCGCCTCATCAATTCCATCTGAGGCGTACGCCTCGAGGCTAAAAAGCCCCGCCTCATTCTGCCTCGACCGCCTCGAGGCTGGCCTTTTAATACCATGATCCTCACCACAGGCGCCTTCCGTGGTCCTGCGTCGATAGTCAAGATGGACGGGTCAAATTACGAGCTATGGGCCATGCGGTTCTTGAGCCTTATGAAGTCTATGGGTAAGAAGCACATTCTTACCAAAGAAGAGCCGATAGAGAAGACAGGGATACATGCCTCATGGGAGGCGGATGATGCATATACACATGTCTGGCTATCGGGTACATTAACATCAGAGATAGCCAATGATGTTCTGCACCACCTACTGCAAAGGTTGTTAAAGCATTCGTTGTATGCGTCTATTGTGTTGTAGCAGGGTAAATGGATCCTGGAGGAGATCCATTTACCCCATCCAGTGTTTAGTCCCACATCGTCCAACGGTGGGACGTGGAGGCTCTGGAGAGGCTATATAAGGAGCCCCAGACCTTCTGTATCCATTGAGAAAAAGGAATGAAGTATCCGCCCCGTTGAGGGCTTCTCCCGTGGTTTCATCCCGCTCCTCACGGAGTAGGGTTCCACGTTAAAATCCCGTTATTCTTATTTTTTCTTTATCTTTTTCCATGTTTACGCTTCCGCTTCCTATTTTCTAACATGGTATCAGAGCGGGTTCGATTCTCGGGATTTCATGTTGTTTATATTGTATTCGAGATTCGATTTGTGTTTTATCGTGAAGATCATTATTCCGTTCAAAGTTTTGTAAATTCTAGGGTTTCTATTGAAACCCTAATTCATGGAGTTCGGATCATGCTTGTTCAAAATTCCTCGGAGCAGTTTTTCACAATTCTGAAGATTTGATGTTACGTCGAAGTTCTTGTCCAGGCCGAAGATCACCCTCGCCTTGGCGGCCGCTTCTCATCATCCAACGTGTAGGAGGCGCGCCTACGATCTCCGAGTTCCTGCTCCATCGCGCGTGCCCTCGTGTAACCCTTCCCAGATCCACGCAGCGGCGTCCCCTGCACATCCCCCAGGCGGCGATCAAGGCACCGTCATCTTATTCTAGCATTAATGTGCGCTTCTCCGGAGCGGCGGCACACCCATCCGATACTCGACCCTCCAGCAGCACGCAGAAGGCGAAGATTGGCTCCCAACCAAGAACCCAAGGGCTGCCTCACCTCCCAGCAAGACTTCCAGGAGGCCTCGCGCAATCCCAGGTCACGGGCGGGGCCCCCAGGCATGTGCGCGTGATAGCCCGCGGCGCCGCCATCCTCCTCTATGATGCGGCGGACCCCTAACTCCAGGTGGCGGCTCTGCCGCTCTCGCTCCATCTCTGATCTCAAAGGAGCCTCCTCCGCGCGAATTCTCGCGCGGAGCCCTCAACCGAAGCCCTCTGGCGGAGCCTCCCGCCGCTCCATCGTCTTCTCGCCAGCAGGCGCACATCACAGTCGCCTGGCGGCGTCGCCAAGCAATCCACGCAACCTCCCACGCGGCGCGAGCGCATCGAGGTAGCGCAAGGAGCCGCTCCAGTTGTAGCGGCGTATGCGATGCGGGAGGGGTTTCCCTCGTGGGGAACCTAACGGGGGGGAGCACGTTTATTTAAAAAAAATGTTGAAAGATCAACAGTGGGCTAAAAAAAGAAAAAAAAGAGAAAAAAAGGGGGGGGGGCAAATGTGGGCCGTGCGAAAAAAAAGAGAAAGGGATTGTAGAAGCCCAAGTGGGCTGTTTTTTTTCCATCCCACCCCAAGAGGGGCTGCTTTTATTAAAAAGAGGGCGCGTACACAAAAAAAAGAGAAAAGCCGTACGCAAAGAAAAAAAAGGGTTGAAAGCCGAAAAAAATGAAACGGTTTTAAAATAAAATGTGTTTTAAAAAAATGATGATGACGTCTTAAAGAAAGAAAAAGAAAGAAAAAGAAAAGCCGCAAGGATGTTTTGTTTTCCCCTTCTATCTTGTCTTCTCCCAACTTTGTCGATGTTCATTTTCCGATAAGTATGGGAGAAAGGGGGAGTATATGTAGAGTCACAGGTCTGTTCTATTGTTCCAGATTTCAGATCCAGATTCATGCAGATTTCCAGACCAATCAGATTCCAGACTCTACAGTTGATCAGACTCGATTATTGTCTTCCGAGTCCTTTAGTTTCAGACACGCACGAGTGTGCGGTCATTTTTAGATGAGCATATGTTGCCATCATTGTCAGAGGTCCCCATCATTCTTCTTGTTGTCAGGCCAGAGTTTTCATGTGAGCCATAGGGACTCCAGAGCAGAGGACCATTCCCTATGCCATATGTTGGCAAGGGTTTTCGTGTGGTATCATAGGTACACCAGAGCAGTGCACCATTCTCTGAGCCAGATGGGAGAGACCCAGTTCTCCGACGAGGAGACTTCAAGCGCAGTTTCAGACTCGATGGTCAGATTCCGAGTCTACAGTTGACTCACACTCCAGCCCGTTCATCCTCCTCACCTGCACGGCATGAGAAGCAACGTCCTCGACTGCAGCAATATGCGCGTTGGGTTGATATTGTCCGTAGTGTCCTGTAGCGTTGAGTTGAGTTTATTTTATGTTTGTCCAAGCTGAGCATTGCATGCTCCAGCTTGAGGGGGAGTGTTGGAGCATTCGTTGTATGCGTCCATTGTGTTGTAGCAGGGTAAATGAATCCTGGAGGAGATCCATTTACCCCATCCAGTGTTTAGTCCCACATCGTCCAACGGTGAGACGTGGAGGCTCTGGAGAGGCTATATAAGGAGCCCCAGACCTCCTGTATCCATTGAGAAAAAGGAATGAAGTATCCGCCCCGTTGAGGGCTTCTCCCGTGGTTTCATCCCGCTGCTCACGGAGTAGGGTTCCACGTTAAAATCCTGCTGTTCTTATTTTGTTATTTATCTTTTTCCATGTTTACGCTTCCGCTTCATATTTTATGACAAAGGCAATGCGGGATATTCTTGTTGCAACCTATTCACAAGTAAAGAAAGAGACACCATATAGTAGATTCTACGACTACTTCATGCACACTACACAACTATACGGGGAATGTTTGTAAGGCTCCACAGTTTTATACCTCTCACAGCAACTCCTGAACAACAGAAGACATATCAAAATACCATAATGGTTGGTGTTTTCCTGGCCTCGCTAGATTTATAATATGAGGCTGCATCCTCATAGATCTTAGCAGGTGCTACTATTCCTCCCATGGAAGAAGCCTTCCGCAGATTGAGCTGGATCAATGTTTCATCTCCTGCTCCAATGCCGAATTCATCTGCTATGACAACCTCCAGTGGAAGGGGAGGTGCCTCTCAGTTTCGAAGTCGTGGACCACATGTTAGAGGAGGTCGTTCCCGTCCACCCTGTACCTCCTGTCATTGCTCGGGTCATACAGAGATAGGTGCTACTCCAAGCATGGTTTTCCAGCATCGGTACGAGTTCCTAAACATGGTACCTCTCCAGTGCCTTTGTCATCCTCTGAGCAGAGATATGATGATCCCGTTCCTCCTTCGAGGGACATTATGCCTCCTGCCAATTCCGGTGACTCATCTACTTCCGACGTGGCAGCCTCTGCTGGAGCCAATACCTCAGGTAGCATTTTTGCATTTACTTCTTATCATGGCCCTAATATTACAAAGTGGACTCCGGGACGACATGTCACTTATGTGGCAATAGAGATCAACTTATTGCTTACAGGCAAATTCCTTAGGGAAGGACAATTGTTATAGCCGATGGGACTCATTCCCCCATTACAGGGCATGGGGAGATTAGTTTGACGCCATATATGCATTTACAAAATATGTTGCATGTCTCAGATTTTTCTATGAATTTATTGTTTATCAGTCAGATTACAAAATGGTCTGGTGGTAGTACAATGTGCCTACCACCCAAAAGACCTGGGTTCAAATCCCTCCTTGTGGGGGTTGCATTAGGTAGTCGACAACTAGCGTAAAAATTACTCGAATCTTTCAACATGGATTTGAGAAAGAATCCATGTAGCCGACCCTACTTATGGTGGGAGAAGGCTTCGAACATTTAGTCAGATTACGAAAGATTTGAATTGTCGTGCTATATTTTACCTATCGTCTCTTGTATTTCAGGACATACTGACTGGCAAGGTGATTGGCTGTGGCCGTAAGCAGGGAGGTCTCTACCAACTGACCCGAACCCAATGTGCTTTATTATCATCTCACTCCACTGGATCTGCCTCTCCGTTCACATGGCATCTGTGCTTTGGTCATCTTCCCCTTTAGAAGTTGTGTCATGTCCTTCCTCAAATCTCGCCTCAATCGTCCTTCGAATGTGAGGCATGTCAGTTAGGAAAGCATCATCGCCCTATTTTTCCTAGTCGTCAGAGTCGAAGTAGTAGCTCCCCTTTTGAGTTGTTCCATGTTGACATTTGGGGTCCGAGTCGTGTCCCTGATCAGGGACACATGTTTTATTTAGTTGCGGTTGATGATTTTTCTCATTTGTCATGTGTGTTTCTAATGAAGAAGAAATCAGTAGCTGGAAGCTTAATACATGCATTTATCAATGAAGTGCATAATGTTTTTTCTTCCAGAGTCAAGATTGTGAGGATTGATAATGCGTTAGAATTTTGTACTCGTATTCTTTCTCAGTTCTTTGCTTCACGTGGTATAATTCAGCAACGAACATGCGCCAATACTTCATAGCAAAATGGTGTCATTGAAAAAAATATCGACATATCCTTGATGTTATCCGTACTCTGCTTATTCAAAATCATGCTCCTCACTCGTTCTGGGGGATGCGGTCCTTACTGCATGCTATCTTATCAATCGCATGACCTTATCTATTTTTAGGAGAAAAGATTCCCTTCTCAATTGCATTTCCAAAGAAGTTATTTTCTTTCGGTCCTCGTGTCTTTGGATCAGTCTGCTTTATCCACAACTTATTTCCTGAAGTTAAAAAGCTCTCTCCTAGAGCTATCAAATGTGTTTTTGTGGGATATTCCAGGACTCAGAAGGGGTATAGAAGCTATGATCCACTATAAAGGAAGTACTATGTAAGCGTAGATGTCACATTCTTTGAGCCTGTAATGTATTTTTCTCCAACAGGTGACCGCATGACTTCTTCAAATAGAGATGGTGAAGTATACGTACCACCTCCACCACCACCTCCACCATCATCAACACCATCCTCGCCATCTTTCTCTCCTATCCTACCACCTATTATTCCTGTTCCACCTTTACCACTTCACTACAGTCGGCAGCCTCCTCCTGTTCGTGATCATAGCTCGTCATCCAGCACACAGTGGATCTGGAGATTTGCCTCAGCAAGAACAGTTGCAGGTGGATACCATACATGACACCTTTGATGACACAACTAGTGATCTTGATGTGCCTATCGCTATTCGGAAGCGGAAACGTATCCGTGCCACATACCCTATTGCTTCTCATGTCTCATTTGACCGTCTTACAAGAGAGTACATGCGATTTGCAGTTGCTCTGTCTACTGTGGATATTCCACGGAATTACCAGGAGGTCTTGCAGGACACTCAGTGGCACAAAGCTATGAAGGAGGAGATGGTTGCTTTACAATCTTGTGGTACCTGGAGTCTCGTACCTGTGCCCAGTGGGGCACATATAGTGAGTTGCAAGTGGGTCTTTACTGTAAAATATCATCCGATGGGAGCCTTGATTGATACAAGGCCAGACCGGTCATCCGATGTTTTACTCAAATTTATGAGGTGGATTATCTAGACACCTTCTCTCCAGTTGCTCGTTACTCTACCCTACATATTCTCTTATCAGCTGCAGTGGCTCGTTATTGGCCTCTGTTTCAGCTTGATGTCAAAAATGCTTTCTTGCATGGTGATCTCTAGGAGGAAGTTTACATGTAGCATCCTCCAGGGTTTTCTGCCGAGGGGGAGTGTCAACAAGTGTGTAGGCTTCATAAGGCAATATATGGTCTTAAGCAGAGTCCAAAAGCTTGGTTTCAGAAGCTCTCAGATTTGATTGAAAAGGAGTTCAAAAGGTCAATGCAGATCATTTTATATTTTTACAGAGAACCTCTAGAGGTACATTTGCTATCATGGTGTATGTTGATGATATACTGGTTACAAGAGATGATATGCAAGGGATAAAAGGGCGAAAGAATTTTTGAGCCGAGAATTCGTTACCAAGGACCTTGGTATCATGAGATATTTTCTAGGGTTAGAGTTTTCTAGGAATTAGCAGGGGCTTGTGATGACCTAAAGAAAGTATGTCAGTGATCTACTAGGTGACACATGCATGCTTGGATGTCGTCTTGCTACCACTCCTACGGATCCAAGCATGAGACTGTATGACAATGATACATATGAAGTGGACAGAAGAAGATATAGAGAGTTGGTGGGAAAGCTGCTCTATATGACCATTACCAGACCCGACATCTCATTTGCAGTCAATCGGGTTAGTCAGTTCATGGAGCAACCTCGTCAGGTACACATGGATGCTATACATATGATATTAAGGTACCTAAAATCATTTTCAGGCATAACACTGAGAAGGGACTATTACTATTTCAGCAAGTGCAGATGCAGATTATGCAGGGTGCCTCAAGGGCGGGAAGTCCACGTCAGGATTTGTTATGTTCATTGGAGATTCTCTTGTTTCTAGGAAAAGTAAGAAACAGACTGTGGTAGCCAGGTCTAGTGTTGAATCTAAGTATAGGGCTATGGCACAAGCAAGCACAGAAATTATGTGGGTTTGGGCAGGACTAGCAGATCTACACATATATGTTCCTCTTCCTATGATGTTGAAATGTGATAATCAAGATGCCCTATTCATTGCAGATAACCCTGCATTTCATGAGAGGACGAAGCATATTGAATTGGTTGCCACTCTATACGAGACACGGTTCAGAAGGGCTTCATTTCCACTTCTCGTGTCATCTGAGGGGACTAAACTGCAGACATCCTAACCAAGGCACTGCTTAGAAGTCCATTCCAGAAGTGTTCATCCAAGTTGAGCATGATTGACATCTATGCTCCATCTTGTGGAGGAGTGTAGAGATATATTCATGCTTATGTATTGTTTTCTCGGTTTACTTTTATTTCATCTATCTTATGTAATTTACCCATAGGTCACTCCTCTATATAAGAGAACCTAAGGTTCCATGGAAAAAACAAGTTTTCTCAATTTTCCCAACACCAATTTAGATAGTCTTTGTTCTGGGAAGGCAGATGATGGATAGCTTAGTCATGGCTACAAAGATTGTTGGTGATGAGAAGCGCTGAGCGATTGAAGTTATTCTATGAAGGTGGATTTCCCGAGTCTTATAATAATGAAGTTTGGCATCTTCTATGGCCATCTTTCATAAATGAGGATTTCCTGACTCCTGGATCTCATGGATGAAGAGATATGTGACTATTATATCTTATTAGGTGATGCTTAATGGTCAACCAGCTGGTGGTTTTCCAACCCCAATGTAGTGTACATTAGGGGTTGTCCTTTGGCACCTCTATTTTTTGTGTTGGTGGCAGATGCTCTTGCTGTGACAGCTGGTCAGGTGGTGCAACAAGGGGGATACTAATGGGTATATCTAAAATGACACTTCCCGGCCGATCCTTTAATATGCAGATGATACTATTTTCTTCAACAAAGGTGGGGAGGATGATGCAAAAAGAATGTCTATGGTATTAGACATCCTTGGGGAACTATTGGGCTTATCTATTAACATGTTCACGTTAACATTTGTTTTGTATGGCAAAGGAGGAAGTGGCATGCTCAAGTTAACATTTGTTTTGTTTTGTATGGCAAAGGAGGAAGTGGTAAAATGTGGTAGAGTCCTTGACACTCCTCGTGGATCATTGTTGCTTTAGCACTTGGGTTTGCCTTTGCCTCATGGCCACATTCGGTAGTCTGATTGGATCCCTATCATTGAGAAGTTCTGAGGCAAGCATTCAGGGTGGAAGGTCGCTTATTTCTCACATGGTTGCCGCCTTGTATTGTTGAAGGTGATGTTATATGATATTCCCATCTTTTCATCTGTATGAGACTTCTTTTGGCATGGATGTGGTGGCTCCACTTTTGAATTCTATTTGGTGGGATGGAACACGATTGCGCTCCTTTTAGATAAAAGGGGTCTCAGGGTTCTTAAACTTGAAACTATGAACTGGGCATTCCTAATAACATGGGTGGATAGACTGTAGGGAAAGGGCGAAGATCTGACTTGTAGACCGATTCATGGAATTTATGGTATACATGTGTGTTGAGATATGTTCTATTTTTTGTATTGTTTTAGTTTTATCTATTATTTTGTTTTCTTCATGTAATTTGCCCAATAGGTTCCTCTCTTATATAAGAGAACCAAAGGGCCCCTTATTCACTTTCTCTTCAACATGATATCAGAGAGACGGTCCTATACCATGTTGAACCCCTCAGGATCCGGGTACCCGTTAATCACACATTCGCACTATTATTCACATGAGATCGCATGAAGTTGTAGAAAAGCAGGGAAAATTTTTCGCGCGGCTAATTATCCACATGGCATTCACATCCGCAACATAACCACAAGATCACAGAGAGATAAATGACATCAAAATTTATTTTTTATTAATATTCATATCTAATTACAACTTGCACAAGCATCTTCCATATTACAACATATATCCCAAAATGTGATACAAAAGAGATAGCATTTACATCATCATTTGAACAAAAACTGAGACAAAGTACTTCATACCGTCTAGTGTATACTCTGTCTCCAGGAAGCATGTATAGCTTCTGAGCTGCTACTAAACTGCAGGCTGTTTGCCTGCCAAACACGTTAGGAAAGAAGAGGCGTCAGCCATTGCTGCTGGTACCTCCCAAAAACTTATAAAAATAACTAGACATTTAATATGTGCAAAAGCAAGCAAGTAGAAAGGTGGAAAGTAAAGTTTACATCTACTTGCGTAAGTAAAAAGGTTTTTCAGACTACTTGTAAGCATCTCAAATATTTGTCCCATAACCCAACATTTCCCACATGTGACATATTTATATAGTAGTTGAGTATTCATGAGTGTATGAGTGTAAGCACATATATCATTTTCTTTAGAGATCATGATGGTGAGTGATAATGGAAAAGTTAAGATCAGAAAGATCTTTTATTTAAATTCTTAGATAGAGAGAATAGTCATTTCCTACTAATCCCAACTTTTGATCGTAACTTCTCAAATTCTTAACTTCAATGTTTCAGATATAACTCCAGATGATGTAGATGTAGATATGGATGATCTAGATATAGAATCGCCAAGTCTGTTGGCGAAGTAAACTCAAGCGGTGAAGAAGCCTACAAATGGCTCTTCCGTCCTCGCCCCCTAATTGGAAGCGCGGTCCAATAGAGGGATAGGTCTACTCCCAAACTACGCCACTGAGACGGGTGAGAGAGACTCCCTAGAAAAGTCACTCTAGAAACCTGCCTGACTAGTACAGGCGAACGAGCTCGTACGTAAAACTGAAAACCAAGGATCCCCCGCCTGGGTATCCTAAAAGACAGGGTCAGCGGAACTGGTCTAAAGTCAGGATCCCAACGAGGCGTAAAACACTGCGAGCTCGCGAAAAAAAAACTGTGTAAAAGACTGGAATCCTAAACCCGCGCACTTGGCGGCCGCTGCCCTAACTGGGCTTCCTATTCTCCCGCCCAGGTGAGAGTCACCGCGCTCTCGCACGAACATGTGTAAAAAGTCACTATGACGGGCACCTTTAAAAACTGGTCATCATTAAATGTAATTACCTGCTTCACTTGTTGGATCATCACATTCTTTCCCGATCTCTGTTATGGTTAATTTTTCAGTCAAATTGATCATTTTTCTCGTTTCCATACCACGTTTTGTCTTTTATTTTTGAACAGTTAACTTTGATCGGTTTATAGAGCCCAATGATTCACTCTTATTAGCATACATATTCACATACTAACAACATCCTTTAGTGGTGGAGATCTTGTAGGAGTGGTCAAGGGAGAACCTAACTATAGGTTATTAAGATCTTATGTAATGGATAACATGAGAATGATTATCGTAGTGAGAAAGGTTAACTGTTTGCTAGGAATATCACCATGTATATTTCGATTTCTATAATGAATGGGATCTAAGTAATATTTTTAATTAGAAGATTAAATTTACAACAAATTCTAACTTTTCGAAGCCAAATACAATGAACACATGTATGCATATATACATAGATCCACAACATTTTATTTCCCAACAAACTTATTACATTAATTCTCATTTAAAAAAATTTAGAGATAATAACTTTCAAAATTCTTAAAAATATACTCAATCTTATTCCGGTCTATTTAGATACAGTAAATCAATTCCCAAATTAAATTTTATTTCAATTTATAAACTGACAGAAAAATTTATAATTCAAAAATTGAATCTTCTCTCTTTCAATTTCGGATGAGAAGGGAACAAACATACTAATTTATACATCAAGTTTTTGTGATTTTCTCTTTTTATCCTAAACCAAATAAAAAAATAATTTAAGAAACTTAATCTTTCACCTTCGGAGAAACAAAGAATAAATCAAATCTAGAATATATATATATCCTACAATATCTACATGGCTTATGGTTCATTTCTCATTTTTTTTGGACAGTACAATAAACAACTATACCGTATCTACATATATTATCCAGTTCCAGACAATAAACAGTAATAAGGATAAAATCATTTTTATTGTTATTCTTACAGAATTGAAATCACACGTCAGTTTATATATATATATAGCAGATTCATAGTGACTGTATACGTGTGGTAAACAATAGAAGAAATATAATAAAATTTCTGTACTTCAATTAGATTTTTGATATCTAAAACAAATGATTATAGGTGCCAGGATGTCAATATCAGAAGAAAAATTGGAGAACTGTGCATGCAGGCAGCAAGGAGGAAACAAGATGAAATTATTAGCCTAAAAAAAATCTCATCAGGTTTTACTCAAGAATTGTATTGATTAGGGATCAAGAATGGGAAGAACACATGCATGGCAGCAAAGAAATAGGCTAGGGATTGTACCTTTGATTAGATCTTCAAATTCTAAAGATCTAACATGCATGCAGTGGCTTTTTGATCACTGGACAGCAGCTCCAGCAGCTGAAATAGTTGCTGAACAGCAACTATTTGCATAAAAAAATGAGAGAAAAAGTTGGGAATTTGGAAGAAAAAGGGAGAAGAATGATTGGGGCTGAATGTACCTTGAATTGGGTCAAGATGATATGCAATTGCTTTAATTTGCAGCAGAACAGCAGGAGGATGAAGAAGGCTTGCAGCTGCACTTGAAGCTGAAGGAGAAGAGAAAGGGGCTGGAGTTTCTTTCGATGGAATTTGTGAGGAAAATGTGAGGGGAAGAGATATAAATAGGAAGATAGATGACCTCCTTAGAAGGACAAGTGGCAGGGTATTTGGGCCACCTTGCCTGATTGCAGTCTGTACGACTTATCAGAAATTAATTTAACTCTTTTTTTAAACCATTTTATTTATTTGTTTAAAATACTAAAGTCTTCCGTATTCGTGCCTCGGATGTCGGATTTTGACGAGTAATATATCGTTTTGACCGTCTCTAAACGACGATCAATATGAGTATAATATTGATATACTTTTGGTTGGATTTTGAACCCCCGAAATTTTCGGATACGGATTTTGTTTAAGGTTAAATTTTACAATTTAAAAATATCAAACGACCTCCGATTGACGAACGGTCGATTCCGTTGGTCTTGTATCGTCAAATCGGATCTAGTGATAGTCTCGGTTCGTTTCGCGGTTTCCGAATTTGCGTCATGACTTTTCGCGGCTCGCATTACGAAGCGACCAATTTTTGGTCGATTTCGCCCGAACAACTTTTGATTCACGATCAATTGATCGATTTAAGTCATCTAATGTTGCTAGATAACTTTATTGGTTAATCGGACCCAAATCGGGTCAGGTTCGGTTTAGGTGGATTCCGGATGTTACAATTATAAAAACCTCAATGGGAGTCTCGTCCTCGAGACTCGAGTTAAGGCTATTAGGTGTCTTGTTGGAATTTCCTATGTCCATAAAAACCTCAAAGGGTTTTAAACCCATAAAAACCTCAAAGAGAAAACAAGCCATATATTTATCATGTATATAATTACAAAAGCTTGTTTTGATGATTACATCAGAAAAGCTGTGGGTATCGTGCCCGCATGTCGGCTTCGGTCTCCCGCGTCGCCTCTTTGACGCCGTGTCGGTGCCACAAAACCTTAACCAATGAAATCTCCTTGTTGCGAAGCTTCTTCTCAGCATGATCAAGTATCTGAACTGGCTTCTCCTCATAAGTCAGATCTGGCTCCACGTCTAAATTCTCGTAACTGATGATGTGCCGAGGGTCATGCACATATTTTCTCAAGTTGGATATGTGGAAGACATCATGAATAGTCGATAGATGTGGAGGAAGGGCTACTCGGTATGCAACCTTCCCCACACAAGCAAAAATCTCGAACGGTCCAACATATCGCGGCGCCAACTTGCCACGGACACCAAATCTCTGCACTCCCTTCATGGGAGATACACGGAGAAATACCCAATCTCCAACCTATAGTTTATAGGAATATAATTAGTATGAGATTAAGTTGAACATATATATATCATAATTGAGTGGATTAAGAGGAAATAATTAGATTACCTGAAACTATAAGTCTCTCCTCCGACGGTCTGCATAACTCTTCTGGCGGCTCTGTGTCGTCAGAAGCCTCCGTCTCACAAGATCAACGGCTCTCGCGGTCTCCTCCAAGAGATCTACGGAGTATAAAGCATGATCACCGACCTCACGCCAACTAAGGGGTGTGAGGCATCTCCGCCCGTATAGGGCTTCGAATGGTGCCATGCCTATACTGGAGTGATAGCTGTTGTTGTTTGTGAATTCCACCAAGGACAAATGGTCCTTCCAGGATCCTTTCCACTCTAAAGTGCATGCGCGAAGTAGATCCTCAAGCGTCTGAATGGTGCGCTCACTCTGCCCGTCTGTCTGCGGATGGTATGCAGAACTCATCTTCAGCTCTGTCTGTAGTGCTAACATGAACTGATGCCAATAATGAGATGTAAATCTCGAATCCCCGTCAGACACCACCTCTCGTGGTATACCATGCAGTCTGATGATGTTCTGCACATAGAGCTTGGCCAATCTGGATGGAGTGTAAGTCGTGTTGACAGGTATAAAATGGGCTGACTTGGTCAACCTATCAACAACGGCCCAAATGGAATCATGGCCTCCTGGCGTCTTCGGCAGACCTGTGACAAAATCCATAGAAATGCTCTCTAACTTCCATTCGGGAATGGGGAGAGACTGCAGTAATCCTGGTGGTCTCCTGTGCTCAGCCTTGACCATCTGACAGGTCATGCATCTGCTAACATGTAGTGCCACATCGCGCTTCATTCCATCCCACCAGAAATGTCGACGCAGATCACAGTACATCTTCGTGCTACCTGGATGGATAGATAACCGTGAACTGTGTGCCTCATCCAGAATGTCTCTGCGAAGCTGCTCGTCATTGGGTACAACGACCCGTCCTGCCTTCCATAAAATAGACTCCGCTACAATAAAATCATCAACCTCGTCCTTGACGGCGCGCATGTATCTATCTCGGATACAAGGATCTGTCTTCTGTCCATCTACAATATGATCCCAAAGACTGTTGTATCGTGGAGGCACGGCGGTAGAAATGGATGCACTCTCCTGAGGATGCCAATCGCTCAAAGCTGCAAGCGTATCTCACGTATATAGCCAGTTCGCCGTACCATCAGCATGCGCTCTCCTGCTAAGTGCATCAGCCACCACGTTTCCCTTACCGGGATGGTAAGAGATCGTGCAATCATAATCCTTCAGCAATTCGAGCCATCTGCGCTGCCTCATGTTCAGCTCCTTTTGATCAAAGATGTACTTCAGACTCTTGTGATCTGTGAAAATCTCGAAGTTCACCCCATAAAGATAGTGGCGCCAGATCTTCAAGGCAAAGACAACTGCCGCCAACTCCAAGTCATGTGTGGGGTAGTTCTGCTCGTGCGGTCTCAACTGCCGTGATGCGTAAGCAATCACCTGTCCTCTCTGCATCAACACTGCTCCCAGACCTTCCCCAGATGCATCTGTGTATACTGCATAGTCCTGAGTGCCTGAAGGAAGAGCAAGAATAGGCGCTGTAGTCAACTTCTCCTTCAGTGTCTGGAAGGCCTGCTCACATGAATCGTCCCAAATGAATGGAACTCCCTTCTGCGTCAATCGTGTCAATGGACGGACGATGCGTGAAAATCCGCTGACGAAGCGTCTGTAATAGCATGCTAATCCGAGGAAGCTCCGAATCTGCGTGACAGTCTTGGGCTGCTCCCAAGACATAACTGCATCTATCTTCGCAGGATCAACTGCAATGCCTGCTCCAGAAATGATATGCCCGAGAAATGAGACCTGGGATAACCAGAACTCACATTTGCTCAACTTAGCATATAGCTTGTGCTCCCGCAATGTATCTAAGATAATTCGTAGATCATTCACATGATCCCATTCATTCCGTGAATAGATGAGCACATCATCGATGAACACCACTACAAACTTGTCCAAGTATGGACGGAAGATACGGTTCATCATATCCATGAAAGCCGCAGGTGCATTGGTGATCCCAAACGGCATCACCACAAACTCGTAGTGTCCATAGCGAGTCCTGAAGGCTGTCTTCGGAATGTCCGACTCGCGAATCCTCAGCTGATGGTAGCCTGAGCGGAGATCGATCTTCGAGAAAACCGAAGATCCCTGGAGCTGATCAAACAAATCATCGATACGCGACAAAGGATATCGGTTCTTCACCGTTCTCTTGTTCAGCTGCCTGTAGTCAATACATAACCTCATGGATCCATCCTTCTTCTTGACAAATAGAACCGGAGCACCCCAAGGTGAAGTGCTCGGTCTCACGAATCCCAAATCTAGCAACTCCTGTAACTGCACCTTCAGCTCCCTCAACTCGGCTGGTGCCATGCGATAAGGTGCCATAGAGATCGGCTGTGTATCTGGCAGCAATGTGATCTCGAACTCGATCTCTCTCTCAGGAGGTAGCCCTGGTAGCTCATCAGGAAAGACATCTGGATATTCTGATACTACTCGGATGTCCTGTATCATCGGCTCCTGATCAGATACCTCCCGCTCAAATGCAAGGTATGAATCACAACCCTGATCAACAAGTCGTTGGACCCGCAACACTGAAATATACTCCATGGTGGAGTCATGCAAAGTACCCTCAAAAGTGAACTCGGGTAGATCAGGAATCCTGAAGACAACGGTCTTCCTAAAGCAATCAACAAGTGCATGATGAGCGGATAACCAATCCATGCCCAAAATCAGGTCGAACTCATCAAGCTGCAGAAGTAGACAATCTGCGATCATCTCATGACCGCCAATCAGTACGGGCAAGTGCCTGACTATCAGTGAAATAATGAATAACTGGCCACCTGGCCCTCGGATGTGATACAGAGAAGAGAGAGTCTCTGCGACTCTACCTAAAGAAGCAAGTAGCCTCGAAGCAAGAAAAGAGTGTGTCGTACCAGAATCAAATAAGACATGGAAAGGTCAGCCCAAGACTGAGACCATACCTTTCACTACGGTAGCGGCTGAACGTGCCTGCTCCTCAGTAACTGCGTGTATCTGCCCCTGCCTGGCTGGTGCGGTACTGGAACCTGCCACACTCTGCGTCTGTCTCTGCTGCTGTCGCCTAAAGTTGGAGTTCCTGCCACAGAAACTCCCTGAATGCTGTGTCTGAGGCTGTGACTGTGAAGGCTGTGGTTGAGGCTCGCCAGAAGCCTGTGGGCACTGTGCTCGGTAATGTCCCCACTCATGACATCAATAGCATCTGACTGGCCTGGTAAATGGAGTAGCTGTGTCTGTGCTCCGAGCTGGTCCTGCAGGTGGTCTATCTGCTCGCTGCGACCCAGATGGTCGAGCGGACTCTGTGCCACGTCCGGCGAGTGCTCCTCCTAGAGTAGTCGATGGAGAAGAGCGAGCATTGCCTGTGAAGGACGAACATGTAGGTCGAAACCGTCTATCTGACCTCTGCTGCTGAAACGGTCGATGTATCGGTCCAAAAGATCGTCGCGGTCTACGTACTGCTCCAGACGAGCTCCCGAAACGTCTCCCCCTGATGTCTTCGAACTTCTCTGCAACATCGGTAGCTTTGGAGATGGAAGTGATGTGTAGCCCTGCCAGCTTCTCCTGCACCTCCTCTCGCATGCCGCCAATGTACTTTTCCAGATTCTCCTCTGGAAATGCGCCAGCTGCTCGTGTATGTCGTGACAGCTCTGTGAATCGGATAAAGTAATCTCTGGCGGTCATATGTCCCTGACGAAGCTCTGCAAATAGTCGGCGCTGAGACTCCTTCCACTTCGCAGAAAAGAAGTGGGCTCTGAACTTCGTCTCGAAATCATCCCATGTAGGCTCTCAGCCTAACTCAGATACCACGGCATCCCACCATCTCTCAGCAAAGTCTGTAAGTGAGTACTCCATGAAAGATAGCCACGTGTCCCGTGGCGCGCGAATCATCCTGAGCACCTTCGTCAACCGCTTCAGCCACCGTTCAACAACATCTGGTGTACCTGTACCCTCAAACAAGGGTACGTTGGCCCGCTGGTAGGACGTGGAAACCGACTGGTGCCTGTGAATGGCGGAATACTCGTGTGCATCCTCGCCAGCAAAGTCAACAGGGTCCTGCTCCCTGTCTAAGTCTGCATCCTCCTCATCTCCATGCTCTGGAATGTCCTCTAGTGGATCGTCAGGATGAGGCTGCTCCACCTCAACGGACTGGTGTTGGTCTTGTCGTATCCCATCTTGGGATGGATGGTACGTGAAATCTGACAGGTCCTCAAATCTCATCTCTATGTCCGTCTGCCTGTCAGCAATCTCAGTCTGCTGGGCCAATATCTGCTCCTACTGGCCTCTCATAGCAGCCTGCTGCTGCTGAAGATCGGTAAGTGCGCTCAGTATGCGTGCCAGCTGATCAGAAGTATCTTGACCTGGTCGAGATGCCATGGCTCTGCATGAGAACCATAATTAGTCATAAAAATGCCATAGACAGATACTTATCGTAAATGCTCTTTCTCTTCTTGGGATATAATATGAAAATTAATGACATTGGTGACATCTGGGGTTATTGAATATGAATGTCATATTTCCCTTCTCGAACTCACGACAAGTCGGAAGGCTATCGCTATTCGAGAACTTAATGCGATCGGTATCGAAATATTGCGAATGTGCGTATCGGGGTACCACTGCTCTGATACCAAACTGTTGAACCCCTCAGGATTCGGGTACCCCTTAATCACACATTCGCACTATTATTCACATGAGATCGTATGAAGTTGTAGAAAAGCAGGGAAAATTTTTCGCGCGGCTAATTATCCACATGGCATTCACATCCACAACATAACCACAAGATCACAGAGAGATAAATGGCACCAAAATTTATTTTTCATTAATGTTCATATCTAATTACAACTTGCACAAGCATCTTCCATATTACAACATATATCCCAAAGTGTGATACAAAAGAGATAGCATTTACATCATCATTTGAACAAAAACTGAGACAAAGTACTTCATACCGTCTAGTGTATACTCTGTCTCCAGGAATCATGTATAGCTTCTGAGCTGCTACTAAACTGCAGGTTGTTTGCCCGCCAAACACGTTAGGAAAGAAGAGGCGTCAGCCATTGCTGCTGGTACCTCCCAAAAACTTATAAAAATAACTAGACATTTAATATGTGCAAAAGCAAGCAAGTAGAAAGGTGAAAAGTAAAGTTTACATCTACTTGCGTAAGTAAAAAGGTTTTTCAGACTACTTGTAAGCATCTCAAATATTTGTCCCATAACCCAACATTTCCAACATGTGACATATTTATATAGTAGTTGAGTATTCATGAGTGTATGAGTGTAAGCACATATATCATTTTCTTTAGAGATCATGATGGTGAGTGATAATGGAAAAGTTAAGATCAGAAAAATCTTTTATTTAAATTCTTAGATAGAGAGAATAGTCATTTCCTACTAATCCCATCTTTTGATCGTAACTTCTCAAATTCTTAACTTCAATGTTTCAGATATAACTCCAGATGATGTAGATGTAGATATGGATGATCTAGATATAGAATCGCCAAGTCTGTTGGCGAAGTAAACTCAAGCGGTGAAGAAGCCTACAAATGGCTCTTCCGTCCTCGCCCCCTAATTGGAAGCGCGGTCCAATAGAGGGATATGTCTACTCCCAAACTACGCCACTGAGACGGGTGAGAGAGACTCCCTAGAAAAGTCACTCTAGAAACCTGCCTGACTAGTACAGACGAACGAGCTCGTACGTAAAACTGAAAACCAAGGATCCCCCGCCTGGGTATCCTAAAAGACAGGGTCAGCGGAACTGGTCTAAAGTCAGGATCCCAACGAGGCGTAAAAAACACTGCGAGCTCGCGAAAAAAAACCGTGTAAAAGACTGGAATCCTAGACCCGCGCACTTGGCGGCCGCTGCCCTAACTGGGCTTCCTATTCTCCCGCCCAGGTGAGAGTCACCGCGCTCTCGCACGATCATGTGTAAAAAGTCACTATGATCGGCACCTTTAAAAACCGGTCATCATTAAATGTAATTACCTGCTTCACTTGTTGGATCATCACATTCTTTCCCGATCTCTGTTATGGTTAATTTTTCAGTCAAATTGATCATTTTTCTCGTTTCCGTACCACGTTTTGTCTTTTATTTTTGAACAGTTAACTTTGATCGGTTTATAGAGCCCAATGATTCACTCTTATTGGCATACATATTCACATACTAACAACATCCTTTAGTGGTGAAGATCTTGTAGGAGTGGTCAAGGGAGAACCTAACTATAGGTTATTAAGATCTTATGTAATGGATAACATGAGAATGATTATCGTAGTGAGAAAGGTTAACTGTTTGCTAGGAATATCACCATGTATATTTCGATTTCTATAATGAATGGGATCTAAGTAATATTTTTAATTAGAAGATTAAATTTACAACAATTTCTAACTTTTCGAAGCCAAATACAATGAACACATGTATGCATATATACATAGATCCACAACATTTTATTTCCCAACAAACTTATTACATTAATTCTCATTTAAAAAAATTTAGAGATAATAACTTTCAAAATTCTTAAAAATATACTCAATCTTATTCCGGTCTATTTACATACAGTAAATCAATTCCCAAATTAAATTTTATTTCAATTTATAAACAGAAAAATTTACAATTCAAAAATTGAATCTTCTCTCTTTCAATTTCGGATGAGAAGGGAACAAACATACTAATTTATACATCAAGTTTTTGTGATTTTCTCTTTTTATCCTAAACCAAATAAAAAAATAATTTAAGAAACTAAATCTTTCACCTTCGGAGAAACAAAGAATAAATCAAATCTAGAATATATATATCCTACAATATCTACATGGCTTATGGTTCATTTCTCATTTTTTTTGGACAGTACAATAAAGAACTATACCGTATCTACATATATTATCCAGTTCCAGACAATAAACAGTAATAAGGATAAAATCATTTTATTGTTATTCTTACAGAATTGAAATCACACGTCAGTTTATATATATATATATATAGCAGATTCATAGTGACTGTATACGTGTGGTAAACAAAAGAAGAAATATAATAAAATTTCTGTACTTCAATTAGATTTTTAATATCTAAAACAATTGATTATAGGTGCCAGGATGTCAATATCAGAAGAAAAATTGGAGAACTGTGCATGCAGGCAGCAAGGAGGAAACAAGATGAAATTATTACCCTAAAAAAATCTCATCAGGTTTTACTCAAGAATTGTATTGATTAGGGATCAAGAATGGGAAGAACACATGCATGGCAGCAAAGAAATAGGCTAGGGATTGTACCTTTGATTAGATCTTCAAATCCTAAAGATCTGACATGCATGCAGTGGCTTTTTGATCACTGGACAGCAGCTCCAGCAGCTGAAATAGTTGCTGGACAGCAACTATTTGCATAAAAAAATGAGAGAAAAAATTGGGAATTTGGAAGAAAAAGGGAGAAGAATGATTGGGGATGAATGTACCTTGAATTGGGTCAAGATGACATGCAATTGCTTTAATTTGCAGCAGAACAACAGGAGGATGAAGAAGGCTTGCAGCTGCACTTGAAGCTGAAGGAGAAGAGAAAGGGGCTGGAGTTTCTTTCGATGGAATTTGTGAGGAAAATGTGAGGGGGAAGAGATATAAATAGGAAGATAGATGACCTCCTTAGAAGGACAAGTGGCAGGGTATTTGGGCCACCTTGCCTGATTGCAGTCTGTACGACTTATCAGAAATTAATTTAACTCTTTTTTTAAACCATTTTATTTATTTGTTTAAAATACTAAAGTCTTTCGTATTCGTGCCTCGGATGTCGGATTTTGACGAGTAATATCTCGTTTTGACCGTCTCTAAACGACAATCAATATGAGTATAATATTGATATACTTTTGGTTGGGTTTTGAACCCTTGAAATTTTCGGATACAGATTTTGTTTATGGTTAAATTTTACAATTTAAAAATATTAAACGACCTCCGATTGACGAACGGTCGATTCCGTTGGTCTTGTATCGTCGAATCGGATCTAGTGATGGTCTCGGTTTGTTTCGCGGTTTCCGAATTTGCGTCGCGACTTTTCGCGGCGCGCATTACGAAGCGACCGATTTTTGGTCGATTTCGCCCGAACAACTTTTGATTCACGATCAATTGATCGATTTAAGTCATTTAATGTTGCTAGATAACTTTATTGGTTTAATCGGACCCAAATCGGGTCAGGTTCGGTTTAGGCGGATTCCGGATGTTACATACCAGAGTTCCCTTATCCCACCAAAACCCTAGCCCCTTACCCCCCTGTCGTCGTCTCCCTGCCTACTTCGGCGCCGCTCGGCCCCAGGACGCCACTACCTAGGTTGTCTGGCATCCTCCGTCACCGCCTGACCCTCCCCTGGTGCCGCCCAGGATCTCCCCTAGGCCACATGCCACCATCGTCCGGACCGCCTTGGCCTTATTGCCCGCTGTCCAGGCTGGACATGTCATCGATCATACTGCCCTAGGTTGCCCAAGTCCTTCCCTTCCCCGCCCCCAGGCCGTCGCCATCCCTAGCGCACAACAAAGATTGATGAGGATGATTGTATGGGTCTACACATACAACCAATCCTCCATATGATCGTGTAGACTCATTAATATCGGTCTACTCCCCAGTGGAGTTCCATTGTTCGACCGTTTTCCCACCATGTTAGAGAACAAGGAGGATATTTTTTCGTCTGTCACCTTCAAGGGTCCGCCTCCCATCGCTAAGATGGATGGGACCAACTATGAGTTGTGGTCCATGCAGTTTCTCACCCTCATGCAGTGCAATAACAAGGAGCACATCCTGACAGATCCAAAGCCAGCGAATAAGACTGTGGGAAATGCTTCTTGGAAGCAAGATGACGCGTATGCACGTATTTGGCTATGTGGGATCCTTACCACAAAGATAACCTATGATATTTTGAATCATGTGACGCCCTCGGATCTAGGCACTCGTTTACGTCGCGTTCGCAAAATAACATTCACTAAACATCGCATTGAGTATATGAAAATACGAGAAAAAATTTTCGCTTGTTGTCAGGACATTCACATTAAATGCAATCACCACAGAACCAACATCAACACGTGACACCAACATTTCATTTCGTTAACTTTCATAAATATATACATGTACAAAAGGGTTGACAATATATACATGTATCCCAACAATCTGACTGAAGAGAAAAGGAAGCATTTACATCATAGCAGATCAAAAGCTGTAACAAAAGAAACGGTACCGTCTAGAATATACCCGATCGCTAGGAATCATTAACCCGCTACTGTGCTGAAGACTGCTTGCCTGCCAAAACATGAAAGGTATAAGAGGTGCAGCGAGCACTGGTAAATCCCGAAAATTTAATAAAACAAGCAGGTATTTTATGGTGATGACAAAAGAAGTAAGCAGTAAAGTGTAAACAACTAAAAAGTTATAACTACTTACTATGAAGAAGGTTTTCAAACTACTATGAGGGATGTTTCGAGTTTTACCCAATACCTTTCACATGTTGTATTCTTATATAGTAGTTAATGACTCAATTGTATGATTTCTCCATTGCCTATTAGCCCTTCATATATATAATTATTTATTAATCGGCAACCCTTATATAGACATATATTATTCATTGTTATTCGGAGATCGTAGTTATGATTTTGATGATGGGAAAGGTGAAATTCTAATTTGTTGTATGATTCGATCTAACCTCCCAAATCTAGTGGATTGTCTGTGGTCTTGGTCTGTATGTGACCTCACACTATGACTTGAAGGCGTGAAGAGTGCCTTAGGGTTGGGGTGCCTCTGTAGGCATGGGGTGTGGTGTATTGCATCCTAACTAAGTTCCCAACACGTCCATTAAATTTATTATGAACAACTTTAGCCAACACAACTTATAATTGATTCCATCTCTTATACAAGATCCATGATGCTTCATTATGAGTTCAATTGAAACTCCTCCAAATGTAACCCTAGATGATTCAGATGTAGCATCGCCAAGCCTGTTCGCGGAAAGTTACCAAAACTCAAGAGGTGAGGTAGCCTCCTAAGAGGCTCTTCCATCTCGCCCTTTTATTGGAAGTGCAGTCCAATAGAAGAAAGGTCTACTCCAAAACTACGCCCTAGAGACGGGTGAGAGAGACTCTCCGGAAAAGTCACTCTAAAAATTGGCCCGACTAGTACGGGCGAACGAGCTCGTATGAAAAAACTAAAACCGAGGATCCCCCGCCTAGGTATCTTAAAACAAAGGGTCAACGGAGCTAGTCAAATGATCCGTGGATAGTAGAGTATTCCTAAAATATGAGTTCATGAAGATGATCAAACTTTGTGATCATATGTTATCATTGATAATGTGATCATATCTGAGGCGTTTCTTGGATAATGGCTCCGTGTATGTTAATTATTTATTGACTTATATGTGAGGTATCCGCCTCTATACACATAATCTATATATTTATATATTTATTATGTACATATATATTAATACTCTCATATTATATATGATTGACTGTACAAGTTTAATGGAATGACCACTCTGTAAATTATGATAAGTTGTTCTAATGATCATTGATGAAGATTATTAGTTTTGTAGAATACCTAGAACTCCATATAATCAATGGACTACGACTTATTTAATATATGGAATTCCAACTCACTAACCAATATTGAAGATCTCATTCCCTTGGAATGTTATATTGCAATTACTAAAATTTTTAGAGAATTTAATGACACTATTTAAAGAATTTTACTCTTATACATTAAACAACTACAGGTTTAAGGACGACAAATGCGAGGAAGATTATTCTTTTTATTTGCCAAAGGCTGGAAATAGATCACCAGTACTTGCTTTCCGTATAATATTAAACCTATGTGTCTTTTCATCTTTACTTTCTAAGTTTTATGTAAATCATTATCTTTAGCTTTATATTGTTTATTGAATCAACCAGATTTAACACTAAAGGATATGCATGGGACTTTAGTTGAATGGATCGATTATTTTAATCATGAGATAACAATCAATAAAATATTTCTATAGATCCAGGTTAATAGTTTTCATTTTTAGTTCTAATGGAGTTCATAGGCATGTTTTCATTTGGAATGCAGTGGATAAAATTGCATTCTTATTTGAAGAGATATTACTCACAAGCCAATACTTCTATGTTAAGACACATGATTCCTCATGTAGATCCATGTACTTACTTCTTAAAGAATATATAAGATAATGAGAAGGTCGTTATTAAAATCTTTACATCCGATACATTGGGGCAGTTTACCTTGGTCTCTGGAATTTTCCACAAAATCAGAAACTACATCTTATATCGTATTATTCTCATATGTTACTTTTCTATTTATTTGAACACTTTTTGACAATATAGATTTCTTATGAAATAGGCATACATCAATTTACCCTTGAATATCCAGCATTACTCAGTGTTCCCTGGAAGCAGACAGTTAAAATAGGAACTAACTCATGCCTCTTACAATGGCTACCTCAAGGCAGTGGCTATAAAACATGGCCATTTAACTAACACCAATATTGTATAAGTTGCATTAACTTGTAGACTAAGCTACTTGCAACCTCTAATCATGCAAGTTTCAAATACTATTATTGGTGCAACTTTTAAGAATCATGGGTAGATTTTTTTTAACTGAGCAGATGATTAAAATTAAGATTTGATATTTTGCAGATTTATGTAGCAATCATTCCCAACATATTGATTTGAATATTAATAACATGTTTAACAACAATTAGAATGTTGCATTATCTTGAAACAAGTGAAGAAGAAAAAGAATGGATCTTCATTGTGTGAGATGTCATGCATGGCAGCAAGGAGGAGAAAGAACGGGCTTGTACCTTAAATGATCTCAAATTTTGGAGAATCATAATTGGGCTTTGATTCAAGCATGCAACACTTCTTGAGGATTTGAGAAATAGGGCAGCAACATGCATTTGATTTATGGGAAGGCTCCAACAGTAGCAGCAGTTGGTCCAGCTGCTCTTGAAGCTATTCTAACAACAACTATAGTTGTTGATCTTCAAGGTCTGTTGAGCAGCAGCCCCAACAAGAAGAGGATTGTCGATGTCTCTTCGGTGGAGAAATGTAGAAAAGGAAATTTGAGGGAACATGAGGAGAAGATCAAGGGGGTTTCGGTGACATTTATAAGGGGGAGAGAGAGCTTGAGTACTTGCCAAATGGTGATAAAAAAACAAGTGGTTGTTCTGGAGAGCCTGTAATGTAGCAGAATTTTTTTTTAAATTTTTTTCTCCTCTTATTTGTCATATAAAAGTTGACCGTATTTGCGCCTCGGATTTCGGATTTCGATGCGCAATATTTCGATTTGATAGTCTCTAAATGACGATCAATATAAGTTAATATTGATATACTTTCGATCGGGTTTGGATGTCCGAAATTCTCGAGATACAGTTTTTGGTTTGGATTAAATTTCGCGATTTTAAAATATCAAACGACCTCCAATTGACTAAATGTCAATTCCGTTAGTCTTGTTTTGTCGAATCGGATTTAATGGCGGTGTCGATTTGTTTTACAGTTTCCAATTTCGCGTCGCGGATTTTTCGCAGCACGCATTACAATGCGATCAATTTGGTATTTTGCCCGAACGACTTTTGATTCACGATCAATTGATCGATTTAAACTATTAAATATTGATTGACAACTTTATTGGTTTAATTGGACCCTAATCGGGTCGGTTTTGGGTTTAATTAGACCCAGATATTACAAATCAGACCACTGCCAAGGCAATGTGGGACATTTTGGCTTCCACCTATGCTCAGGCAAAGAATAAGGCCAAGATTCTTCGACTACAATTTGACATCTACAAGGCCAAGCAGAATGGTCGTCCTCTGCATGTGTACTACAGTTTAATCCATGGCATGTTTGAGAAGCTTCATAGCTATATGCCTATTATGGCATCTCTTGAGCAGCAGAAGACATATAGGAACTCCATGATGGTTGGAGTCTTCATGGCCGGCCTTGATACAGAGTATGATACAACACATACTCAGCTTCTCACTGGAGCTACCATACCTCCCATAGAGGAGGCCTATAGCTGTATCAGTCGGATCATCATGCCTCTTACGGTCACTCCTCTGCCCTCGTTAGCTATGGTCGTGTCTCGTGGTCAAGAAGTGACGACCCAGTCTAGAGGATGCACCCCTCGTGGCAGAGGTGGTGGACGTCCGCGTGGCCCGTGCACCTTCTGCCGTCGATCGGGACTTGCAGAAGATACATGCTACCAGAAGCATGGATATCCCGTTTATGTCGCATGGCAGAATAAATTGAGCCTTCAGATACACTTGCTTCCTAGGCTGATCCTCGCATGGATGATATCATCTCTCGTATCTGAGACTTGATGACTCTTGTTGCAGGAACCACCACTACAGGTACTGCAATCGCAGCTAGAGCCTCTTCGAGCTCCTCAGGTATTGCTTATGCTTTCACTGGTAGTACTGGTGCAGATATGACAGAGTGAATTATGGACTTTGGTGTTTCCTATCATCTTTGTGGAGACGGAGCACAACTGAGGTCCTACAGGACCATATCACCTGGTAGATGGGTTGTTATTGCCAATGGCGACCACTTATCCGTTACAGGACAGGGGGAGTTGCATTTGACGCTGTCCATGCATCTTCAGAATATATGCTCCTGACTTTCATATGAATTTACTTTCCATTAGTCAGATTACTAAGGATCTGCATTGTCGTGCAATCTTTGATCCATAGTCTCTTGTGTTTCAGGACATACTCACGGGCAGGGTGACTGGATGTGACCATGAGTAGCAAGGACTCTACATACTGGTCCAACCGTCTAATGTTGGCGTTTCTGCTGTACCTATTGGGCCGGTCTCCTCATATCTGTGGCACCTTCGTTTTGGCCACCTTCCTTTGCAGAAGCTATGTCATGTTCTCCATCAGATTTTCACGAGATCCTCCTTCCAATGTAAGGCATGCCAGCTTGGGAAGCATCACCGTTCCTTCTTCCCATCCCGTCAGAGTCGGAGCATTTCTCAGTTATCTGAGCTCCATCATTTAGATATCTGGAATCCGAGTCGTGTTCCTGATCACCAGTGACACCGTTTTTATGTTGTGGCTGTCGATGATATTTCTAGACTTTCCTGGGTCTTTTTATTGAAAAATAAATCTGAGGCTGGGTCTGTCGTCAAATCTTTTATTAATCAGATAAAGAATATTTTTTTGTTAGTGTCAAATATATTCGTTCCAATAATGCTTTAGAGGTTTGCACCTTACAACTTTCTGACTTTCTTAGATCTCTTGGCATTGTTGACCAGACCTCATGTGCCTATACATTCCAGTAGAATGGTGTTGCCGAGCGCAAACATTGTCACTTGATGTGACCTAAACATTGTTGATATAGAGTTGTGCTCCTCATTCCTATTGGGGAGATGTTGTCCTCACAGCTTGTTATCCGGTGAACCACATTCCTTTGCCTGTGTTGGGAGAGAAGATTCCTTTCTCGACCATGTTTCCTGAGAAGGATCTTTTCTGTCTTACACCTCGTGTGTTCGGTTCTGTTGCTTTTTTTCATGATGTCTCTCTAGGTCGTGACAAGCTCTCTCCCATAGCTGTTAAGTGTGTTTTTGTCAGCTACTCTCGTACCCAAAAGGGGTATTGGTTCTTTGATCCGCTAAAGCGAAAATACTTTGTGAGTTGTTGGCGTTACTTTCTTTGAGTCGGTCATGTATTCTTCTCCTATAGGAGACATACTTGCTCCCTCCGACTGATGCTCAGATCTATATGCCTCTACCTCCTACTGTTATCCCACCACTTCTCTCTACTCCTGCTTTACCACCACCTCCTCCACACCACCACCATCGGACACCTACCACTGCTTTTATACATGCTCATGTGGCTCAACCTCATATTGTGACTCAATTTTTGCCACGTGTTTTTACTCGCAGGTCTAGTTCGGTCCCCTTGCTCGCATGCCTTGCCATCATCAACCACGCCTCAGGTATGTAATGAGAACATTGTTTTCATTGATGGTACTGAGTTTTATGTGCAACAAGATTCCATACAGGATGAGCAGGTGCCCTTGGCAGATGATCTGGATGTGCTGATTGCTCTACGTAAACAGAAACGTAGGTATGCTACTTATCCTCTTGCAGCCCAGATTTCCTTGAGCAGACTATCAGAGGAGCTCAGGAGGTTTACCTTGGTACTACTAGATGTGGAGATACCACATACATATCAAGAGGCTCTTCAGGATAGTCAGTGGAGATTAGCTATGGAGGGGATGGCTACATTACAATCACATGATACTTGGAGTCATATTTCTGCTCCAGTTGACGCATCTGTTGTGGGATGCAAATGGGTGTTCACTGTGAAACATCAAGCAAATGCCAGTGTGGATCGCTATAAGGCAAGACTTGTGGCACGTGGGTTCACCCAGACTTATGGGGTGGACTATCAGGATACTCTCTCTAGTTGCCAGACATTCTACTTTGCGCATACTACTTTCTATTGCTGCGACACGAGATTGACCCCTTTACCATCTTGAAGTTAAGAATGCCTTCCTCTATGGTGATCTACATGAGGAGGTCCACATACAGTAGCTGCATGGGTTTGCTACTGAAGATACTCTCTCTAGTTGTCAGAAGGTTTGCATGCTTCACAAGGCTATCTATGGCCTTAAGCATAGTCCAAGAGCATGGTTTCGGAAGCTCTCGGATTTGATAACGCAACAGGGATTTGTGCGATCGACTGTAGATCACTCTTAGTTTGTGCACATGACCCAGAGAGGTACTATTGCCATCTTTGTTTATGTTGATGATATTATTTTTACAGTGGATGATGAACAGGGTATTCAGAGTGCCAAGGACTTCGTAGGTCAACAGTTTGTGACCAAGGATTTACGTTAGAGTTTCTAAGGAACCAATGAAGTCTTGTGATGACCTAGAGGAAGTATGTTACAGACCTTCTTTCAAAGATAGATATGGCAGATTGCAAACCTGCCACTACTCCTATTGACCCAAGCATGAAGCTATATGATGATGATACTAAGGAGGTCGACAAGAGGAGGTACAAGGAGTTTGTTGGCAAGCTACTTTATGTGACAATTTTCAGGACCGACATATCCTTTGCCATGAACAAAGTGAGCCTATTTTTGGAGCAACGTAGACATGCACATATGGATGCAGTCTATATGATTTGAGGTATCTGAAGACTTCACTAGGTACGAGGCTTTTGTTCAGTAGAGATACGTCTCTTTCAGTTACAACATGTGCAGATGCAGATTATGCTGGGTGTCCAAGGGGTATGAAATCTACTTCAGGTTTTTGCGGTGTTCATAAGGAATTCCCTGCTCTCTTGGAAGAGCAAGAAGCAGACCGTGTTCACCAGATCGAGTGTTAAGTCAGAATACAGGGCCATGGCGCAGGATAGCATGGAGATGATGTGAGTCAGATCCATTCTGACTGACCTGATTATAGAGGCGTCTCTTTCCATGCACCTCCAATGTGACAATCAGGCTTCTCTTTTCATTGTCAACAATCCAGCTTTTCATGAGAGGACCAAACACATAGAGATGTACTGTCACTACACTCGTGATATGGTATAAAAATGTCTTATTGCCACTGTAGAGATATTTGTGTATTTCTATATTCTATATGTATCGTTTTCTTATTTGTATTTCTATTTTTCCGCCTTATGTAATTTACCCATAGGTCTTTCCTCTATATAAGAGAGCCTAGGGTTCTCAGAAATAATCATCTCTTATTTTTCTACCAACATGGTATTAGAGCGACGATCCTAGACCGGAGCTCCTATACCCTAACCGTAGATCCCCTCCGCCAGCACCCTCCTCTCTCCGCCTGCGCCGCCGCCCATTGCCAGCCTACCGCGGCCGCCCAGGCCTCTCCCTCCTTACCGGAGACCACCACCACTGCTGCCAGGACCTCTACCGAGGTCTATGCCTCCTTACCGGGCACCGCCGACACCGTCCAGGCCCACGCCTCCGCCACCCAGCCCTTGGCGGCTGTCCATTGATTTTTGCAGGCCCCTAGTGACCGTTTAGGCTGTCGGTCTCAGTCATTGTTCTCCGTCTTCTTCGCGCAAATCGGGTGATGGATTTGATTGCATAGGTCTACATATGCAATCAAATCCCCATATGTTATTGTAGACAAATCTCTCTTAGTCTACATACCTTGTGATCTTAATTCGACATCATGTCAGAAAACAAAGTCGACGTACCCACCACAGGTGCCTTCAGAGGTCCGGCATTGATTGTAAAGATGGACGTGACGAACTATGAGCTCTGGGCTATGCAGTTCATGAGCCTTATGAAGTCTAATGGTAAGAAACATATTCTTACCGACGATGAGCCGACGGAGAAAACAGGGATTCACGCCACATGGGAGGCGGATGATGCGTATGCCAAGGTCTGCTTATCTAGGATGTTGACGATAGAGATCGCCAACGACGTGTTGCATCAGCCTACGACGAAGGCAATGTGGGATATTCTAGCCGCGACATATTCTCAGGCACGGAATGAGACCAAGATACTACAATTGCAGCATGATATTTTTACAATCAAACAGAATGGATGTCCTCTCCACTCACTGTACACATCCCTGCGAGGGATGTTTGAGAAGCTCCATAGCTTCATGACTTTGACGGCTACTCCTGAGCAGCAAAAGACATACAGGAATGTTACCATGGTGGGTGTATTCCTGGTTGCACTTGATCCAGAGTACGATGATGCCCGCTCTCAGATTCTTGCTGACGCCACTATTCCTCCCATGGAGGAAGCTTTCCGTCGACTTAGTCGAATCACCGTCCCGAGCTCTACTACTATTCAGATACGTTCGGCGATGGCTGCCTCCAGAGGAAGAGGTGACTCATCTACTTTTTGTGGTCGTGGTCTCGTGGTCGTGGGGGTCGGATCCGTCAGCCCTGTGCGTATTGTCACTGTCCTGGACATTCCGAGGTTACATGCTACTCTAAGCATGGGTTTCCAGCATCGGCTCGGGTAGCAGCATAAGTTGAGTCTCCTGCACCTTCTTCTTTGGACCAATGTTTCGATGATCTCGTTGCCAGACTGAGGAACATCATGCCTCCTGACACAGCTCCAGGAGGCCAATCAGATGTGGCAGCCTCTGTTTCTGCCAGTACATTCGCTACAGCCAGTACGTCAGGTAGTTCTTATGATCTCACCTCTTGTGATGGATCTATGATTACAGAATGGATTATGGACTCTGGAGCGACACATCACTTATATGGGGAAAAAGAGCAGCTTACTACATATAGAGAAGTTCCTCTAGGGCGGACTGTGGTGATAGCCAATGGGACACATTCCCCGATTACAGGACAGGGGGAGATTACTTTGACGCCCTCCATGCGATTACAAAATGTGTTATATGCTCCTGTTTCTCTATGAATTTACTGTCCATTAGCCAGATTACCAAGGATTTGAATTGTCGAGCCATTTTTGATCCATCGTCTCTTGTTTTTCAGGACATACTCACGGGCAAAGTGACTGGGGGTGGCTGTGAGCAGAATGGTCTCTATCCTCTGGTCCGTACTCCTTGTGTCGGCGCATCACTCCACTCTATAGGATCAACCTCTCCATATACCTGGCATCTCCGTTTTGGTCATCTACCTCTTCAGAAGATGTGTCGTATTTTGCCACATATTTCTCCAAGGACGTCCTTCCAGTGCGAGGCGTGTCAGTTGGGAAAGCATCATAGGTCCACTTTCTCGAGTCGTCAGAGTCGGAGCAGTAGCTCTTTTTTGAGTTAGTCCATATTGATATTTGGGGTCCCAGTCATGTACCTGATCATCAGGGATACAGGTTTTATCTTGTTGCAGTAGATGATTTTTCTCGCTTGTCTTGGCTGGTTCTATTAAAGAATAAATCTGAAGCAGGAGATATGATCCAAATGTTCATCAATGAAGTTCAAAATATTTTCTCTTCTACTGTGAAAATTGTGCGTTCCGACAATGCTATGGAGTTTTGTACTCGTACACTTTCCTTGTTCTTTTCCTCTCGTGGTATAATTCATCAAACATCATGTGCTTACATTTCACAACAAAATGGTGTTGCAGAGCGGAAACATCGTCATCTATTGGATATCACTCGGACCCTACTTATTCAGAGTCGTTTTCCACATTCTTTTTGGGGTGATGCAGTTCTCACTGCTTGCTATCTAGTATATCACATGCCCTCGTCTGTCTTGGGTGAGAAGACTCCTTTCTCTATAGCCTTTCCTGAGAAGGAGTTGTTCTCTCTTACACCCTATGTATTTGGCTCTGTCGCGTTTGTCCACCAGTCGGCTCCAGGTCTTGATAAGCTCTCTCCCAGGGCTGTCAAATGCGTGTTTGTAGGGTACTCCAGAACTCAGAAGAGATATCGTTGCTTTGATCCTTTACGTGGAAAATACTTTGTTAGCGCCGATGTCACATTCTTTGAATTTGTGATGTTTTTCTCTCCTACAGGTGACAGAATGGCTACTCCCGAATCTGACACTGAGATCAACATGTTACCTCCTCCTACGAGTCAGTTATCTCCTGTACCAGTCATACCACCACCACCTCCACCACCACCACCACCTCCACCACCTCAGATGCCTGTGACCGTGGTTCCACCATTACCAAAATTCTGTACTCGTCGGCCCCCTTTTGCTCATGGTCATTGCCCATCATCTAGCATGCCCCAGGTTTGTTCTGATAACATGGTTTTTAACGATGGCTCTGGAGATGTTTCTATACAGGAATCAGTGCAGGATGAGGTTCCTGAGAACCTGGACGTACCTATCGCCATTAGGAAGTAGAGGCGTACTTGTGCATCCTACCCGCTTGCTTCTCAGGTTTCCTTTCCTCGTCTTACAGGAGACTTCCAGAAATTTGCAGTTGCTCTATCTGCCGTGGAAATTCCACGGACTTACCAGGATGCATTGCGAGATAGCAGATGGCATCTCGCTATGGAAGAGGAAATGGCCGCTTTGTAGTCCCGTGGCACCTGGAGTCTAGTTCTCCTCCTGGAGCGTCTATTGTCAGTTGCAAATGGGTGCTTACTGTTAAACACCATGCAGATGGCAGCCTTGATCGTTACAAAGCAAGGTTGGTGGTACGTGCTTTTGCGCAGACCTATGGAGTTGATTACATGGACACATTCTCTCCGGTTGCTCGACATTCCACTTTGTGTGTTCTCCATTCAGTTGTTATGGTACGTGACTGGCCCTTATTCCAACTTAATGTAATGCATTTCTGTATGGAGATCTACAAGAGGAGGTCTATATGTAGCAGCCTCCGGGGTTTGCTTGCTGCTGAGGGGGAGTGTCAACAGGTTTGTAGGCTCCATAAGGCAATATAAGGCCTTAAACAGAGTCCTAGGGCATGGTTCCAAAAGCTTTCAGATCTGATTGAACGACAGAGGTTCAAGAGGTCAAATGCAGATCACTCTTTGTTTGTGCAGAGAACATCCAGAGGTACAGTTGCTATCATGGTTTATGCTGATGATATAGTCATTACAGGAGATGATGAGCAGGGAATCAAGATGGCAAAAGATTTTCTGGGCAGTCAATTTGTGACTAAGGACCTGGGTACCCTAAGGTATTTCTTAGGGTTGGAATTTGCTAGAAATGCACAGGGTCTTGTGATGACCTAAAGAAAGTATGTTACAGACATGCTTGCAGAGACGGGCATGATCGGGTGTCGACCTTCTACTACATCCATGGATCCTAGCATGAAGCTATATGATGATGATACAGTTGAAGTCGACAAGAGAAGATACAAAGAGATGGTGGGAAAACTTCTTTATGTTACAATCACCAGATCAGATATCGCCTTTGCAGTGAGTCGAGTGAGTCAGTTCGTGGAGCAGCCTCGACAAGTACATATGGATGCTGTATACATGATATTGAGATATCTAAAATCGTCTCCAGGTGCAGGATTACTCTTCAAGAAAGGAGAAACTCTCTCTGTATCCGCATACGCTGACACAGACTATGCAGGTTGTCCTAAGGATAGAAAATCGACTTCGGGATTTGCAGTGTTTGTTGGCAGTTCTCTTGTTTCTTGGAAAAGCAAGAAACAAACAGTTGTAGCGAGATTAAGTGCTGAATCTGAATACAGGGCTATGGTGCAAGCAAGTACATAAATGATGTGGGTTCGAGCAGTATTAGTTGATTTGTATATAGAGGTTCCTCTACCCATGGAGTTACATTGTGATAACCAGGCTGCTCTGTTTATTGCAAACAACCCTACGTTCCATGAGAGAACAAAACATATCGAGGTAGACTGTCATTATACCAGAGATATGATTCAGAAGGGCTTGATTTCTACTTCTCATGTTAGTTCTGGAGAGCAAACAACAGATATCTTTACCAGGCCATTACTCAGAGGACCATTCCAGAAGTGTTCGTCCAAGCTGAGCATGATTGATATCTATGCTCCATCTTGAGTGGGAGTGTAGAGATATTTGTGTATTTCTATATTCTATATGTATCGTTTTCTTATTTGTATTTCTATTTTTCCGCCTTATGTAATTTACCCATAGGTCTCTCCTCTACATAAGAGAGCCTAGGGTTCTCAGAAATAATCATCTCTTATTTTTCTACCAACAACCACTACTCACGTCAGATCTGGAGATCAGAAAACATATGTTTTTACTAAGGCCCTAGCCAGAGGGCCTTATCAGAGATGTTCCAAGCTAAGCCTTATCGACATCTACGCTCCCGCTTGAGGGGGAGTGTTGAGATATTTCCTATTTTTTCTAATGTTTTATTTTTATCTATTTATTTTGTCTTCTTCGTGTAATTTGCCTAATAGATTCCTCTCCTATATAAGAGAACCAAAGGACCCCTCATTAATCAATTAAATTCATTTTCCCTTCAACAATATGTTGCTATCTATTTCTCCGTAGGGACGTCATCTTTCTGCTGATTTATCAAAAGGAATTTATTTACTTACTTCTTCATGAGCTTCTGACTCTCTTGTGCTCGGTTATGGGAAACAGTTGCTTATTCTCGTTTTGGAATTATGACTGGAGACTGATTAGGGCTTTTTAAGAGGATGCATCCCCTTCCTTTACGCATTGGCCAAGTGACTGCGAGGATACAGTTTTGGGAGTTGTGGGTGGGTGACTATTGGCACCCATATTTCCACACATCCTTCTTGGAAATGTTTATATACTGCTTTAGAAAGTCGGATAGCACAAACAACGGGTCCATGGTTCAAGACTGTAAACTCATTTGAATTTTGATGGTAATCAGGATATTCTTGTGGCTCTTGAGAGACGTGTTTGTTGACAAAGAAACACTTTCAAAATTGCAGGCACAGAATGCACTTTTTGCAGGAATGATCCGGACTTTGTGTATCATTTCTTCTTGTCTTGTGTGTGTTTCTTGAGACCTATAGCTACATTGTGGGCTATTTTGTTGGCCATTATCGTGGTTATTTTCCGGGTGGAACGTTTCTCTGAGGAAAATGTACAAAATGTACTCTTTTAGGCTTTTGACTCTTCTCGAGTCTTGGATATAATTCTGCGGTGGGTACCTTAGCTCATTTCCTCCTTTTTTGGTTTAAAAGAACTTTGACTCTATTGTTATTGGATGCATTATAAAATGTATTTAACTCCACATGGAAAGTCCGTTAGGATGTTATACCTTTTGTTTGTCCTGTTGACTAAAACTAAATATTGATCTTTCTTGCTGTCTATGGCATATTTGGAACTTAATTTTTCTTTCACCTGGTATTAATGATAAATATTTCAGGTCTGTTCTGGTTAGTGCAGTAGAAGTCCAGTCCAAAAAGATGTCTTTTAGTAGTTTCTGAAGTTCCCCAGGGTTTAGTACATAATACATTAACGACCAAGAATGGTGGGATGAAGAACATATGTTGATCAGGAAATAATTCAGACCATTGTGTTGTAGATTGTCCCCTTGATCCATGAAATATTCTAGAATTTATATTTCTTTCCCCGGTACTAACCACTTTGGTCAGTGCCATAGGTGTCTGACATAAAAAGATGGCTTTTTTATATGTTTTTAAGTTTCATGGGGTTTAATACATAATACACTAGCAATCAAGAATTCTGGCTTCCAAAACATGTGACCCAGAAACAAGGAAAAATTGGGTTGTAGTTTGTCCCTTGGATAGAGTTACATCTCTCTTTCTCTCTATATTTGGCATATTTGGAACTAATTTTTCCTGCCCCTGTACTAAAGCTTTTGTGTCTATTTTGGTCAGTGCCTAGAAGTCTGCCAGAAAAAGATGGCTTTTACAGGTTTTTGGAGTTCCGTGGGGTTTTTAGTGAATAATACACTAGCAATCTAGAATGTTGGCATCAAGAGAGTATGATTAACGCCATCAAGAACTTATCATGTTCGGGAAACAATTTAAAATATTGAGGTTTACATTACTTGCAGCTGGACGTTCTGCTTTTATTGAATGGAAATGTGCATATGTAAAGAAATGAATGAATCTTGTAAGAATTCAATATGTAAGGTTTTCCATAGGGATAACTGGAGCAACATCTTGACATGTAAAATTTAGATAAATGCTTGGTAATGGGCGGACAAGAGTTTATAGAAGAAAGTGATTGAGTTAATGAAAATCAGTATCCGGGGATGCTTTTTTCTTGTTTGGTTAACATTGCATTTTTACGTCTCCTATTTCTCTCATGTTATTCCTTGGGATTGTCATGTACGAAACTCTATTCAAAGTTAATTTTTGTTTTGTTTTGTCATACAGGACCGATCTCTCGACTTCCATGCACTATGCGCTCTTTATGCTGTCACCGGTGCATAACCTCACTATTTATCATGCATTTAATATTGCCATCACTGATTACAATTTTAAATTATACATAGATTAAAATCTCTGTTCTCTATGTTTTCCTTACATCATAATTCATGTTTCTACCTATACTGAGAATTTGTTTAGGTACTAACTTCTTAGGCTATATCACTTATCAGATGTTGCTAAGATGTTGCTTCTTCCAGAGTTTGAACAATGTAGCGTAGACAATGTTGTGAACATGTAAACTACTTTAACATCATGAGTTGGAAGAAGAATAGAATCATCATGCATTTGAAATGAGGACAGTTGTTTTAAGATTACTAGCTTGTCCAGCATAATTTCTTTGTTAACATCCAATGAAATGGGATCTTTAGCCAAGTTAGGTTCTGTGTAACTCATATAATTACTATCAAGATTTATACCATATAGCTACAACCTCAAGAATACAATATAGTCTAAACAAAGAAAACTGATGAGAGTTCATTTGTTTCTGGGATAAAGCCCCTAATCATTAGCCAAATTCTTCAGTTGACACAAAATCCTTCCTCTACTTACCCTAAAGTTTTGGCTCTTTTTTCGGAAAAGAGAGGGTGTGGTCTCGAGGAGAACCACACCCAAAATGGAAAATATATTAAACAGAAATGTGGGTATGTTTACCTGACATCATACAGTCCCTAGCATGATGCAACATGTTATCCACAGAGAAAGACTCATGGTTGAAGACCAACTTGTTATGTGTCAACCACGTCACACAAAGGACAGCAAAAAAATAGAAGCAACTATCTTGTGAAGCAGTGCATGCCGAGTATATAGAACGCCAAAATATATCTAAGCCTGAGAGAAGAAACCATTGGAAGCAAAAAGAATTCCACTGCTCTGCGGAGGACGGGTATCATGAAAAGAAAATATGTTTGAAATCTTCCGCCGGATGCAAACCGCGGGGACAGGAAGAGTCCCCACCTCCCGAGACCAGGATCTCGTGGTATTCCTTGATGTCGCTCTTCCATGGTTCAACTTTCAAGTGCCATAGAAAAATCTTCACTCTTGAAGGAGCATGTGAACATGGTTTTAAAAAATGTGAGGCATAACAATGTGGTTTTCCCTTGATGAGGCGAGGCGTAATCTTCAATTTTATAGGAAAATATACGTAAACACAATTAAGCATAATTATATATTTATAAATCATAAATTTATATATTCCCCAAATATTCACCATATATGTTATGAACATGAGATTATATAATATTCTTTGCATGATTTGCTTTGATTTCTAAATCGTATTGTCATTGTTGGAGTATTTGGTTGTGTGCCACTTGAGTTGTAGATGGGTAAATGGATACCTCCATATTCCATTTACCCCATCCATGTGTTTAGTCCCACATCTACCAGTGGTGGGACTTGGAGACTTTATGGAGGCTATATAAGGAGCCCCAGACCTCCTGTATCCATTGAAAAAATCAATAGACACATATGGTCCTTTGAGACCTTCTCCTTTGGTTTCATCCCACTCCTTAGGGAGTAGGGTTCCACATAAAAATCTGTGTCAAGTTTTTCTTTCTTTTCTTTGTGCTCTGTTTATCATTCCGCTTCCACATTCCTATTTTCTAACATGGTATCCGAGCGGGTCGATTCTTGAGGATTTCATGATTTGTTGTTTTTATTCGAGAGGTTTCAAGGTTTCCAAAGAAACCCTAATTTTTGTTGGGCTAGATCTTTCAAGCCTTCAGTTCATTTTCTCTACAAGGAGGTTCTCTAATTTGTTTTCTAGGGTTTCGTTGGAAACCCTAATCATGTTTGTTCTTGAAGATCGTCAAGAGGGTTCTATCATGCACATTGTTCGTCAAGATCTGCCCCCCGCAGGAGATGACCTCCAGGCGTCCCAGCCGCATGAGGTGGCATCTTCTCTTACTATCTCCTGATGGCGCTAGCAGGCTGCACAACCCGTTGCAAACCTTGCACGACTCCCTTTCAGACCTTGGGCGCGCCTGCAACCCATGTAGATCTTCGAAGTCACCCTCCTCTCCAGATGCAGTGCGCCTTCAGGCTCCTTCCCTACGCGATTCGCAACGGCGCGAGATCCAATCGAGCAAGTGATCCTTCTCCTCGCATAATTGCGTGGAGCCCCAGCCCTTGCGTAGGTCATTCCCCAGGCGATGATAGCTCTACTGCTCCCAGGTGGAGCCCCGGCCCCAGCACCGATGCTCCTTCCTCACGCGTCACATCTCCCATCAGGAGGAGGCGATCAGCCTCCTTCACGCGTGCTTTCTCCCTCGCACAATCCCCCTTGGTGATGGCCTCGCACTACCCTACAACAGCCTCCCATCCAGGCGCAATGGGCGGCGGAGCCGCTCCTAGATCCAGGAGTCGTCACCCTCCCAGGGAGTCCAGGCAATGACTCCTTTGGTGGCGCCTCATCATCCATCAAGCGATGGCGGCGGAAGTCCTCTTCCCAGCACGTTGGCGGCGTGCTGCAAGAGGAAAAGCCCATCGAGGGCTGCGCTTCAAAGGGCTGTGGCTATTTGACGAAAGGGTTCCCACATTGGGAACCCTAAGGAGGGCTAGGGGGCTGGAAAAAAATACTATAGAGCCCAAGTAGGCTGTTTGTATTAAAAAAAGGGAGGAGGATTTGATTTTAAAAAAGAGAGAGATGAGTTGGCTATTAAAAAAAGAGGAAAGGAGAAATAGGCAAGCAAAAAATCGAAAAAAAGGAGAAAAGCCGAAAAAATGGCAACGGTTTATTTAAAAATTTGAAGCAAAGAAAAGAAAAAAAACGTGGCTTATTTTAAAAAAATGATTTAAGAAGCCGAGAAAAAAAGAGGTTGGCATTTATTTTCTCCCCATATTATATTGTCTTCTCCCAACTTGGTCAATGATTGTTTTTCGAAAAGTATGGGAAAAAGGGGAGTACTGTGTAGAGTTGCATGCCTGTTTGTCAGCTTTTCCAAATTCTCCAGATTCAGAGGTCAGCCAGATTCCAAACTCTACAGTTCAAACTCGACGTCATTTTCCGAGTCTGCAGTTCAAGATGCAAGAGTGTGCGATCTTCATTTTTTTGGTCCCCGTCATTTATATTGTTTTGGCCAGAGTTTCATGTGAGTCATACGGACTTCAGAGTAGAGGACAATTCCCTATGCCATGTAGGCAAGGGTTTTCATGTGGTATCATAGGGACTCCAGAGTAGAGTACCATTCTTTGAGCCAGATGGGAGAGACCTAATTCATCGACGAGGAGACTTCTCCAGGCGCAGTTTCATACTCGATGAAGATTCCGAATCCTCAGTTTGACTCACACTCTAGCCCGTTCGTCCTCCTCACCTGCACGACATGAGAAGCAATATCCTCGACAACAACTGGCAGTTGTGCACGTTGAGTTGATATTGTCTGTAGTGTCATGTATTGTGAGTTGAGTTTCTTTCTGTTTGTTCAAGCTGAGCATTGGATGCTCCAACTTGAGGGGGAGTGTTGGAGTATATGGTTGTGTGCCACTTGAGTTGTAGATGGGTAAATGAATATCTCCATGATCCATTTACCCCATCCATGTGTTTAGTCCCACATCTACTAGTGGTGGGACTTGGAGGCTCTGTGGAGGCTATATAAGGAGCCCCAGACCTCCTGTATCCATTGAGAAAATCAATAGACATATATGACCCTTTGAGGCCTTCTCCCGTGGTTTCATCCCGCTCCTTAGGGAGTAGGGTTCCATGTAAAAATCTCTGTATCAAGTTTATTTTTTTTTATGCTATGTTTATCATTCTGCTTCCGCATTCCTATTTTCTAACAGTCATCCATATACAATGCAAGCATTATTATGACCTCCATTAATGTGGGGGGGGGTGAAATTCTTGTCAATATACAGTACCTTCCTTTATGTGCATGCGTGAAGCAAAATTATGTGACTAACATATATGTTTATGTTGTAGTTTATATTTTATATGGCTAACTATATATATTATGCTTTGAATCCCAATCATCAAATTTGCTAAACCTAGTTAAAGAATCATTGTATGCACCCCCTGACCCACCATACCTGCCCAATACAGGGGTCTCACTATCTGTCTCTTGCGGGGGTTGCAGTGGGCAACGTCCCCATCTCGAAATGAATTTTTATATGACTAACACATAATTTTTTGGATATAGAATAAATATATATGAGTATATAACAAATTAAATTGTTAATAATTGTTGAGATATTTATATCTCATTACCTTTATTTTGTACTTTCTTATTTCTTCTATCTACTTTATGTAATTTTCCCATTTAATTTTCCCTTAGAGATTTTCTCATATATTAGAGAGCTCTAGGGCTACGATGGAATGCAACTTTTCATTTCACGTCTTTCCACATGGTATCCGAGCGACAATCCTAGACCGGAGCCTGTACCCTAGAAACCCCTTCCCACCTTAACCCTAGCTTGTTCGGGCACTACCGCCACTAGCCCCTTTCCGCATCGCCGTCGGCCTCTTCCCACGCCCCTGCTGGCCCCTTCCTGCACAGCAGGCCGCCCGAACCAGCGGTCTAGGCCATCGCCTTCCGCGGCACTGTCGCCGGGTTCTCCATTAGCATTCGGGCTGCCGTCCAGGTCACCACCTTCTCCGGTCCCGCAACCCATGTTACCTCTAACGGGCTCCATCGCCTCTTAGTTTTTGCGTCTGGGTATCTAGGGTATGTTTGATCATCTAAAATCACCCTAGTTACCCAAAGAGGGCTCCAAAGGATGGAAGAGGTTGTGGTATGAGTCTACACTCAACCATCTCCTCATATGTCAGTGTAGACACATGTAATACAGTGTGCAGACCCAACCTTGGAAGTTGTTGTCATCATGTCAGATAACAAAGCATATGTTTCATCCCTAGGTGCCTTGAAAGGTTCAACACCCATCGTTAAGATGGATGGAACGAACTATGAAGTGTGGGCCTTGCAGTTCATGAGTCCGATGCAATGTAATGGCAAGAAGCACATCCTCACGAAGGAGGAGCCTAGTGACCAGACTGGGGTTAATGCCTAATGGGAGGTAGATGGTGCATATGCGTGGGTGTGGCTATCTTTGATTGTGTCTATGGAGATAGTTAATGACATACTGAGTCAGCCTACTGTAAAGGCTATGTGGGACATTCTCGTCGTTACATACTCTCAGGCGAAAAATGAGTCAAAAATATTGCAATTTCAGCACGATATCTTCATGTCAAAGCAGAATGGTCGTCCTTTCCGTGCCCTTTACACTTCTCTAAGGGCATGTTTGTGAAGCTCTATGGTTTCATTACAGAGACTCGGTGATGACCAGAGTTTTTCTAGCAGCCCTCGATCATGAGTACGATGCTGCTCGAGCACAGATCCTTACTGATGCCGCCATACCTCCAATGGAGGAGGCATACCGCATATTGAGCATGCTCTCTATATCTTCTGGTGGTGCTCAAAAGTCCCAGGCCTTGTCAGCCATGGTTGCCTCTCGTGGTAGGGAGAGCCCTACGCAGTACCGTAGTCGGGGTAACCATTGCATGGGAGTGGGTAGTCGACCCCGTCAGCCATGCTCCTACTGCCATAGGTCTGGCCACTCTGACGAAACATATTTGACATCCGCGGATCTGGGATTCCTGTTTGCACAACATTCACACTAATATATTCGATACCGATAGCATTAGGTCACTGAAATTTAAGGAAAATTACGATGTTTCGAATGACATTAACAATTAATGTAAATAACCACAGGACTAAGAACAAGTGTCATCGAATTTCATTGTATTTATTTCCATATATAGTTACATGCAACAAAAGAAACTGCCTTATATACATGTGTTCCAAAATGTAGAAGAGAAGGAGAAACATTGATATTATCTTATATAAAAACTATAATATGTGTACCATCGAGAGTATCTGCGGAAGCTCGGGATCAATTGCCAATCTACTGCGATGTAGGAGCCTTGTCTGCCATACATGATATGAACAAGAGAAATGCCAACAAATGTTGTTACAATCAAAATTTATTATTAAAAATAAAACAGGTATTCCAGTGGTTTCAAAAGAAAGCACGTGGATAGTTGTTGATATTTAAAATTAACAAGCTACTTACGTGAAATTTGTTCTTTTAAGCTATTATATATGTAAATCCCCCAATCACTCTTCACCCCATAACTTTCCGTATATAACATTTTCATACATTAATTAATGACTCATATGTAGGTTATTATCTTTTTATCACTTATTGATCATATTGATGGATCTTGGTATTGAGGATGATGAGTTCTGATCTTATTTTTATTTTTGTCTAATTTCTCAAGCCTAGTGGATAGTCTGTGGTCTTGGTCTGAGTGTGACCTCACACTATGACTCTAAGCCGTGAAGAATACCTTAGGATCGGGGTACCCCGTAGGCATGCGATTGAGTATATTGCATCCTAACTAAGTTCCCAACACGTCCACTAGCTTCTCCTATTTTCCATAGTAGTAGTTCTAAATTATGATTAAATACCGATGATTGATGATTGTTGATGATATCTATCTCACAATCTTTTCATCGCCAGGCCTACTGGTGGAACAGTAAACAAACTTGAGAACAGTGTCAACTCAACTGTAACTAAACTCAATTGTAGCCAACTCTAAATTGTAACCAAGCTCAACTCCAGCTAACCACTACCTTTTCCTCGCCAAGACCTATTGGCGGAATAATAACCAAAACTCAAGAGGTGAGGAAGCCTCCTAAGAGACTCTTCTGTCTCGCCCTCTAAGTGGAAGTGTGATCCAGTAGAGGGCTAGGCCTACTCCAAAACTATGTTCCTGAGACGGTGGGAGAGACTTTCTGGACTAAGTCACTCTAAAAAACTAGCCTGACCGGTATGAGCAAAAATAACGCTAAAAATCAAAACCAAGGGTCCTCTGGCCTAGGCACCCTATTGAGACATGCTCAACGGAACTTGTCAGAACCTGGATTCCAACGACGCGTAAAAACGCTGCGAACTCGCATAAAAACCGTAAAAAGAATTGGGATCCTAGACTTGCTCTCTAGGTGGTCGTTGTCCTAACTGGACTTTCTATCTCCCGCCCAGCTGAGGGTCATCGCGTCCTTCCACGGTCGGGTGTAAGGGTCACCTTGACCGACACTATTAATCATCAATCATCACTGATTCCCAACATTTTCACTTACTTGACTACTTATTTGTTTCTCAATCTTTTCTGTGATTGACTGTGCAGATCTAGGTTCTTTGTTGACAACCTTATTCAATATGATCCATAATTAGTGATTCATGCCTAAAGGATTGATCACGAAGATTTTCAGTCACTGATCACAGATTACCTTATTTTAAAATTATGAGATTAGAAGTCATTTATTGGATTTAGATCTAAGTTCAATTCTAATTTATACAATAATTTGTCACAAACTCCAACTTTTCATTTGATAAGAATTTTAGAGTCTAGATCTTATGGACTTTTTGCTATTCACTACAAGAAAGCATTGCCCCTTGTAATTTGACTTCATATCCTTATCTTTGGGATTAATAAATACCCCCGAAGTAGTTGCACACAACTAACCGTTGTCAAAACTGTAGATTACTTAGTACTTGCTAATTGCTACGTATTTTATTTCCTCAAGTAAACAAGTCCAATTATCTTCCTCTAGTTCTATATATTTAATCAAAATTTATCTTCATCTCATAAAACCCCAGCTTTCCTCCGATAATGTACTTTCATTTTCAAAATATGAAGCAGAACTTAAACTCCGATAAATGTACTTGCATATATGAAGCATCTCTCTCGCAGAATTTAAACTCAAAAAGCTAATCATTTTCAAAACCCAGTTATTACTTTACCTTGATAATTACTCTTCAATTTATTAATAAGTCCACTTCTTGTCCTCTAATTCCAGATCAGATTATCTTCATGTAAAATTCTCAGATCGCATTAAAAAAAACTCTGTAGATCTTTTCTTTATGCATGACCCGCCAAATCTGAAGTACATTATCCCAACTCCTACTTATGGGCAGTCCTAGATTGTTCCAAACTTCTTAAATTACATACTTCAATTATGCAATTATGCTTATCCTCGTAATCCATTGCATAGAGATGAAATTTGCCTAAAGGTTGCATTCTGGACAAACCTGATTACGGGAAGGAAATGCAAACACTGTTTTTTTATTTGCTCAGAAGCACCCACATGATGAAAAATCATAATACAAGGTGGGCCACATGAATTTGAATTTGAAGGTAGGGAAATTTCTCGTTTTTTTACTAGAGCGATTTTTGAAGCCAAAGGATGACCTTCCAGCCTGAATGTCAGTCAAATTTTATTAAATCAATATACTTTCAACTCATGACAGTGCAATGCACGACAGATACAATGCTTTTATGCTGGGCACCATATTACAAATGTCATATATAAGAATGTCTTGCTTTTAAAGAAAACTGATAGTCTTAATTTTTCTTAAGTTTAATATGCCATTATTTCTATTATCCACATCATGCTAAAAATAAACATATACAACTTTATATCACTTTCAATCACCTGTATGATGTGAGAATCATCGTGATTTTACAAAACACATTATATAAGTTTATTTTCAGTCTCGGGAAATTTTAAGTTTTATCATCATTTCAAGGATCAAAATTATTGACCATGGTGGAAACAATGTAAGTATAAAAATTGTGTCAAATATGACATGCGAGGCGGCAAGAGGTAGGGTAGGATTGTACCTTTGGATCCTCGAAGATTAGAGGATCAAACATGCACACAATTGCTTCAAAAAGAAGGAAACAACAACTACTGTTCAGCTGCTCCATCGGCTCCTCGTTGCTTGATTCGGAGCAGCAACGAAACTCCAGCTCCTTGAAGTTGTAGCAGCTGGAAATGTCTACAATTAGGGCTATTGGAGCACCAATTTGGGCTACTGGGAGCAACTCTAGACCTTGGATGCAGCAGCAACTGCTGCCTGGAGTAGTAGCAGCAGTAGAGCAGCCTTCAGCTGCTATGTGCAGCAACTGTTGCAGCTATGAGGAGCAGCAGCAGGGGCTGCAACTTAAAGCAGAAGAAGAGGATGAGGGAGGGCTCTATCGGTTGGGAATTGGAGGAGAAATTTGGGGGAAATGGGAGGAATAAAGGGGAGTTGGTAGTGCTATATAAACAAGAAAGGGGACTTGTTTTTTGCCAAGTAGAAGGGAGAAAAAAACAAGTGGAAGAGTGGGAAATAGCCAAGTGGAACTGGCTACTGTGCTAGAAATAAATTAAAAAAATATTTTTATTTTTTTAAACCTTTATCTCACTCTTATCTGAAATAGCAAAGTCGTTCGTGTTTGCATCTCGAATCTCTGGTTCATGTGAATAATAGTTGTTCGACCGTCTCTGAATGCCGATCAAAATGAGTATAATATTCATATACTTTTGATATGAGAGGAATTCAGAGATTGTCGAGATATAGTCTTGGTTTATGATTAAATTTTTGCGATTTTAAATTGTCAAATGACCTTCGATCGACGAATAGATTTTGTCGAGATGAATTTTATGATGGTCTTCGATTATTTTTCCGATTCTCAATTGTGTCACGGCTTTTCTAATGGCACACATTACGATGCAATCGATTTTTGATCGATTGATCCCAATGAATTTTTTATCTATAATCTATGGATCGATTTAAATCATTTAGTATCGGTTGATAGTTTTATCAAATCAAATGGATCATTAATCGGATCGAGTTTGGGTTTATTTGAACCTAGATGTTACAATTGCTATTTCAAGCATGGCTTTCCCGCTTCAGCAAAGGTTGCAGAGCAGACTGAGCAGGTTGGGAGTTCATCACCTGTATCTGATTAGAGATCTGATGAACATGTCGTGCAACTCAGGGAGATTTTGCCTGCTCCTGGGTCAACCAGTTCTCCTTCAGGATCCTCAGATGTAGCTGCTTCGGCATCAACATCCACATCAGGTATAGCCTATGCTCTTACTAGCTAAAGGACAGATTTGTCGGACGGAATGGATTATGGATTCAGGAACATCCCATCATCTCTGTGGGTATAGAGGGCAGTTTAGCACTTACAGTCCAACTTTGTCAGGGCGATCAGTAGTGATAGCAGATGGGACATACTCTCCCATCATCGATCATGGGGAGGTGCGGTTAACCATTGTAATGCAACTTCAGAATGTTCTTTATGCTCCTGAATTTTTTATGAATTTACTGTCCACTAGTCAAATCACCAAGTATTTACATTGTCATGCCATATTTGATCTTTCTTCTCTTGTGTTTCAAGACATTCTTACGGACAGGGTGATTGGATCTGGCCGTGAGCATGGAGGTCTCTATAGGTTGGTACAATCCCTACATGCTGGTGTTTCTTCTCTTTGCACTGGACCTATTTCTCCATATGTGTGGCATTTTCGATTTGGTCACCTTCCTTGTAAAAGTTGTGTAACGTTCTTCCTCAGATTTCTCCTCGCTCTACTTTTCAGTACAAGGCCTATTAGTTTGGGAAGCATCATCAGGCGACATTCCAGAGTCGTCAGGGTCGAAGTAGTCATAATCCTTTTGAATTAATTCATTTTGATATTTGGGGTCCATGTCTTGTCCCAGACTATCAGGAGCATAGGTTTTATCTTGTTGTTGATGAGTTTTCAAGATTGTCATGGGTCTTTCTTCTTAAGAACAAGACTGATGCTGGTCCTATTATTCAATCTTTTATTAATGAAATTAGAACCTATGGTATTGTGCGTCAGGCATCTTGTGCTTATACGTCTCAACAGAATGGGGTGGTTAAACGAGAACATCGGTACCTTTTGGATGTTAATAGCACTCTCTTGATCCAGAGTTGTGCTCCTCATTCGTACTAGGGGATGTGGTTTTAACTTCTTGCTACCTGACGAATCGTATGCCCTCATCGGTCCTGGGGGGAAAGATTCTATTCTCGATGGCGTTTCCTGAGAAGTATCTTTTCTCTCTTACGCCTCGTGTTTTTGGGTTAGTTACGTTTGTTCATCAGATGTCTCCAGGTCTTGACAAGCTCTCTCCTAGAGCTATTAAATGTGTGTTTGTTGGGTATTCCAGGATCCAAAAGGGATATCGTTGCTTTGACCCTGTTCGACGAAGGTATTATGTTAGTGCTGATGTCACATTCATCGAGTCTATTATGTATTTCTCTCCTACAAGTGACAAGTTTATTCCTTCAGAGAATGAAGAAGAGGATAACAAGCCTTTACCTCCGATGTCGTCTACTCCAAGCCCTACTACACCACCACCACCTCCCCTGCCACCTCCTCCACCACCTCTACCACCCTCTGCACCACCACCTCCTCCACTGCTTGCCACACCTACCTAATTTCCGCAGGTTTACCAGTGTGGACTTCGTGCTCATGTGCCTCCTCCATCATCCATCACTCTCCAGGTATGTTCTGAGCATTTGAGTTTATTTAATGGCATTGGTGATTTGTGTGTGCAAAGTGAAGTGCAGGATGTTGTAGATGATCCGGTCTCCGTACTAAGGAAGCCAGGGACTTTGATGTGCCTATTGCCCTACGGAAGAAGAGGCGTGCATGCACTATGTATCCTCTTACTTCCCATGTTTCTCTGGCTCGATTCTCTGAGGATTTTCAAAGGTTTGTTGTGGGTCTATTGGTCGTGGAGATACCACAATCCTATGTAGAGTTGCAGAGTAGTCAGTGGCATCTGGCTATGGATGAGGAGATGGCAGCGTTATAGTCTCGGAAACATGGAGTGTTGTACATGCTCCTTCTTGTGCATCTGTTGTTGGCAACCATTGGGTGTTAACAATGAAACACTGCACAGATGGTACTGTGGACAAGTATAAGGCCAGACTTGTTGCTCGTGGATTGACCCAAACCTATGGGGTGGATTATCAGGATACCTTTTCTCCAGTTGCCCATCATTCTACTATGCAGATTCTTATTACAGTTGATGTGGTATGTGACTGGCCGCTTTTCTAGTTAAATGTCAAGAATGTCTTTTTGTATGGAAATTTACATGAGGAAGTTTATATGCAGTAGCCGCCAGGGTTTGCTGTTGATGGGGAGTCCAGTATGGTGTGCAGACTTCACAATGCCGTATATGACCTTAAGCAAAGTCTGAGGGCTTGGTTTCAGAAGCTCTCGGAATTGATTGAACAAAAGGGGTTTGTCGGATCTACTGCAGATCATTCTCTTTTTGTTGAGAGAACCCAGAGAGGTACCACTGCTATTCTGGTCTACGTTGATGACATTATTGTTAATGGCAGTGATGATCAGGCATTCAGGCAGCTAAGGATTTCCTTGGACAACAGTTTGTGACCAAGGCCCTTAGCAAGCTGGATTACTTCCTTGGCCTAGAGTTTGCAAAGAATCAACATGGCATGGTAATGATGCAAAGGAAGTTTGTCATTGACCTCCTACATTAGACGGGCATGACAGGATGCAAACCTGCTACTACTTCAATGGATCCCAATGCTAGGCTCTATTATGATAACTCTGAGGAGTTGGAGAAGAGATGGTACAGAGAGCTAGTAGGAAAGTTGTTGTATGTCACTATCACCATGCCTGATATATCATTTGCAATTAGCAGTGTCAGCTAGTTTATGGAGCAACCAAAGCGGGTTCATATGGATGCAATTAACATGATCTTGATGTATCTAAAATCTTCCCCAGGTGCAGGACTTTTGTTTAGAAGAGACACGTCTCTCACAGTTACTGGATGTGCGAATGTAGATTATGTTGGGTGCCCCAAGGATAGGAAGTCCACTTCAAGCTTCACTGTGTTTGTAAGTAGCTCATTGGTTTCATGGAAGAGTAAGAAACGGATAATTGTGTCTATATCTAGTGTTGAATTAGAGTCCGGGGCCATGGCTCAAAGGAGTACGGAAATATTGTGGGTCAAGTCTATCTTAACTGACCTAACTATTGAGGCGCCTCTTCCCATGCACCTCAAATATGATAACCAATCCGCTTTATTCATAGCTAATAATCCAACCTTCCATGAAAGAACAAAGCACATTGAAGTTGACTGTCATTACACTCGTGATCTAATCCAGAAGGGACTTATTTTCACCTCTCATGTTGCTTCAGGCGATCAGATTGCGGATATGTTTACCAAACTCTTGCAAGGTGTCTCTTTTCACTGTTGTTGTTCCTAGTTGAGCATGATAGACATATATACTCCAGCTTGAGGGGGAGTGTTGAGATATTTATATGTCATTATCTTTATTTTGTAGTTTCTTATTTCTTCTGTCTACTTTTTGTAATTTTCGCTTAGAGCTTTTCTCCTATATAAGAGAGCACTAGGGCATAATGGAATGTAAATTTTCATTTCATGCTTTTCCATAATAATTAATATTATACTTAAGATATCATAAAAATTAATATATAAAATATAAAAAATTAGGTATCGAACATGTGCAGCCCGAGGTGGTGCCTCGAGACATCTCAACACCTTGAGATGCATGCCTCACTGGGCAACTTGAGGGCATGCACCTCGAGGGGTTTTCTTGGAAAATCACCTCGAGGCATACGCCTTAGCATCTCCAGGTGTGTTTTTTAAACCATGTCTGTGAACACATATCAACCAGAAGCCCTCATTAATGGAGCCCAGATCAGCAATATGTTCCTCAGTAAAGAACTTATATACTTTCTTCACGAAGAAACGACCCATGGCACATTTCCATCCATCCATGCTTGAAGAAGGACCATCCATGTTGGTCAAGTCACCCATTGATTTCATAAAATCATGTACTTGTTATGTAAGGCCCGAGTGAAAGGAGGGCCATCAAGCATTGTTCTCTTATGCTTCAGTAACTTGCATATTGTGAAAATGGAAAAGAGTTAATTGTATTTCATTGAGACCCTGGGGATCTCTTATATTGAAGAAAAACCCTAAGGGAAAATTACATAAAGTAGATAGAAGAATAAGTAAATATAGATATATATCAAATAAAAACATCTATCTCAACAACCTACTTCAAGCTGGAGCATATAAGTCATCTCTTTATGTTTTCGTATCGTATAAGGGGAAATATGATGATTTTTTCTTAAAAAATATCATTTTAAAGGGAAATTTTGCTGGAATTTTCATAAGAAATACCACTTGTTATAAGAGGAAACTTTGACAAAATTCTATTAGAAACATCAATTGATATATGATAAAACTCTACCAAGAGATTCTGCATTCTTCATGTTCGTTACGATGTTAGCCCTTCTTATATGGGTATAACTTACGGTAAAAAGCATCTAATCAAAATTCAAGGAAAGAAGAAATTGTGTTTTTATTTTAGATAAAGCCAACACATGCATATGTAAATATGGGTTAGCAAATTCCATACATTAAATTTCTTTCTACTATATAGGAGATGCATCCATTTTTGTTGGTGGACAGAGATAACTAGTTAAGTGGCATAAACATCAAGTTAAAGTTGATTGGTCTCTCAAGTGCTATTTTCAGTATTCCCCTATGTTTTGACCATTAAATTGCAATGCTATAGCCTTTAGATATCTTTTGATTATATAATTATATTTGTGCACCCACTCCAACGGTCTGGTTGTAGTGTAGTGTCTCTATCACCCAAAAGATCAGAGTTTAAATCCTCAATTGTAAGGGTTGCGTTAGGTAGCCAACAATAACAACAACAACAACAAAGCCATTTTCCACAATTAAGTAGGGTCGGCTACATGGATTCTTCGCCTCCATTCAGATCTATCTTGGGTCAATCCCAGGCTTATATCCACAAAACAAAGATCCCTTCATATGGTCTCTTTCCAACATTTCTTGGGTCGTCCCCTCCCTCTCTTAGCCGGCTCAACATCCCAACACTCGCATCTCCTGACTGGTGCATCAGCTGGTCTTCTTTGCAAATGACCAAACCATCTTAAGCGGTTTTCTCGCATCTTATCCTCGATCGGAGCAACATCAACTTTCTTTCTGATTGCATCATTTCGAATTTGATCTTTACGTGTGTGTCCACACATCCACCTTAGCATTTTCATTTCTGCTACAGCCATTCTCTGTACATGTCTATGGTTTACAGGACAACATTCAGATCCATAGAGCATAGCAGGTCTCACGGCTGCTTTGTAAAACTTTCCTTTAATTTTTCGAGGAATTTTCTTATCACAGAGAACAGCAGTGGCTCCTCTCCACTTTAGCCAACCTGCATTTATTCTGTTAGTAACATCTCCATCAATTTCCCCATCATGTTGCAAAATAGATCCTATATATCTAAAAGAAACTCTCTTCCGAATATTATCAACACCAATCTTCACCTCAGTTCCTTCACCATTGCTTCCATCAAAGGTGTACTCCATATATTCTGTCTTAGCCCTACTTATACGAAATCCTTTACTCTCCAACTCATGTCTCCAGACCTCAAGCTTCTCATTTACTCCATCTCTAGTCTCGTCAATCAACACAATATCATCAGCAAATAACATACACAAAAGTAACTCATCCTGAATGTGACTTGTCAACTCGTCCATAATCAAAGTAAAAAGAAATGGACTCAAAGCTGAACCTTGGTGTAAACCAATGTTGATGTCAAAATATTCAGTCTTCCCAAACGGGGTCCTTACACAAGATAAGCCTATCATACATGTCCTTTATGAGGTTAATGTATAGGACATGCACTTTTCTCTTCTCTAAAACTCTCCACAATATCTCTCATGGGACAGAATCATAAGCCTTTTCCAAATCAATAAAGATCATATGGAGGTTCTTTCTTTTAGCTCTATAAATCTCCATTGTTCTCCTCAGTAAATGGATGGCTTCAATAGTTGAGCGACCTGGCATGAATCCGAATTGGTTTTCTTTGACGTTGGAAACTTGCCTCAACCTTCTCTCGATCACACGCTCCCAAATTTTCATAGTGGGACTCATCAGCTTGATACCTCTATAATTTGAACAATGTTGAATGTCTCCTTTATTCTTATAAAGAGGAACCACGATACTCCTCCTCCAACCTTCAGGCATTTTTTTGCTTCGTCAAATAACATTGAATAGATTCGTAAGTCAAGTCAAACCGCGCTCAACTAAAACTTTCCATACTTCTACAGGGATGTCATCTGTTCCTACACCTTTCCCAGGTCTCATAACCTTCAAAGCCTCCTCTACTTCCTTTCTTTGTATCTGTCTATAGCTTGCACGATTCAAGTAACTTTCACTACTAGCTAGATCACCCAAAGTGATCTTTCTATTTCCTTCCCCATTGAAAAGTTTATGGAAGTACTGCTCCCATCTAGTCTCTATATCCTTCTGAGTAACAAGCACGTGACCTTCCTCGTCCTTAATGCATCTCACTTAAGAAAGGTCTTTGGTCTTTCTTTCTCTTGCTTTGGCCAACCTGAATATATCCTTCTGGCCCTCTTTAGAGTCGAGATTTTTATACAAAACTTTATATGCTTTCGACTTAGCCTCGCTTACAGCCTTCTTTTCTTCCTTCTTTACTATTTTGTAGTTTGTGATAGGTTCCTCTGTTCTATCCTTAGACATAGCTTTAAAGCATGCTCTTTTAATTTTTAGCTTCTCTTGCACCCCTTCACTCCACTACCAAGCCTTCTTTTGACCTGGGGCTCCTCCCTTTGACTCGCCTAGCATCTCTTTGGCTACCTTTCGGATACAAGATGCTACTGCCTCTCACATCTCATTTGCACTTCCACTACAATTCCAAGATAAATCTTCTAAAACCTTCTTCCTGAAGCTCGATTGCTTCAGTGGAAGATTCCACCATCTAGTTCTAGTGATCTTAGGAACCCTCCTTTTCTTTACCAGCCCTTTTATTTGTACATCCAAGACTAACAAGCGATGTTTGGTTGTCAAATTCTCTCCTGGGATTACTTTGCAGTCTTTACAACACAACCGATCTCTTCTCCTCAACACAAAGTAATCTATCTCTGTTCTCGTTTGCCCACTCTTATAACTAATTAAATGCTCCCCCCTCTTCTTGAAGAGAGTGTTTGCTATGAAAAGATCATATAAAAAAAGTACTAATCCTTCTCCCACTATAAGTAGGGTCGGCTACATGGATTCTTGCTCAAATCCATGTTGAAAGATTCGACTATTTTTTACGCTGGCCGTCGACTACCTAACGCAACCCCTGCAAGAGTGGGATTTGAACCCTGGTCTTTTGTGTGGTAGACATACTGTACTACCACTAGACCATTAAGTATGCCATTATAAAATCCAGGACGACTTTTCCATCTTCATTTCTATCCTCAAAACCATGTCCTCCATGAACACTAGCATACCCTGAAGCATCTTTTCCCACATGCCCATTAAGATCTCCACCTATGCAAATCATCTCTCTTTGTGGGATTCCTTGTAAAATCTTATCTAGATACTCCCAAAAAGCTTGTTTAGTCCTTTCATCTAACTAATTTGCGGTGCATAAACTGAGATTATATTCAGAATTTCTTCTTCAAGCACCAATTTTAGCAAAATAATCCGATCCCCGCATCTTTGCACCTCAACCACACAATCCTTCAAATCCTTATGAACAACCACTCCAACACCATTTCTACCCTTATCTTTACCTGAATACCAAAGTTTAAAGCATGTCTTCTCGATCTCCCTTGCTTTCTCTCCAATCCATTTAGTCTCTTGAAGACATAGTATATGAATCTTCCTTCTTTCCATCGTATCCACTATCTCCATCGATTTTCCAGTCAAAGTGCCAATATTCCAACTACCAATCCGCAACTTCCGTTGCAATCTCTTTTGGACTAACTTCTTTACTCGCATGCGTCTATTATGCGAGAACCCTTGTAAATTTTGGACTGCATCCGGGCGGTGATGCAGCGGAACTAGCTTAATTACTCGCATGCATTCCTCATGCGAGAACCCTTGCAAATTTTGAACTACATCCAGGCTGCGATGTAGCGGCCCTTGCCAATTTTCATTACATTCGAGCCATGCAACACGTTGCAAGTAGGGAACGCCCCTACGAAATCTGTATGTTTGCTTAATTCCGTGTTAAAAAGATCCGCCTGTCATGAAGCAACATCCTAAATAATATTTTTTTAAAAAATATTATTTAGGAAGTTGTCTCCAACTGTTTTACGTTGGCTGTCGGCTACCTAATGCAACCCTCCTCATTTACCTGGGCTTGGGACCGGCCATGGCTGAGTTTTAGGTAGCCAACAATGAACATAAAAAATAGTCAGATTTTTTAACATGGATTTGAGCAAGAATCCATGTAGCTGACCCCACTTAAAGTGGGAGAAGGCTTTGCCATTTTATATAATTAAATTTGTATCATCTAGTTTGGAAATCAAATAACTTTTATCTATAATAATGCAACTTAGCTTTTAGAACTTGTATTGAATTAATATAATTAATCAAGTTAATGTATGATGAAAAAATCTTATTTATTACTTTTTAAATATAGAGAATGTTAGATTCGAATCTAAATTTCAGTATTTAGTTACCTTGGAATATGCAATAGAAGTTTCACATATAAGCATATAACTTTTTATGTAGTAATATGATTCAAATATCATATACTTTTCATGTTGTAGACATGCTTTTATGAATTCGAAAGAAAGAATACATAAATAATGAACCCTACTTTGCTTTCAAACAAGTCATGAACTAGCCATTAGATATGGTGTTGTTATTAGACATGACCCTAAAATACGCCATTAGATATGGCAAAGACATTAGATTTGATGGCCATTAGATATAATTCATAGGACGTCGGGTCTGCATTCTTTATATAGAGAGGCTTTGGACTATATACATGGTGTTCTTTGGCCTTTGGGATTGTCTACACATATGACTTAATTTTGTTTCAGTGTTCATGGACTTAGTGCAATTAGCCACAGTAGTGTTTGACTTCAATAGCCGGGAAAGTTATGCTTTTCATTTCATTTGTATTCTTAAAGCAATCATAATTTTTAGTTTACAGGCATATTTCTTTTATATATTTTGTTATTTTACATAAGTTTTTATTCAAGGTAGGTGAACAGAAAGTTAGTTATAATACAACATATTTTATATAAAATCATTTTCAAAGTATCTTATGATGATTTATGCCCAAATGCTTGAGATCCATTCTCTGGGTCTAAGCTCATTTTTGGGTTTGGTATCCCTCTATTATATATTATATTTATATATATGCCTAAACAAGAATCTTAGAAGGCCAATGATACTACATAGTAATTGGATATTACTCTATACAGTACCATATTTGGATCTTTTGGTAACTTGTTGTACTTCAAGATAGAGTTGTATAACTTAAGAGAAACATCACTTTGTAATAGGGATGTAGATTACTATGGTGAGATGTATTTTATAAAAGGAACAATTTGTTATATATTAAAGAAGCTTTTGATATGAATGGCCATTTTGGAATATATTTTGATGATGATTTCAAGGAATGTTTGATAAAGGAATTTACGGATATGTTTTATGCACACTTTGTTATAAGTTAGAAGAAAAGATTGGATTCTTCTTGCGCTCGTCTCGGCTAGCGTAATGGGTCGTGACAACAAAGGTCTAACTACATAGGCAATAAGCTTGGGGCAGGGGTCTATAGGCGAGCACATGTGATCCCACCCCTTGTGCGAGTGTTCAGAGGTAAAGATACTCGAACCTAATTAAAGATCTATTTAATATTTGAGTTGAGCTTCCATAGGAGATATGTTGGGATTGGTTACATAGGAAAGAACTATATATTCTATTTGTAGAAGATGACATTACAGAAGTGTAATCAGATATAGTAGAATAAAGCATGGATTAAAATTTTGTGAAATTTCGTCGAAATTTCGATTTTGAGAGGTCATGGGAATCGAAACTCTTATATATGTCGATTTCTCGGATTTTGACTGAAATTTCGGTGATATTTTGACATATCAACCCATTTCAATTGAAACTCATGGGTTTTAATATAAAATTTCCCGGATTTCGACCGATATCGGTGAAATTTCACCGATGTCTATGTATATCAATGATATTATCTATGTGAGCTTGATTTTACTACTTATTTACCTATTCCCAATATTAAAACATATAATGATGTATATATTTTGTTTCGGGTCTGGAGTGCTACCCGATATGGTCGATATGACCTATATGATCGATATGTATGATATACTTATGTATCAACCAAGAATCAAGATTAACATCGATTTGACTGGTATAGTCGATATGTGCGATATAATGGGCATATATGAGCAATATGTGAGATATAAGTGTGTATTTGTAAGATATTTTTTGCTGCAATAACTTGGAAGATCTTAATTTGTTAATAAATGATCGAAAAATGGCTTTTTGAGCCTTTTGGCATTTTCACTGAAATAGTCGAAATTTCCTGAAATTTCATTGAAATTTCGATTTTGGAGAGGACCGAAACAAAATCAAAATCGAGATTTCGAACCTTGGAATAAAGACATCAGAAATTTATGTGGAAGCCTGCTAATTAAGTAGCGAGATGAAACCACGAGAGAACTGTCTCACAAGGCTGATATTTTATTAATCTCCCTTGATATGAATACATCTTATAGGAGGTTTCTTATATAGCCCCACCAATATGACCAAGTCTTATTAATAGACGATGTGGAACCAACTTGTGTGGATGTATGGAGGGACCCAATTATGAATCTATTGGCCCATACTCTGAACACTCCCCCTCAAGCTGGAGCATGCAATGGTTATCACGGGCAAAAAGAAAAAAACACTTACTCACAGAACACACGACACTAGGGATAATATCAACTCAACGCAAACTCTATTGGTTGCTTTTTGAGGGCATCGCTTCTCATGCCATGCTAGTGAGGAGTAACTGAAGGGATGGAGTCAAATGAGTCTCCTTATTGGAGAGTTGTGCTCTATACTACATATGTCAGAGTCATCGGAACTGAACCGAGTCTCCTTATCGGAAAACGTATTCTCTGTACTGCACAGAGTCACCTAAACTGGAATGAATCTCCTCGTCTGAGAATGTGTACTCTATAGTACATAGAGTAACCCTGAATTTAAATGAGTCTCCTTGTTGGAGAACTTGTGCTATGCATCTGCTAGAGCCACTGAAACTGGAATGAGTCTCCTTGTCGAAGAGCTTGTGCTCTTCATATGTTAGAGTAACTGAAACCGGAATAAGTCTCCTTGTCGAAGAATCACTCGAACATGGGGTGTCTCGAACTGGTAGTGTCTGAAATATGAACTACAGAACTATACATAATATTCCCATTTTCACCCAAACTTATCGAAAAAGGATGATGCCGACCAAGTTGGGAGAAGAACTGAAGCGGGGAAAATAAGCTCTCTTCCTTTTTTAATAATCAATTTTCCATTCTTCATTTTTTAAAAATAATCTTTTATCTCTCCCTCCCTCTTTTTGTCTCGCAATTGTTGGCAAAATAAGGGAGTTGTTTATTCCTGAAACCCTAGGCTCTCTTTTATAGAGGAGAGACCTATGGGTAAATTACATAAGATAGACATAAAGAAATAAAATAAATGGAAAGATACATAGGAATGTAGAAATATCTCAACACTCCCCCTCAAGGTGGAACATAGATGTCAATCATGCTCAGTTTGGAAGAACACTTCTGAAATGCCCCCCTGAGTAATGCCTTGGTAAAGATATCTGTTGTTTGCTCTCTTGAACTAACATGAGAGGTAGAAATCAGACCCTTCCGGATCATATCTCTAGTATAATGACAGTCTACCTCAATATGCTTCGTTCTCTCATGGAATGCGGGGTTGTTGGCAATGAAAAGAGCAGCATGATTGTCACATTGGAGGTGCATGGGAAGAGACGCCTCTATAGTCCTTTCAGTAAGAACATATCCGACCCACATCACTTGTGCTAGCTTGCGCCATAGCCTTGTATTCTGACTCAATACTCGACCTGACAACCACAGTCTGCTTCTTGCTCTTCCATGAAATCAGAGAATTCTCTATAAACACAGCAAAGCCCGAGGTAGATTTTCTATCCTTTGGACATCCAGCATAATCTGCATCTGCATTTCTGTAACTGAGAGAGATGTGCTCCTGCTGAAAAGAAGTCTCGTACCAGGTGAAGTCTTCAGGTATCTCAGAATCATATGGACTGCATCCATATGTGCCTGTCCGGGCTGCTCCATAAACTGACTCACTTTGCTCACAGCAAAGGATATGTCGGGCCTGACAATAGTCACATATAGTATCTTTCCAACAAGCTCCATGTACCTCCTCTTGTTGACTTCCTCAGTGTCATCATTAAATAGCTTCATGCTTGGGTTAATAGGAGTAGTGGCAGGTCTACAATCTGCCATGCCTGTCTCTGAAAGAAGATCTGCAATATACTTCCTCTGGGTCATCACAATTGTTAGAGTTATTATATTTACATTTATGTTTGTAACCCTTTGGGTTACATAACCCCTCGTGACCCTTTGGGTTTCGTAACCCTTTGTGACCCTTCGAGTTTCGTAGCCTCCCGTGACCCTTCGGGTTCCGTAACTTTTGTACTCTCTAGGATTTTCTCTCTATATAAGAGACCCTAGCTCCTTGGAATAAGCATCTCATTCGATCCTCTTCTCAACGTGGTATCAGAGCGATGGTCCTAGACCAGAGCCTAATACCCTAAACCCGCCGCCACCACCAGGCCTCTCTCCTTGCGTGGGACCCCTTGATGAGAGAATTTATCCCACATAAGGTAGTCTGAGTCCCCAGCATCACCAGTAGCACCTAAAGCGTCGTCCGAGGCTCCAGCAACACCTCATGCATCGTCGACACCGCCGGAGCCCCCCCCTCCAAAAGACCCTGCTTTACCACGACTTGTTTCTCCTAACTTGATGTTCCATACTCTTTATTATATCAAGTACATGATAAAGGGGGAGTCAGAGATGATTCTTCAAGATGTCTGCTGCCCTATCAGGATTGACAGATCGATACTCCAGACTACTACTCAAATCATCCGTCTTTACCGAGCATCGACTTCTTCGTCAGGGCGTATACTTCTTCTTTTACGACCCGACTTTCTTCTACAACGATTCTTCTCCAGGCACGACAAATATATGTTCCGGTGATCTGCAGGCATGACAGAGATACGTTCCGGTGACCTGATATCGCAAAGACTCTACAGGCATGGCAGAGATACGTTCAGGTGACCTGAAAGCCGTAGACCCGTACTCGAGCGAGGTCTTCTACTAACAACGAACATATGTTCTTATGATGCATCATGTGAAGATGTGGTGTATACTTTTTCTTTTTGTTACAAGCTGCAGCTTCCTCAGCTCCAACTTGAGGGGGGGTGTTAGAGTTATTATATTTACATTTATGTTTGTAACCCTTTGGGTTACGTAACCCCCCGTGACCCTTCGGGTTTCGTAACCCTCGGTGACCCTTCGAGTTCCGTAACCTCCCGTGACCCTTCGGGTTCCATAACCCTTGTACTCTATAGGGTTTTCTCTCTATATAAGAGACCCTAGCTCTATGGAATAAACAACTCATTCGATCCTTTTCTCAACAAAAAGACCTTGCTGGTTCCTGGCAAACTCCAACCCAAGGAGGTAACGTAAATGTCCAAGATCCTTCGTCACAAACTGCTGAGCTAGTAAGTCCTTGGCACCCTGAATGCCTTACTTGTCATCCCTTGTAACAATAATGTCATCAATGTACACAAGAATGACAGTAGTACCTCACCGGGTCTTCTGCAAAGAAGGAGTGATCGGCAGTCGATCACACAAACCCCTGCTGCTCTATCAAGTCCGAGAGCTTCTGAAACCATGCTCTTGGACTCTGCTTAAGGCCATAAATAGCCTTGTGTAGCATGCAAACCTTCTGACACTCTCCCTCAACAACAAACCCAGGTGGTTGCTGCATGTAGACCTCCTCCTGTAGATCACTGTAGAGGAAGGCATTCTTCACATCAAGCTGATACATGGGTCAATCTCGTGTCACAACAACAGAAAGAAGAATACACAGAGTAGAATGCCTGGCCATTGGAGAGAAAGTATCCTAATAGTCCACCCCATATGTCTGGGTGAATCCACGTGCCACAAGTCTCGCCTTGTAGCGATCCACGTTGCCATCCGCATGATGTTTCACACTGAACACCCATTTGCAACTCACAATAGATGTGTCAACTGAAGCAGAAACAAGACTCCACGTACCACGTGACTGTAGTGCGACCATCTCCTCCATAACCAAGCGCCAACGACTATCCTTCAATGCCTTCTCATACTGCCATGGAATTTCCACGACAGATAGAGCCGTTGCAAATCTCTGAAAATCCTTTGTTAGACGATGAAAGGAGACCTGAGAAGCAAGGGGGTAGGAAGTACAAGATCGCTTCTGCTTTCGAACTGCAATAGGAATACCCAGGTCAGAGGGACACCCTCCATCAGTGGGCTATTTTCCTGCAATGATTCCTGCACAGATATATCTCCAGGCCCATCGTTAGAAGCTATGTTATCAAAAGAAACCTAGGGCTCCGTGGATGATTGATGATGATCGTGAGCAGAAGCAGTCTGACAAGTATAAAATTTAGGTAAAGATGGAACAAGTGGTGCATGTGGCTGGGTAGCAGGAGGGGGTAGAGGATGTGGTGGTACTGGTGGAGGTGGCAGTGGAGGTGCTACAACAAGCACAGGAGGAGGTGGTGAATAGCTCATAGGAGGAGGTGGCATGTAGACCTCATCATTTAAGTCTAATGAAGCCAACCAGTTACTTGTAGGAGAGAAGTACATCACAGACACAAAAAATGTGACATCAGCACTAATATAGTATTTTCTGCGCAAAGGGCCATAACACCGGTATCCCTTCTGAGTTCTGGAGTATCCAACAAACACACATTTGACAGCTTTAAGAACGAGCTTGTCAAGACCAGGAGTCAACTGGTGAACAAAAGCAACAGATCCGAACACACGAGTGAGTAAGAATAACTCATTCTCATGGAAAGCTACGGAGAAAGGAATTTTCTCACCCAATATAGACGATGGCATACGATTCACGAAATAGCATGCTGTGAGAACTACATCACCCCAAAATGAACGTGGTGCATGACTCTAAATGAGAAGAGTCCAAGTAGCATCATGAAGATGGCGATGCTTTCTTTCAGCAACACCATTTTGCTGAGAGGTGTAAGGACAAGATGTTTGATGAATAATCCCTCGAGATGAAAGAAAATGAGATAGAGCACGAGTACAGAATTCCAAAGCATTATCAGTTTGCACAAACTTCACAGAGGTAGAGAAAACATTCTGCACTTCAGTAATAAAGGTTTTGATCACATCCCCTACTTCAGATTTATTTTTCCAAAGAAATACTCATGGAAATCGTGAAAAATCGTCTACAACCACAAGATAAAATCCGTCCCTGGTGATCAGGAACACGACTCGGACCCCAAATGTCAACATGAAATAACTTAAAAAAGGATCTACTACTCCGACTCTGACGACTGAGAAAGGCAGACTGATTATGCTTTCCCAACTGACAAGTTTCGCACTGAAAGGAAGAACTAGGTGAAATATGTGGCAATATGACACATCTTTTGAAGAGGGAGATGACCAAACCGAAGGTGCTAAGTGAATGGAGAGACTGATTCAGACGAATGAGAAGATATGCCTGCATAGGGAGTCCTAACCAGACGATAAAGACCATCCTACTCACGGCCACACCCAATCACTTTTCCCGTAAGAATACCCTGAAAAACAAGAGATGATGGGTCAAAAATAGCTCGGCAGTGCAAATCCTTTGTAATCTAACTAATAGAAAGCAAATTCATAGATAAATCTGGAGTATGTAGCATATTCTGGAAATGCATTGAAGGCGTCAAAGTGATCTCTCCTTGTCTTGTGATCGGGAATGAGTCCCATCAGTTGTCACAACTGTTCTTCTTGGTGGAACCCGTTTATATGACGTAAGATGATGTCTATATCCACATAGATGATGTGTCGCACCTGAGTCCATAATCCACTCTGTAATGTCAGATCCATGATAATGACGTAAAAGCATAAGTAGCTGAGGTGCTAGCTGTAGCAGAGGTACTGACAGAAGCTGAGGCTGCCACATCTGAATGATCTCCTGAAGATGGTGAAGCGGAAGGAGGTATAATATCCCTCGGTCTGGCCATGAGGTGATCAAACCTCTGATCTAAAGTAGATGCAACGTGAGACTCTATCTGCTTTGCAATGCAGGCTGATGTCAGGAAACCATGCTTGGAATAGCATATTTCCTCGGTATGCCCTGGGCGATGACAGAAAGTGCGGGGCTGATGAGTGCGACCTCCTCTACCATGAGGTCCGCGTCCACGGAAGGTAGAAGGGCCTCCTCTTCCTCGAGAAGCTACCATGGCTGAGGAAGTCTGACTAGAGGCTGTGTACGGAATAGTAATCCTGCGGAACGCTTCCTCCATGGGGGGAATAGTGACATCCGCTAGAATCTGGGAGCGAGCAGCATCATATTCAAAGTCAAGGGTTGCTAGGAATACTCCAACAATGGTAGCATTCCTATATGTCTCCTATTGCTCTGGAATCGCCGTTAGAGGCATGAAACTATGGAGTTTCTCAAGCATCCCACACAAGGATGTAGTTAATGCACAGGACGTTTGTTCTGCTTGATAGTGAATATGTCATGCTAGAGTTGGAGGATCTTCATCTCGTTCCTCACTTGAGAATATGTTTTTGCAAGGATATCCCACATCGCCTTAGTAGTAGGCTGATGTAACACGTCATTGATGATCTCAATCGTCAATGTACCAGAGATCCAAACTTTGGCATAAGCGTCGTCTGCCTCCCGTGAGGCATTTACCCCAGTCTTCTACACCAGCTCCTCCTTGGTAAGAATATGTTTCTTACCATTTGACTTCATCTTCTCATGAACTACATAGCCCAACTCTCGTAATTTGTCCCATCCATTTTGACAATAGGCGTTGGACTTCTGAATTTTCCTGTGGCGGGTACATCGACTTTGTTCTTAGAGATATTGTCGGATGTATAAAACTAGTGTTTTGTAGACCAAAGATTGAATGTCTATACAGACATATGTGGATTTGAGTGCATATGTAGACTTACGCACCCAAATTCATCATGCAAACGAAGAGACCGACGTCGGCTCATGGAATCGCAACATACGGAGATCGACTGTGTAGAAGACGGTGCACGGGACTAAGCCGCGCGATTGCGTAACATGCTGGAGACTAGTACGCGCAGGCGATAGCACGTGCAAGGATGCAGGTGCCACGCGCAAGGGGCGCTGGTGATGCGTACAGGCGACAACGCACACACACGCAGGCGGTGGTGGTGCACTATGGATGGGCAGTTGTGTGCTTGATTGGGCACCTAGGGTTCGACGAATCGTCATCATGTGGGCTTGATTTTAGCGTTTTATAACCCATCAATTCCGGGTGCATATTGTCGGTGTCGGAAATTAGGGTTCTGTCTGGAATTTATTAATGAACACGATCATATTTGTTGGTTCCTCTTGACAACAAATTTGGAGGTAATCTTACATATTTCACGTAACACAAACTTCAAGAATTGAATATAAATGACCATCGAATAAGATCCTAAATCAATACGTGTAGAATATGGATTTTAAAACCCTAAACTTTGTCCTCCAATCTTGAATAGATTACATATAAATCATGAATATGAACATAATAATCTTCAAGAACAAATCCATGAACAAACTCGCTTTGATACCATGTAGAAATCAACAATGCAAAATATAATCATAGATAATAGAATAAAGAACATGAAAAACATCGGGATATTATGTGGAACCCTACTGCATAAAGAGCGGAAGGAAACCATGTACGAACCACCTCACAGGGATGATATCCTATTAATCTCTTAATGAATATATGTGATGCGAGCTTCTCAATAGCCCCATTAGTATAACAAAGTTATGCTAATATAAAATGTGGTACTAACATGTGTGGATGTGGTGATTGGATCCCTAAAGGGATCCAATTTCATATCTATTAATGTATTCTCTAATTCTCCCTCTCAAATGGAGCTTGCAATGCTCGGTGTGGGTAAAAAGAAAGAAAGAACTTACTCATAGAATACCAGACACTATGGACAACATCAACTCAGCAAACTATGTTGGTTGCATGTTGAGGATGTTAGTTCCCATGTCGTGCCGGTGAGAAGGAATTGAAGGGATGGAGTGGTCTGAGTATCTCTTCGAAGAAAGCATGCTATGTACTATATTTGTTAGAGTCACCAGAACTGAACCGTGTCTCCTTGTAGGAGAATGTGCACTATGTACTATGCAGAGTCACGCGAATTGGAATGAGTCACCTCGTTGGATAACTTGTACTCCATATCTGTTAGAGTAACAGAATTGGAATGAGTCTCCTTATCGAAAAACTCTGAGAAATTGGGTCACTCGAATATGGAGTGTCTCGAACTGGTAGTCTGAAATCTGAACTGGAGAACTCTACATGATACCTCCCTTCTCCCATGCCTATCGGAAAAGGATGATGTCGAATAAGTTGGGAGAAGAATTGAAGCGGAATCTCTTCCGTTTTTAAATAAAATGTTCCCTTTTTCCTTTTTTTAAATCGACTTCTCTCTCTCCCCTTTCTTTGACTCGTAATCGACCCCTTTTTTTCGCACTGGGCCCTTTCTTGTTTTTCAAATCAAAATTTTCTTTTATAGCATGTCCTTTTTTCCCTCATGGCCCTTCTATGCAAATACGACCCACTTGGGCCCAAACAATAACAATCCTTTTGGGGTCCCCCTTTTTTTTTCATTTCTTTAACCTGACCAATTTTGGCCTAGGGTTCTCATCAACGGAAACCCATCTAACTTTCGATCGAGTCCATGAGGTTCAACGCACTACAGGAGACCCCACAGATGGTTGCCCTTGTGATTGGACGTATGCATATGGACAATGACCTTTTATTGGCGACACCATCCTTGAGGCTTTAGATAGAGGCAGTGCCGAGGGAGGCATGAGGAGGTGGTATCGCCATCTCAATAGAGAACCACACCATTTACATAAGGGAGATGGAGGCTTTTTCTGTAGCGCATACGCAGATGTCCTACTCAAGTTGGACTTGGCTTAGAGATGATCACGTGCAGAGCAACACATAAGAGTTCTTGGAGATCTTTTATTGTGCAATGGGGATATGGACTTGGAGTTGCATTGCTGCTGACGTCACTGGTATGCTGAGATACATGGGGTTCGCTGCTTCTGAAAAATGTGTGTTTCTTGGTGTTGCTCGCATGGAGAGGAGTTATAGGTGAGGATCGACTTCAGATGTCGAGGTCAGAGAAGAGGTGCAGTTGGGAGGCCGTGTGCATGGATGTGCACCCAGGGTTAGAAAAATCGTCGCCACATGGGCCTAATTGTAGGATTTTAGAACCCATCAACTACTGGTGCATATTGCTAACATTGAGAATTAGGGTTCCTTTTGGAACTCATCAATGAACACTATCAGAGTATGTGCGTCATATGTGGAAGATGGGTAATTGGATCCTTCTAAGGTCCAATTATCTCATCCAATGTTTAGTCCCACATCTACCAGATGTCGGATGTGGAGACTCAGTGGGGGCTTTATAAGAAGCCCCTCACCTACTGTAACAGATGAGAAAAAGTGCAATGAACACATCAGCCCTTTGAGGCATTCTCCCGTGGTTCATCTCGCTCCTTAGGGAGTAGGGTTCCACGTAAAATCCCGGTGTTCTTCATGTTCTTATTCTTTTTCTCTTAGTACGCTTCCGCATTTTATTTTCTAATATGTTATCAGAGTGGGGTCGATTCTAGAGGATGTATTTTATATTTATTTTTGTTCGAGACTTGTGTTTTGTTCAAAAATTTTAGGGTTTCATGAAACCCTCCTTCCGTGAGGATTAAAGGAGCATGTCTGATTCTTTGATTTTTATTTAAAGATTATTTCTGCATTCGTGTTCGAGATTCGAGAGTCAATCTTGGGTTTTTCGAAACCCTAATTCTGAGCAAAGTTTGTTCCGTGCTTATAAGCAAAGTTTCTGAAACCCTAATTCAACATAGTAGATCATTCAAGCTTTGGAAATCCTGAAGATTGTTCGGCACTTATGGGAAAATTCAGATCATCATTGTTGTGCTGGTTTCTATTCATATTTCTAGAAATCCTGAAGATTGTGATCTTGTGCTAGGGTTTTGATGCAACCATCTTTTCTACACTTGCATCATTTTCCACATGTCCAAACCATGACGCAATTGTCACCAACACCACTCGACTATCGTGTTCCATCAATTTGGCTTTCCCAAACCCTGAGGAATCGACGACGATGCTATGTGTGTCTTCAGCGCAACGATGGGAGATGGGTTCCCTGACTCTAAATAGAAACAATGCCATGGAGGCGCAACCACACCGCTCCGACTACTTTGTCTCCAGGCGGATCTGCCTCCCTGACGAAGCCCCCTCTCGAGGTGGTGCATCTCCCTTTCGTGGCTTCGCGCAAGGGCCTCGACCTCTAGGCGGCGGCATGAGAACTCATCTAGGCCGTACTGCCTCCTCCAACGGTGCCTCTAGCCACTCTATATCCAGTGGTACACACCTTGAGAGTGTTCCAGGAAACTCTGCAGCTGCTCCCCTTTAGTGCATCGTCGACCTCTAGAGAAGAAACCCCTATCGGGGGCGGTGTCCTTCAAGGGAGGGGTTCCCAAGTGGGAACCCTAAATAACAACCCAAGTGGGCCGTATGCATTTTAAAAAAATAAGAAACAAGAAATGGGAGAAAAGAGGCCCAACACAATTTTAAAAAACTAGGGGACAGTTTTTTTTAAATCTAATTGGGTTGTTTTGTATCTTTGACCCTAATTTTGCCATAAAAAGGAAAATATGCATGCACAAAAAAACATACACAAAAAAAAGGAGGGAGTTGGCTATAAAAAATAATAGACGAAAAAAGCCGTAAAAAATTTGGAACTGCTTATAAAAAAGGAAAAATCGAAAAAAGACTTGTGACGGCTTATTTTCCCCATTTGTTTTCCCCATTTTCTTGTCTTCTCCCAACTTTGTCGATGTCATTTTCCCGACAAGTATGGGAGAAAGGGGGAGTACTTTGTAGAGTTCTACAAGCACATTTTTCAAATTCTCCATATTTCAGGCCATTCAGATTTCGGACTCTACAGAGATTTACAGTTTCATACTCGACATTTAGATCGATTACGAGTCATTAGTTTTATTCGCATAAGTTTGCGATCATCAGTTTTGTGTGATTCTCATCTTTATGGTCTCAGAGTTTTCATATGATCTATAGGGACTCCAGAGTAAAGTTCCCATTCCCTATGCCATGTGGGCTAGGGTTTTCATGTGGTTTCGAGGGACTCCAGAACAAAGATCCCATTCTCTTCGCCAGTATCGGAGAGGCCTAGTTCTCCGATGAGGAGACTTTTCATACTCCATTCTCCAGTGATCGTGGACTCCAACGATGTTGTTTTCCACAGCCTTTTCAGTTAGGCCCTTCAGAGATGGAGCAGTTGTCTACATGATCCAGTCTTCTACATGTGGCGGGTCGGAGTACTCCGACGAGTAGACTCTTTTCAGTTTCAGTTACTCTGACTGGCGCAGTTCACAACACATGTTCCTAGATGAGGAGATCCAATTCGACTTACACTCCAACCCGTTTGTTCCTCCTCACCTACACAGCATGACAAGCAAAGTGCTTGACAATAACTGTCAATTGTGTATGCGTTGAGTTGATATTATCCGTAGTGCCTTGTATTGGGAGTTTGAGTGATTTTTTCTATGTGTCCAAGCTGAGCATTGCATGCTCCAGCTTGAGGGGCAGTGTTGGAGTATGTGCGTCATATGTGGTAAATAGGTAATTGGATCTCTCTAGAGTTTAGCTACCACATCCAGTGTTTAGTCCTACATCTACCAGTTGTGGGATGTGGAGACTCAGTGGGGGCTATATAAGAAGCTCCACACCTACTGTAACAGATGAGAGAAAGTGCAATGAACACATCAACCCTTTGAGGCGTTCTCCAGTAGTTTCATCCCGCTCCTTAGGGAGTAGGGTTCCAGGTAAAATTCCGGTGTTCTTATTTTTTCTCTGATTTTGCTTCCGCATTTCATTTTCTAACACGATCATCTTTGTCAGTTTCTTGTGATAACAAATTTGGAGTTAATCTTTGACAGATTTCACATAACACAAATTTTAAGAACTTAATATAAATAACCCTTGAATAGAACCCAAAATTAATCTGTATAGAATGAGGGTTTCAGAAACCCTAAAATTTTTCGAATTTCAAATAAAGCACGAATATGAACATAATAATCTTCAAGAACAAATCCACTGAACCCGCTCTGATACCATGTAGAAAATGACAATACAGAAGTGTGACTAGAGATAATAAAATAAAGAACACGAAGAACTACGAAAATTTACGTGGAACCCTACTCCATAAGGAGATGGATGAAAGCATGAGAGAATCGCCTCACATGGTTGATATTCTATTACTCTCCCTCACAATGAATATAGGTGATATGTGGCTTCATATACAACCCCACTAATAAACAATGCGACACTAACCTATGTGGATGGGGTAATTGGACTCTGGAGGTATCCGATTACCTATCGATGGATGATACTCTAACACTATTGGATTATCACAAACAATCATATACACTTAAGTGATATATATGACCACATGGAGATCCTAGGCAACACACTTTTTATAAGAGTAAAAAGAGTTACCAAAGAAGCAATAGGAACTACTTTATCCAAAAAAATCAAAGACATGATGAAATGGTATGAACCCTCGAGGATCCGGGTACCCGTTTACGCGACATTCGCGGTATAACATTCACTAATGATTGCATTTAGCCAACATGAATTTTAGGAAAAAAATTCGCTTTTGCATTTGACATTCACATCAATATAATAATGCAACAACCACATAGTAACAACAAGATGTGCCACCAAATTTTCATTTCATTAATTTCCATATATATACAAAATGTAACAAACTAAGCTGACAGCGTACATGTATCCTAAAAATGTACAGAAGAGAAAAGAAAGCATATACCCCATAAACTGAACAAAAATTACAACTGTACCGTCTGGTATATTTGTGCATACTCAGGATCGTCTACCAGCTACTGAGTCGCAGACTCCTTGCCTACCAAAAATGAAAGGAAGAAAAGGACTTCAACAAATGTCGGTACAATCCAGCATATATCATAAATAACAATATTTAATGTTTCCAAAAGTAAGCAAGTAGAAAGGCATTGATATTAAATTTTAACAAACTACCTGCATAGGAAATGGTTTTAAAGGTGTTTTGTTTGAATGCCCCATGATTGCCCATCGCTTCATAATTTTCTGTATATATATAACATTTTCATATATTAATTGATGATCCATTTGTGTATGTATTTTCTTTTGTTATTTCGGGATCATGTTTAGAATTCTTAATAATGAGAATGACGAGGTATAATATAGACACCATTTCCTTGTACAATTAAATTTTAGTAGGATTTTGAACGGGTATATATATGTGGAAATATTTCAGTTAATCCACAAGTTGAATAAAGATTTGAATCTTCTGTTGAGCTACTCCACTTTACAAATTAGATAGAGGTGGGACTTAATTAGATAATGCCATTCAGATGCCTCGTTGTATATTAATAAACAGGCCTTGTCTATTGAATATATATAATGTATTGATTCATAGCCATAGGGATGCTCTGCTCCCTTAATAGAAACATAAATGGAGATGAGTATCAAAAATCGTATCGTAAGGAAAGAGTACATGTATTATACTGAACTGTTGTTTGAATATAATCTAAAATAAAACATTGTAATTAATGAATACAAAAATCCATTTTAATATCTGATAACCGTACATCTATAAACAAAATAAGCAGTAAGATTTTTTTATATAATTATACAACTGTAGAGACAGATCATATCTCTTATGATTGATAATGAAATTTAATATATTCGAAATCAATACATATGCTTAATAATTGTTAATTTTAGAAGGCCAAAAATTTCATTTTTATTTACCAGGAAGAAAAACAATTCATCATATAACAGAGTGATTCAACTGATATGAATATCAAATAAGAAGTAATAAACTGTCTGATTATATTCCATATGATATCTGGGTTATTTGACAAAGCCAGGGATTTTACAAAAACTTGAAACTTAGATTAATGCACATAGTCAATCCACAGGCTACGTGAAATCAGACATGTACTGGAGAGTTAACATGGTATATGCCGCAATTTCTAAAGCATTCAAAATCATGAAACCTTACCAAAATTCCAGTATTATAACCATGTTCCAGCAAAAATTCAATCAACAATTTCTCCCATTTTTTCCCCACAACATATTACTCAAGAAAAGAGAATCAATAAAGAATAAAAAGGTGTGAAATACTTCATGCATGGCAGCAAGAGAAAGATTTAGGATTGTAACTTTAGATTTTTTTTAAAAATTCAGAGACAGTGGCTATGGCTGCTCTTGGACTGCAGCAGAAGCTTCCAGCAGCACTTGGAGAACTATTTTAGGTAGTAGTTGATGCCCAGATGTTACTGTACAACATACAGGAGGAATTAGCTCCAAGGAAAGGAGCAGTTGCTCCAAGAAAATGAGAGGACTGGAAACTTGAAGAAGAGAAAATGGGAATGTGAAGAGTGACTACGTTGGAAATGGGGAAAGGATTGGAGAAAAGGAGAAATTTGGGGGAAAAGTATAGGAAAGATAGAAGAGAGGGAATGCTCTTTCGTGGAACCTTCCTATATTTTTTTGCAATGACATCATTAGTGACGCTAGCATGCTGATGTCATCATGCTGATGTCATTATTGCAAAATATATATTTCTTATATAAACTAATAGTAGCCCAGTCTGCTACTGTAGCAGAGAAATTTCTCCTTATTTGATATACTTGAAGTTGACCGTATCCGTACCCCGAGTTTGGGATTTCTATGCGCAATAACTTGAGTTAATTGTCTCTGAATGTTGATTAATATGAGTATAATATTCATATACTCTGGATCGAGTTTGTACCCCTGAAATTTTCGAGATACAGTATTGGTTTGGGGTTAAATTTTGAGATTTTAAAATATTAAATGATCCCCGATTGACGAATGGTCGATTCCGTTGGTCTTATTTCGTCGAATCGGATTCTATGTTGGTCTCAGTTTGTTTCGTGATTTCGGAATTTGCGTCGAGGCTTTTCCGTGGCACGCATTACGATGCGATCGATTTTTAGTCAATTGTCGTCGAACGACTTTTAATTTACGATCAATTGCTCGATTTAGGTTATTTAATGCTGACTGATAACTTTATTGGGTTAAACGGACTCTAATCAATTCAGGTTTAATTGGATCCGCATGTTACAGATGGGGGAAATTTTGCCGATATTGGCTGAAATTCTGGAAATGTAAAAAAATAATATATGCATTTTGTCAATTTCATTGATATATCTGGTGAGATATCGTGCAATATTTCTAGTGGCACCCGGGACATCGTATCAACGTCAGCCACTCTGGTGAAACATCAATGGTTGTTATGTTATATGTCATCGATAGACTTTAACATGATCCTATTATTTAAGAAGCATGACTGACTTGATGTGTAGTCCTACTTACTATATGTTCACCAAAATGGATGAAGACTTGAAATAAATGGGGTTAACCGAACCCCTAATATCGAGCTTATAAGTAAAAAAAAAGGGATATTTCGTAATTATGTACATAACTCTACATAATCTCGAATTACACCAGGAACACTGAATAGTCATTCTATCTCACACCCATTACCCTCTGTTATATTTGTATGTCAACCCAACTAGACCATTGCGTTAATCTAACCCATGGTCTATCTAACGGTTATTAATTTTTTCAAAAAAAAACTAAGCGCATCCTCCTTTCTCCTCCAACATCCCTCCCCCTTCCTCCTCCAACGATCCACTCCTCCCTCCAGTTCATCTGCCTCCTCCCCAGCCTCGTACTCCTCCTCCAGGTCTACCCGTCCTCGCCCTCCTCCTCCCCGACCTCCCCCTCCTCCAGGTCTGCCCCCCCCATCCCTCCTCCTCTCGACCTCTTTCTCCTCCCCCTCCAGGTCCTTCACCCTCACCCTCCTCTTTCTCAAGGTCATCAACGCTCGCTCTCCTCCTCTCCGACCTCCTCCTCCTCCAGGTCCTCCAGCTCCTTCGCCTCCTCCTCCCCGACCTCGTCGTCCTCCTCCAGGTCCTCCAGCCCCTCTGCCTCCTTCCCGACCTCCTCCTCCTCCTCCAGGTCATCCCGTCCTTTCCCTCCTCGTCCTCTTAGGTCATCCGCCCTCGCCTTCCTCCTACCTGACCTCATCCTCCTCCTCCAAGACCTCCATCCCCTCCGCCTCCTTTCCCGACCTCCTCCTCCTCCAAGTCCCCTGCCCTCTCCCTCCTCCTCTTTGGGTCCTCCGTCATCACCCTCCTCCTACCCGACGGTGATGGGTTCCTATGGAAGAGAAGGAAGGAGAAGAGAAGGAAGGGGAGTGGCATCATTTGTCATTTTCCTGAACCTAAAGGGTGAAAATGTTCCGCATTTGACGAATTTCGTCAATGTTAACCGAAAAATGGATGAGTGCTATCACATGGCCATGTCATGTAAGAGTTAAGCATTATTCGAGGTTCCTAGTGTAACGTTACGCAAGGTTACGTATATAATTATCAAATATAAAAAAATGTATATAATTATGAAATTAGTTAGGGTTATGGGTGTAAATATCCTAAAAAATCATGAGTACTGCTACTAAATATTATATTTTCTTTGCTAGAAACAAGAGTGCTTTGCATATCAGGAAAAAGTTGGTTTTAGATTGACTATATTGACAAAAATCCTGGCTAAGGCTCGTATAATTTGTGAAGTTATCATGGACTTTCATCATGGCTATCAGATTTATGATTTCCTACGAAGCTTCTGTGACCTACGACTTATAATATGAAGGTAGATTGCTTTGTCTTGTGGATCCAATTAGATAATAAAGCACCCAGAGTTTGATCATCACTTAATAAGGGATATAGTGGTGCAGGAAAATTCACAACCCCCACTTTAATCAAAGCTTCGTACTGCGCATTTCTTCACCAACACTTCATCTTCTATGGGTCTTCTTTCATTGTGCCAAATAGCTATAATAGATGTATATTATCCACCATGGTGGGTGAAGGGATTGGGTGGTGTTAAAAAAGTTCTTGTTAGAAAACTTGAATGTGGAAGCATATAAAAAATAAAGAATAATGAACAATGAAGAACACAGGATTTTACGTGGAGCCCTACTCCTTAAAGAGCGTGATGAAACCACGGGAGAACGCCTCAAAGGGCCATATGTTGCATTGCACTTTCTCACTGAATACAGAGGGTGTGGGGCTTCTTATATAGCCCTCACTGAGTTTCCACATCCCACAGCCGGTAGATGCGGGACTAAACAACTGGATGTGTACTAACATACTCCAACAGTTCTATAATATGTTTCTATGTTGTTTATGGAACCTTTTGGGTACCAATCCATATTTTGGAAATGTAGGAAATGCCAGCACAATCTAGTCCAAAAATTTGGGTTGGCCATGCTGGTTTGACCTAGTTTTTCCATTGTCTCGGGTGGGTAGTTCCAGTTGTTTCTGGATTGAGGGGTTCAGCCTTGGGCTGGTTCACCCACACTGATGCAATTAGTTTAGTCATTTTAAGTGATTGAACTACAAGGTTGTTCTTGTTCAACAGTTTTTTTATTTCATTTTTATTTTTGGTATCCGCCTAAGTCTTGTCATTTTTTTATATATAGGCGCGCATTTCCTTGTCTTTCTTGTGTATTTTATGGGAGTTTCCTCATCAGTGTCCATCTTTGTTTTTCAGATGTTGCTCTTGTCACCTCATTAAGAGATGGAATGAATCTTGTGAGTTATGAGTTTGTTGCATGCCAAGAATCAAAAAAAGGGGTCTTGATACTCAGTGAAGTAATCATCGATGACCTTACTTTTGTTGATGTTTTCTACAGTAGTTCTTTACAATATTTCCTTGTTGCTTTGTTTTTCCTTAAATCGCCTGAAATAAAGTTAACATTCGAACAATTCTACATTGACATGTAACTGCAGCATCTTTGCATGTGTTTCAGTTATTTCCTTGTAATAAGGCATAAATATATGGTCTCTATTTCTTTGGTATGACCGAACATATCAAAATGACGATACCAAATTCTTTTTGCTGCAACTACCATTAATGAGAACACACACTTGCTTTTGATTTTGTAAATTAGATCCCCGTGAAACCAGCCTTGGACAAGAAAGGGATAAAGAAAATGCTGATTTTGCAACCTTTTTAGGTTCTCCTTATCAATTTGATGCTTATCTACACATCTCTGTAACTTAGAAGTGTTTGCACTTTCATAATAATGATTGGAGCTGTGATGCATTGAATTGAGTTTTTGGTTTTTATGTAATGTCATGTCTGTGTTGATGTTCTGTGATGTTTTTAATCCAAAAAAGGGGGAAACACCCGCAATGGTGTACACCCCATTCATATTACGGGACGATGAATGGTGAAAAGTACAAAAGCCAGTTCTTGAGAAGAGATCTAACGATATTCCTCACATTTTCAACATATAACCGTTCTCCCCTAAAAATCAGTCCGTAATGTCAACACCTGCTTTCCTATGTACCCATTTGTTACTAGTTTGTTCAGTATTCTTAGGGCACTTCCCCAAGCTAAATAATTTCCTACTTTTATAAATAGTTGCTCTGTCTGCTCGGACTTGGTGACTGAACCAACTTTATTGGAAGTTCATTTGGATCCTCAGTGAAGTTAGATATTGTTTTTCTATAAATGTCAAGTTTCTTCTGTTATAATACTTGTTTTCTTTAGTCATTTATATTTTTATCGGCATTTTTATTTTAACCCTATATATGTGAGAGGTTGGGGTTCTCATAATAAAGTGATCTTTTCATTTATTCCACACTTTTCATTGATAACAAACATTAAAATTCTGGTGCTTGCCAATTATTTTCCAGTTAGAAGACAGCGTTTCATAAAAAATCGGTTGTCAGTTCCAAGTATGCAGTTCTTCTTTTCATAGAATAGGTCAAGTATTGCATTCTCTAATATATATTATTACTATTTTTCTTTTTAAATTTGCAGTTTGCTGGAGCAGCACAGTCTCTTGGTGCAGGAGCCCTCCTTGTAAATCCATGGAACATCACCGAAGTTGCAGCCTCTATAGGCCAAGCTCTTAATATGTCAGCAGAAGAAAGAGAAAAACGCCATAGGCATAATTATGCGCATGTTACCACACATACTGCTCAGCATTGGGCAGAGATGTTTGTAAGGTATGAATTGCAACCACAACTTGTACCTTAGAAGTTTGTTTGATGTATTATTTTTAGTTACATACATGTACATTTTGTTTTAAACTATACAAGTTTGATGTCTTTGGTCTGTCTCTTCATTGCTGATAATTTGTGGGAGTATGTAGCTATTACAGAGAAGTCAAACATAAAGATTTAAGTACGCAAATCACTGCAAGTGGAAGATACTTTTGTGTGTTGTCTGGTGCAGAATATACAGTCTTGATGTGGGTTTGACGTTGATGCCATTCCTTCTTTGTTGTGGCAGGGTGTCTCCAAGGTTCTTCCGGAGATGATTCACCTTATACGCCATGTTGTGGGGAATGTGTAGTCATTCAAGTTCTGGTTGAATAACTGGACTTCGATAGGAACCCTTGGTGACTGTTTCCCAAGGCTCTTTGCCTTGCTAAGCAATTGAAATATCACCGCGGCACATGCATAAATGGAGGAGACCAGATCCCCACTTTTTACGACAGATTTCTCCAAGCAACTCTCACATGTCTTCTTTGAAATGACTAGATCTCTTAAGGATGTTGAGGCATTGAACAGTGGAGAGGGACCATTAGTTGTGGGCATAAGGTTCCTTTTCAGTTAAGAAAGCATCCACGTTGGCTCAAGTCTATAAACTGATTTGGAAATGTAAGGTTCCACAGCGCATCAAAGTTTCTTATGTTGAGGCATGGGTGGTCTCTGTGAAAAGAGTACATGAACTGCATCTTCTACATACTGGCGACACAACTTGCACCAGATGTTGTGTTGTTATGGAAGATCTTGATCAGTTGTTTTATGGGTGTCACCACTCGACAGAATTGTGGGATTGCGTGTAAATATCTTGACTCCGTAAGAAAATACGGATGTCTTCCAGGGCTCAATCTGATTGATCTACGACAACTTATAAGATGATTGTGCTCAACCTTTTGCCCATCTTTGGGCCATATGGATTGTCGGAATGAACAGATAATGTATGCTAAGAATGTACTTGAACTTGTTAAGGTCCTTGTAGAGGCTTGGTCTGTGTAACTTGAAGGCCATTTTGCTTTGAATACATTGTGGCGTGTCCCATCTATGGAACACACCCCTTCCCTTAAAAAAATATTTTTTTTCTTGGAAGACGGATAATGGCGATGTTTGTTCTTGGATCTTGAACTTCTCCATCAAGTGGATTGCAAAAGAATAAATGTATTACGTGGTGGAAATTTGTAGGACATTCTCTGTTGGAGTATATGCATCATATGTAGATGGGTAAATGGATCTCTCCAGGATCCATTTACCACATCCGATGTTTAGTCCCACATCTACCGGTGGTGGGACTTGGAGGGTCTGTGGAGTCTATATAAGAAGCCCCAGACCTCTTCTATCCATTGACTAAGTACAATGCAACATATGGTTTGAGGCCTTCTCCCGTGGTTTCATCCCGCTCCTTAAGGTGTCGGGTTCCACATTTAAAATCATGTGTTCTTCATTGTTCTTTATCCTTTCTTTTTGATACACTTCCACATTCAAGTTTTCTAACATGCTATCAAAGTTGGTTCGATTCTCGAGGATTTTATGTTTTTGTTTATTCGAGAATTGATGATCAGATTCTAGCCTTCGCTGTTCTTGAAGATTATTTTGAAGATTATTATTATTGTACATTCAAGATCAAGAAGAATTCTAGGATTTGTTTCTTGAAACCCTAACTCTATGGCAAGCACAAAGATTTGATCTGTTCATATTCAACGATCTGTTCGTGCATGGTTTCTTGGAACCCTACTCCAAGAAGATGCAACGGATCTTGGAACCCTACTCCAAGAAGATGCCTAGAAGATGTGGAGCCCCGCCGTGATCTCCAGGAGGCAGCGGCCTTCTCTCCGTTGTCAAGCATCCTACGTAGCAATCCTCCAAGCAAGAAGGAGGATCCCGATCTCTCCAGGAGTATCTTGATCTCCAGGAGGATCTCGATCACCAGGAGGATCTCGATCTCGATCTTTGGGAGGATCTCTAGGCATCTCCTCCAGGAGGCAGTGACAGCAAGGAGGAGGATCCTGATCTCTCCCTCTCGCACTCCAATAGCTCCGTGCTCCAGAGCCCCATCAACGGTAGAGCCCCATTGCGGACAACCCAATCGATCACAACTTCTAGGTAGTAAAAACTGCACACGCACATCCCCTATGGGCTCTTGGCACACCCTAGATCTAGTGGAAGCACCGCTCCAAGCGGCGAAGCCTCATCATGTCGCTCCTCGCCTCCAGGCATAGAAGGTCATATCGCAATATATCGGTGATATATCATCAATATATTGGTATCGAGAGCCTTGGGATATCGATATCAGGGTACATATCCATCTATCAGGATATCGGCGATATATGACCGATATATAGACGATATAACGCCATATCATCCAATATCGGTCAAAAATGGCTGGATTCAGTACAAAATTCCCGGATATCGACCGATATCATGGAAATATCATCGATATCTATATATCGATGTATAATACCATTGTAAGCTTGATTTCACTACTTATTTTGCTACTCCTAGTATTAAACCATATCATGTTTTATATATTTTATTTTGGATGGGGGCGCTGCCCCTGCACCCCTGCAAGGGGAGACCAACCCGACCCCCAGGCTCGCTGACCAGGCAACAAGACCCTCATATGCATTTGTTTTTACATGTCCCACTCATAAGACTTATTGAGCACAAACATGCTTGGTTATTTCCTTACGAGCTTGGATTCTACTCCCCTTTGGCAAAGTCCCACATGCTCACATTAGTTGAAGTACCTCTTTGAAAGCGGCATATAATTGATTTTGTAGGCTTGATATGACCCTTTCAATTATCTCATCTGAACATACATCTGCTATTCTTGTTCATCAGATCCTAACAATGCATGCAATAATTTAATGGATGAAACTAATGCATCATATCATGTTGCGTTAGCCAATTCATAGATGAATGCACTAGTGACATTTAATTTGAATAAAAACTGGATTTTCTTTGTTAGAAAAATTGGTTCTCTTCGTAAGATGTAAATGTACCACATGGAATAAGCACACATGCATGCAAATAATTTATTATGTGTATTGCGATTAAATTCTCATGTTAAATGCATGGATATGCAATAGTCCATAAACATATGCTTAAAAACTACTTTCATTACAGGATTTTTATCAGTTGTGCCCCTCTGAGATATTGCAACTTCAGTTATGCCCCTCACTTTTTGGGAATATCAGTTGTTCCCCTAACGTCTTTCTCTGTTATCACTTAAGAACTTCCGTCAGATTGACCTTCAAAGAATTAGAATACCATGGTTTATTCAAACCATGGTGTGGTTAGAGGGGCATTATGGTCAGAACAAAATCACTCCCTCCTTTCCTCCATAATCCCTCGAGCTCGACCTCCTCTCCTCTCGCTGTCGTACGTGGCTGTCTCCTCCCTGAGGGCCTTCTCGAGCGCGGGGCTCCTGATGTTGGACGACCTCCAGGATTGCAGCGGAAGCGCACGGGGCGCGACATCGGTTCGGGCCTGTACAAGATCGTTGGGAGGGGACGAGGCAGAGCTGGATGAGGCAGGCTTGGGGAGGAGGATGGGTTGGAGGGGGCAAATTGGGGAGTAGGTGTGGGACTGGGAGGAGGAGGTGGTCAATGGAGGTGTGGGATAGGGAGGAGGGGTGGAGTCAGGGCGGAGGAGGATTGGCTGGAGGGGGTCGGGCTTGGGAAGAGGGGGTGAAGGAGTGGCTGGAGGGGGCGGGTTAGGGGTGAAGGAGGAGGTGTGTGGGTCGGGCTGGAAGGAGGGGGCGGAAGAAGGGGCGGAGAGGGTAGGTCTGGGGAGGAGAGGGCAGAAAGAGGGGCTGGAGGGGGTGGACTGGGGAGGAGGGGTGGAGGAGGAGGTGCAAGGACGGGTTGGGGAGGAGGTGGCGAGACTGGTAGGAGGAGGTGGTCAGTAGAGGAGGCGTCAGGGGGCTGTGGGGGTGGGGGGGGGAGGAGCTCGGAGAAGAGGAGGCGACATAGGAGGGGCTAGGGTGGAGGGTGAGGCGTGGGGGCAGGGGGAGGTGTTGGGGGCGGAGGGACGAGCTGGATGCGAGGGTTGGCGGCAGTGGAGGAGCAGGAGGCTGGAGAGGAGGAAGAGAAGGGGAGGAAGAGGAAGAAGATGGGGGAGAAGGAGGATGGGGATGGATTTCTAGCCCTCTTCTTTTAAATTAATTCTCCTCGTGTCCCCGAAGTTAACATCCGTTTGCGTTGGGTATGGAGGGCTACTGATTCGAGCGGCACAAGTAATAGAATGGCAAAAAGTCGGGGACACAACTGATATTTCCAAAAAAGGGAGGAGTATAATTGAAATTTCAATATCTTAGAAGGGTACAACTGATAAAAACCCTTCATTATATCTGCATGTTAGTAAATTATATGGTATTCTACGTGATCATCAAATTTGGTATGCTGCATGGACTATTTTGGTGAATGCATGTAATTGATTTCTTCCTTTGATATAAGTAATATATTTTTGTGTGCCAATTGCCAACACAATATATGTATTTATGATTGCAGTGAACTAAATGACACTGTTGTTGAAGCTCAGTTAAGGACAAGACAAGTTCCACCTTTACTTCCAGTAGAAATTGCCGTTGAACGTTATTTGCAGTCACGGAACCGATTGCTAATACTGGTATGTTTTGTTATATGTCTTTCCTTGTTGATTGTTTTTTATGCTGAGTTATTTTTAATATTGCCGAAGTCATTAAGCATTCTTGAACACATTTTTTCTTGAGTGAAATAATGTGATTTCATACAATCGCAAGTGGCTTGAAGAATCATTATGAAGCTAGTCATTTATAGAAAAATACCGACAATACTATATCATCTTTTGTAACGTCAAATAAATTAGCTGAGTATATGATGTTATATGCCAGTGCATATGGAATGAATACCATCATGAATTTCACGCTTTTGATATGCCTAATAAATTGGTTGAGTAATTGTGTTGTGAGAAAATGTGTCATGACCTGTGACCTGTGTATTGAATGAAATCCAGTGGGAGTTCAATTCTATTAATATTTGAAAAATGTGTATTACCTTACGGAGTTTTCTTCAGGATTTGGAAGTTAATTGGAATCGTTTCGGTAAGGCACTGCTGATTTTCTTATAGAAGTCATGAAGAGAAAATCCCGCTGATTGAAACGGTAATGGCAGTTTTAAGAACCTAAAAGATCGTCTAATTATGGACACCAACAACAAATGACATTTTGGAGGGACAAACTATTTTAAAATTTTAGTCTGGAACCGTCATTCTCAAGTCCTCCAACATGAACCTCCTCAAGAGAACGTCCTACTGGTTGGGTGAATAAATGATGCATTTGAGCTAAGACACCTTCAGTTGCTATATGGAGAACTTCGACTCAAGCGGGAAAGTAGTCCACCACAACACCTCCAACATCCTTATCCCCCACAACATGGACATCATTCACCAAAATAGAGTGGATAAAGTTGCGACGTCATTTGCCATGAGCAACCACATGAAAGATAATATTCCAGTTTACTACAGGGCACAGGCACTCATAAATTTTTTGCTCCCTTTTTCATTATTTAAAATAGTCATGAAACTTGAGAAAAAGGGAATTTGTGACAATAAAAGAGTGCAATAAACACAGAGACTAAAAAAAGATGCAATCAATAGTGACAAAAAACTACAAAAGAAAAGTATAAGAAAACATAAAAAAAGCGTAAGAGAGAATCTATCGATGGAAAACCTATTTTGTATTGCTCTAACTTGAATTCTTCAAAAACTTTATCTTTTTAGATCTTAGTTCGAAGATGCCCAATTACCGAAGCATCTTCTTATTAAAAAAGTTGATACGAGTGGAAGTAGAGTGTCAGGAAACTTCCTAGTGAAGAAGTAGGTGAGAGGGAGAACGAGTGATAAGATGACGGGGAAGATGGGAAATATGGTGAATACCTATCATGAATTAGAAAACCAGTTTACTCCAATCGAGTTGTTGACAGGTGACATAGATGACATAAGCAAGATGCGGGGGTATATATTGCTTGTGTTGAGGAGTTGGAGATTGAGTGTGGTTCACTGCCATCAAATATCTTGATCTACCATTGACTTGTGGACAGCTCAGATTTTCAGACCGGCTACATGAGGAGATGGAGAAGAAATTATATGGTTGGAAGGCAACAATCCTATCTAGAAGTGGTTGTCTGGTGTTAGTGAAGGTTGTCCTTGTGACGGTCCCTGTATCCTTCGTATCTTCTCAACTTCTACTGGTCTTGATCTGTAGATGCTTGAAGATGATCATGAAAAGATTTTATGGGGTTCTGAACAGAATGGTTCTGGGATCCATTTGGTTAATTGGGATAAGGTCACGCTACCCAAAGGTGAGGGAGGTCTTGGGGTGCCACGTCTTGAAACTATGAAAAAAGCATTGCTCCTGAAATGGATTTCTAGAATTTGAGGGAGAAGCGAAGACTTATGTTGCAGACTCTTTCACCAGATTTATGGGATTAGAGTATAGGGTGTCCTGCACACTTAACCTACCTTTTACCTTTTGCCTTTTTGGAAGGGCATCACCACTCTTATTCCTCAATTACCTATCTTGTTTCATCTTGTGCTTGGCGCCGGTCAATCTTTTTCCTTTTTGACTGATGATTGGGTCAATGGATGTCCGTTGACGACTCGTTATCCTCGACTTTTTGTCTTAGCTGCATATTAGTCTGCAAGTGTGGCTGACTATTGGGAGAATGAGAATTGGATGCCTCTTTTGTTGCAGAATTCTTTGATTAATGTCTGAATGATTTTTTGCATCTCTTGGATTCTCTCGCCCTTATCCCGGGTCTTGAGGGTGGGAGAGATCAGTGGACCTATAAAATAGGTGATTTTATGACAAAGCATCCTTACAAAGGAGTTTTTTAGTCTGATACCACCCTCTTCTGAATCGTTGGCTCGTGAGTGTTGATTTTTGTGGAGACTTAAGGTCCCTAGACGCACTGCTATCTTTCTTTGGCTCATGCGTAGAGGACATATTCTTACTAGAGACCATTGTTTCAGACTCTTCTCACGAACTTCTCGGTTTTGCCCACTTTGCAACGAGGTGGAGATGATAGACTATTTTTTCTAAATTGTGAGAAGACTCAGAGTATTTGGCATGACTTGGGACTTACCTGACTTAACTGTCAGAGTTCAACAACATTTCTAGGATTCTCTCTTTATGAACAAGCATCGGCTAATTTGGAACTAGTCTTCCCGTTAGCCACTATTTGGGCAATCTGGTTGGCTAAAAATGGTGTAATTTTTGTGTAGAATCATTTTTATGGGGAATATATAATGTTTCATGCCAAAACTCTTCTTCTATCTTATTTTGTAAGTTCTAGCTTATAATTCATGAAATAATATACAAAAGTGGACGAATGAGAAATTTCAATGGTTTCTAAAAAGCCATTGCCGCTAGAAGGATGGTGGATTGCGCATGGAGGGTGCGCAGCTATGGGGCTCACCGATCGGGGATTCCACCATCATGCGAGTGTGCTGCCCGCTCAAGAACTGCGAGGTCATCGCCTCTCTTATGAAGTTTGAACTGGAGGTCGCGGGTGATTGAGAGGCTCTAGAGGTTGCGCGATGGAGATATAGAGGTTCCTCCTGTACGAAGCAGGAGTGGAGCGGGCTGGAGTTAAGGGCGGCGAGGTAGGAGGAGTCGTTGCTGGTTCGTAGTGGCGGCGTCGATTACGGAGAGCTTGAGAACATGGCTTGGAGGCCCTTTGGAAGAAGGTTAGGGCTCCTCCTGGGAAGGAGCCATGATATTGACGGAAGTAGCCTTCCTGGTGTGATTGGAAAAACATCAAGTGACAGACCTCGACTATTTTCTGCAGCAAACCCCGAGCCTAAAGATGCAACAGATCTCCTAGATGACGACACCGGAGGCTGGATGGTGGCGAGAGGCGCCTCTTGTGAAGGAAGGCGACCAACAAAACATATTAAACAAATATCGATCTTGAAAACTAGGGTTTTAGAAAACCCTAAAACAGAAACACGAACATGGAAAAAAAACTTTCAAGAACAAAAATCAACCAAGAACAACCCGCTATGATACCATGTTAGAAAATAGGAATGCAGAAGCGAAATTGATAAACAGAGTATGAACTAGAAAGATAAACATGGAACACCAAGATTTTTACGTGGAATCCTACTCCCTAAGGAGCGGGGTGAAACCACAGGAGAACGCCTCAGAAGGCTGATAGTCTATTGTTTTTCTCGTTGGATACAATGGGTGTGGGGGTCTATATATAGCCCCCACCGAGTCTCCTCATCTCCAAACTGGTAGATGTGGGACTAAACAACTGGATGGGGTAAATGGATCTTGGAGGTGTCCCCATCTATAACATAAGATGCGCACAACCAAATACTCTAACAAGATCGGTTGGGTTGATTGTGGTGTATTTTCCTCCTTTTTGCATAAAAAAATAATATTAATCAGTGTTCACGAAATTGCTCTGAGCGGCCGCATATGCGTGTGCAGACCCTCAGGCGTGCCACATGCATGAATCGCATCATTAAACGCCTCATGCGCATATGCGGTCCGCATATGCGGGTTGTGTGACCGCATATGTGGACCGTGCGGCCCGCTCAGAGCTATTCCATGCTTCACCGGGTTGTCGGATCTGTATCTTAAGATCCAGTTACCTGTTTGAAAATATGTTTTTTATTTCAACACGATTTTCGCATATATGCACGTTCCCGTAACACCATGCAATTCCTAATTGATTCATCCTGATATATACCATTATCTGAGTTAACAGAACTAATAAGTATACGAAATTATACTCTAAAACCATCCTTAAAACCAAACTCCAACAGATCTGAATTGAATGTGATTGTTTTTTGATTGAAGAGGAATAAAGAGGTGACATTTTGAAAGAAATGCTTCTAACATATCTAATGTCAGTGGATGCCAGATCAATAATGGTGTACTGTAAGGGGTGAATAGCTAACACTACTAAATATCAGTATACATTTTAAATACGGATAACTAACATTCTACCCAGGAACTAAACCTTAAAATTACTGTACATATGATAAAAATCAAATAAGCATTCAGATATTTTAAATACAACTAACTTTTATATTGAAGCATTGATATGTGATTGATAGAGATTGTTTTGAGCTCTATACGAAAGTCATTTTTTAGATCTTGTGTTGGATCATAATTGTAAATAAATTTAGTTCAGTTGTAGTCAATTTTTTGTGTGTGTGTGTAAATACATATTTATATACATTTATAAATAAAAAATTAGGAAACCACGTAGAACCGCATATACCCCGCATATGCCCCCGCATACCACTTAATCGCTATTCAGTGACCTGTCCGAACGCATATGCATACCGCTTTCCTGAACCTTGATATTAATCATGTATAGCTCCCTGTGAAACATAGTATGAATTTAAAGAGGAATCTGAATCCCCAATTCCTACTGCAAAATCAGGTTAGCAATATTTGAATATACATCTTGCCACAACTTATGAGGAAGACAACACAACAACATGCTAGTAATAAGTGCAACACTAAATTAAACGATATGAAGATAGCTCGTGAGGATAAGGATGACCACCTTAATGGAGAAGGACCCATTGGTGGCAAATATCTATATTATTGTTCTTTAATACTACAAGTAGTACAAGGGTCTATATGTAGACTCAAAAACTCACATGTCCCAATACTGGTCAATATGAAACTATCTGGTCAATATGTAACTAAATAAGAGACCGAGTTTCAATTCAATATTGGAGATATCTAACGTATTTATAACTCTAACCGTTGTGGTTTCTCTTCACATAGCAAATTGATACCAAGTCTTGTAACCGAAAATGTTGTTCTTTCTTCAGATATCCTGGTTTGATTAGATAAGCTTTCTTTCGAATTTCGTCAGTATTGAACGTTCATGTTACTATGAGATGTGGAGTAAACATTCTCTTTGAAAATTAAAGGCTGCACACAACAACCCTATCAGTGGCTTCATCCTTACATGGACCGTAGCTCACACATGATAGTTACACTGTTATAAATAATCTGAATTTAACATTGTTATAATCAGATATGGTGGCAACTATATCTAATATAATTTGGACCCATCAACTTTTGTACTTGAGCAGAAAATCTAATTAGATTTGAGATTTGATTTTCACATCTTAACAATGCATTTATTTCTTCTTCTGCTATGAACTAGGATCTGTTGAATTTCAGGGTTTCAATGCAACTTTGACTGAGCCAGTAGAATCAGCTGGAAGGATAGGTGGTGATCAAATCAAAGAGATGGAGCTAAAGTTGCACCCTGAACTTAAAACATCGTTGACTGTACTTTGTAATGATCCCAAGACAACTGTCCTTGTGCTCAGTGGAAGTGATAGAAGTGTGCTAGATGATGTACTACTACTTCATAATTTTGATTCCTTGTTTCATCCTCTTCTTAAAATATTCATAATGGTGGTCAGTTCTCTGTAGAATTTTGTTGGCTACAACATGTGGTTGGCTGCAGAAAATGGGATGTTCTTGCGTCTTACAAAGGGAGAATGGATGACAACAATGCCAGAGCATTTAAATATGGATTGGGTTGAGAGTGTTAAGGTGCCTATCCATGTCTGTCAAATCGTCTTAATTTGTTTCTTAATTTAGTTGTATGATTTTTCCCTTAGCCCATTAGTGGATATGATGCAGCATGTTTTCGAGTATTTCACTGAAAGAACACCAAGATCTCACTTTGAACATCGTGAAACATCACTTGTTTGGAATTATAAATATGCAGGTAATATTTCATCGCTTTCACTGACTGCTCTTTAAGCTAAATGAAAGCTTCAGCAATTCATTTATCATTCATTTACCATGTTCACTGTCTAAATGTTTATTTAGATGTTGAATTTGGAAGGCTTCAAGCAAGAGATATGCTGCAGCATCTTTGGACAGGTCCTATCTCTAATGCTGCAGTGGATGTTGTACAAGGTAGTCGATCAGTTGAGGTTCGGTCAGTTGGTGTTACAAAGGTTCGTATGTGCTATTTTCTACTTTTCCTTATTGGAAGACAGTGAAATTATAATTGTGGTTGCTTTCAGAATGATATTTTTTAGATTATGCACTCGACTTACCAGAATTTAAAATAATTGAGAGGGTGCTTGGTGTGTCTTATCTACAAAAGGAATTAATGCAGCAGAAGAAAATGTTTTGATGAATGTAAAAGTAATTCTCTTTGTTAATATCCTTGCAATGATAAACTCCGAGTAATATATGATGAGAAAAGAACATAAAAAAATGATAGTGTTCACCTTCTAGAGCATAGATGCCTATGACTTGAAGTATCTCCTAGTGCTTGACAACGTCAATGTCTAAAGCATTGTTTTCCTTTTTTATCATGGAAAACTGGTCGCAGACAATGTATACGCTGTTTTATGGGCAGAAAATGTTTGCATAGTTAACCTGGGAGTTATTAAAAAGAACATCGATAAAAAACCCTCCTTAGTGAGAAGTACATTGATAATAGGTTATAAGCATTTTGCACCATGACTTAGCATTTTATTTTGAGATCTTTATCATCTTCTTCTTCCTTGACATGACAAGAACCCCACCAAGTACAAAATCCACTTGAACAATGGTGATCCTCTAGCTACTAGTTTCGAAATTTATTCAAGAAGCTGTCAATTCTTTGAGACCAAAATACTTCCCAATTAAGTGGATTTGATTTGATAACCATTCTAAATATAAGGTTTGTTAGAGATATATTTATGTTTCATCTTATATAGTTGTAACCCTCGAGTGTATTTATGTATTTTCTCGTTTATGAGTGCTCTAGGGTTTCATCCTATATAAGGACCCCTGGACCTCTTGAATAAAACATCTCATTGTATTCTTTCATCTATCTCTACATGGTATCAGAGCAGCGGTCCTAGACCAGTGTTCTGACCTAGATCCCGCCTCCACCACAAGTCCTCCTCGGATCACCCCTTGCATGTGCTCCTCCTCTTCTAGAAGGGCCTCCCGCAAGGGCCTTCGAGCCTCTACCTCATGTGTAAGGATTCGTCGAAGTCTCCCTGTGCACCATGTACTACTAGGCTCCGCCCAGCAAGCCTTCCTGCACTCCTATAGTGCGTTGTCTACGCCGCTTGGTGCAGAGTCCAACAACACTTTGAGCGCATCCAACACCTTCCAACTGTGGCACTGATACCTCCAACACCTTCCAGTCATGCCGTTGTGACGCTCGGTGCTTCCAACATGATCCAGCAGTGCTTCAACGCTATCCAACGTGCTAAACAATGCTATCTAGTGCTCCAACATCTGCAGCCCGCCGCCTGCAGCCCACCACCAACGGCATTCTATTGCGTATGCCACCCAAAGGTCGTACAACGGTGACATGTCACCTATATGCTTGATTAGACCAACATATCTTTTTCTAGGATCACTTTTTCTTAACCTTTGCAACCATGATGACATCTACTGAGGCCAAGCCCATGTACTCGGATTCTTCTATGATGGTACATGGCACCTCTATAAAATTGAAGGACATAAAAAACTATGGGCTAAGGTCTCATTCATTCAAGGTCTTCATCGGTTGTCAGCGTAGGAATCACATTCTCGCCAAGGATCTGCTCAAGGAGACAAACAAGGATTACGACATGCGATATGCATACAACTACCAGGTTATCATATGGATGACCAATAGCATCAACCCAAACATCGTGACAAAATTTCTCTATAAAGATTCTATGAAGGTGATGTGGAATCTAGAATGAACCTACTCCTAGAAGACAACCAAGTCTCGATCTCCGATATTTATCTGTGGATCTAGTCAGCCACTCAGGGAGATTCGAGTCTTGTTGAATAATATAGGATGTTGACTAGCCTTTTGAGGAGCTTTTGATTTACAACTAGCATGTTGTGATTAACAGGTGGGAGAGCAGGCTGAACGATAGGTCTACTGATTCCTCTCTGCACTGCATCCATGATACAAACCAGTGAAGAACTGGTTTATGATGGCTTGCAATCTGCCAATGATTGAGACCATTTTGGGGCATCTGCAGGAACTCGAGACACCTGTTGAGTGTCCTTCTACCGTACCATCTACAGAGACTACAACCCACTATGTACCGTCAGGCAACATAGAGCGATAGAGCTTCCAAGGAGGATGAGGTTGTGAATTTGGTTGTGGCCGTGGTCGCGACTCAGGGCATGAACGCAACTTTGGTTGTGGCCATGGACATGATCACACTACTTCTGGTATCCGACGTGCATACACTTTGAGCGTTGGAAGCACCCTTTTAAGCATTGTTGGGCGAAGTTTGACATACAGCCTAATGCCAACAACGCCTATGAGACAGTCTCATGTGAGTTATCCTATGATACTATAAAGGACATGTCTGATCGGCACTCTGGTGGAGCTCAAGCACCCTTTATAGCTTTTAATATGCTTGTCCGGGCAACTACTACAGAACTCTAGCCCCTCCGCCAGTGATAGTACTATTTCTGCTCCCATCGCTAGTTTGGCTATAACCTACGGTACAATAGCCAACTTTGTTTCTCCTCCCAACCATGGCTATACAACCACCACCAGCTACCCTTGTTCCACCTTTGCCACGCTACTATACTCATCGGTCGTCTTCTGCTCATGTACCTAGCCCGTCATCCAGTACGCCTCAGGTTTGTTATGAATACATTGTTTCTACTGATGGGTTTGTCGATGTGTCTGAGCAGGAACCTTTGCAGGATGATGACATACTGATTGAGGAGATCCCCAATGATCTGGATGTCCCTATTGCACTTCGGAAGCAGAAGCATATGCGTACATCATATCCTCTCGCTTCCCATATTTCGTTTAATCGCCTGACATGGGATTTTAGGAGGTTTGCAGTTGGTCTATTTGTCGTGGAGATTACACGATCCTACCAGGAGGCCTTGAGAGATAGTCGGTGGCATCTTTCCATGGAAGAGGAGATGGTCGCGCTACAGTCGCGTGGTTCCTAGACCTTGGTCCGTGCTCATGCTGGAGCATCTATTATCAATTGCAAGCTGGTGTTTATTGCCAAACACCATGTAAATGGTAGTCTTGATTGTTATAAGACCAGATCAATTGCACGTGGGTTCACTCAGACCTATGGGGTGGACTATCTGGACGTATTCTCACCAGTTGCTCGCCACTCCACACTTCTAGTTCTCCTTGTTGTAGCTGTAGCACATGATTGACCTTTATTTCAACTTGAAAAATGCTTTTCTATATGGAGATCTTCAAGAAGAAGTCTACACGCAACAACCTCTGAGGTTTGCTGCTGAGGGGGAGTGTCGGTAGGTTTATAGACTTCACAAGGAAATTTACGACCTTAACCACAATCCAAGGACTTGGTTTCAGAAGCTCTCGGATTTGATTGAGAAGAAGGGATTCAAAAGATCAAATGCAGACCATTCGTTGTTTGTTCAGAGGATCCACAGAGGTACGATCGCCAAGGTTGCAAAAATCGGTAGTCGGTACTCAGTCTGTTGGGTCACTGACTAAGGATTAATCGGCAGTCAGACGATTAATCGGATTTAGTCGGACTTTAATCGGATTTGGATTTTTAATTATTTTAAGTATATAAATTATTTTATATGCATATTTGTATATATTTACATAGATTTGTACAATTTTTGTATTACCATAATGAAAGAAAAGAAGTAATTGAATTTAAATAAAACATTAAGCGCATTAGAATAAGCTTGCTTTAAAAAAATAAAAAAATATGGTATCTCCAAGCAAAAATTGATCGTCTAGTTGACCTAGTCGGAATGAGTCGGTACTTGGTCGCCCACCCTACCTACTAGACTAGTCGGACCTACTAGTCGGGCCAGTCAGAGGACTTTTACAATAGTGACGATCGCTATTATGGTCTATATTGATGATATCCTTGTTATAGGAGATGATGTGTAGAGGGTGAAGAAAGCAAAAGAATTTATCGATTAACAGTTTGTTACCAAGGATCTTGGCATTCTACGATACTTTTTTGGGTTAGAATTTGCTAGAAATCAGCAGGTCTTGTGTTGACCCAAAGAAAATATGTTACAAACATGTTAGTTGAGATATGTATGATTGGATGTCGACCTGCCACTACTCCTATGTATCCGTGCATTAGGCTATACGATAATGATACAGAGGAGATGGACAGGAGAAGATAAGAGAATTGGTGGGAAAGGTACTTTATGCTACCATCATTGGACCATACATCTCCTTTGTTGTTAGTCAGGTCAGTCAGTTCACGGAGCATCCCAAATAGATACATATGGATGCAGTCCATATGGTCTTGAGGTACATGAAGTCATCTCCAGTTGCAGGATTGGTCTTCAGAAAAGGGGCATCTCTCACTATCATAGCTTGCACAGATGCATATTATACAAGATGTCCTAAGGATAGGAAGTCTACTTCAGGCTTTGTTGTATTTGTTGGCAGCTCTTTAGTGTCATGGAAGAGCAAGAAACATACAATGATTGCTATGTCTAGTATTGAATCATAATATAGAGTTATGGCACAAGGGAGCACAGTGATGATGTGGGTCTGAGCCATTTTGGTTGACTTATATATTGATGTGCCACTTCCTATGTAATTACAGTATGATAATCAGACAACCTTATTCATTGCAAATAATCTTGCTTTTCATGAGAGAACTAAACATATTGAAGTAGATTGCCATTATACACAGGACATGATTCAAAAGGACTTTATTTCTACTTCTCATCTAAGCTCATGGGAACAAACTGTGAAGATTTTCACCAAGGCCTTATTAGAGGACCCTTTCATAAGTAGATATCCAAGCTGAGCATGATTGACATCTATGCTCCATCTTGAGGGAGAATGTAGAGATATTATTATGTCTATGTATTGTTTTGCAATTTATATTTATTTCTTTCATCTTGTGTAATTTATTCATGAGCTTCTCATCTATATAAGAGAGCCTAGGGTTCTTTAGAATATATAGATTTGATCTTTTTCCCAACATTTTCTCTTATCCTTCAATACCTTAAAAGTTTTGATTTAGTATCATTTCCTTTTTGGGTCCTTCAGGGCTAGATTGCACATTTTCTTTCTATCTTTCCATTTCCTTTTTCATTAGTAGGTAGAAAACTAGTATTTCCTTTAAGCTCGGCAACCTCTTTTTCTAAACAAGTAATTTTAACTTTAAAACTCCTAAGATCTTTTTTATTTTTTAACCAATTCATTTTCCTTTTTTAAACATCTAATTCATTTAAAAAAGAGGTTTATCCTTATTAAAAAATTATTTCTTTTTCATACTTCATGTTTTCCTTAATGACCGAAATGACCGAAAAGATCATCTATTCCTTGAACCCTAGGCTCTCTTATATAGAGTAGAGATCTATGTGTAAATTACATAAAATAGACAAAATAATAAAAAAATAGGCAAACCCTACAAAGACAAATATATTTTTACACTCCCCCTTAAGATGGAGCATAGATGTCAATCATGCTCAGCTTGGATGAGCATTTTTGGAAATGACCTCTGAGTAAAAGCCTTGGTGAAGATATCTGTCGTTTGATCCCCAGAGCCGGCATGAGAGGTAGAGATATAACCTTTCTGAATCATGTCCCTTGTATAGTTGTTGTTCACTTCAATATGCTTAGTTTTCTCATGACATACTAGATTGTTTGCAATGAATAGGACTTTCTGGTTATCACATTGTAGCTGCATAGAAAGCGGTACATATATATGTAAATCTGCTAGTACTGCTCGAACCCACATCATACCATAGCCCTATATTCAGACTCAGCATTAGACCTGGCAACGACAATTTGCTTCTTACTCTTCCAAGAGACGAGAGAGCTACCAACAAAAACGACAAAGCCCGAATTGGACTTTATATCCTTTAGATATCAGCGCATGCAGAAATTGTAAGTGTTGCCCCTCTGCTGAATAATAATCCTGCACCTGGAGAAGACTGTAGGCACCTCAATATCATATATATAGCATTCATGTATACCTGTCGGAGTTGCTCCATTAATTGACTCACCCGACTAACTGCAAATGAGATATCCGACCTTGTTATAGTAACATGTAGAAAAATAGAATGCGGAAGCAGAATCGGAAATAAAGATAGAACAATAAGAACAAAGTTTTTAACGTGGAACCCTACTCCAGAAGGAGCGGGATGAAACCACGGGAGAAGCCCCTGAATTGGGCATTTCTTCTATTGAAGTTCTCCATGAGTACAGGGGGTGTGGGGCTCCTTATATAGCCCCACGGATAGACCCAATTGTGACCGCTCCCCCATGTGGTACTAAACACATGGGTGGGCTCTTTTCTTTTCCAACACTCCCCCTCAAGTTGGTAGCTGGGACAGCTGCAACTTGCAACAATAAAGAAAAATATACATCATTACATCTTCACTTGAAATCACCACAATAAACGTATGTATCCGCAACTGGTAGACAAGCCCGCTTGCTGACGGGTATATCAGGTCACCGGAACGTATCTCTGTCGTACCTGGAAGGTCACCGGACTGTCTCTGTCGTGCCTGCATGGTCACCGGATCTCTGTCTCAATCGTGCATGCGGGTCACCGGACTTTGTCTCTATCGTGCCTTGAAGAAAACAAATCCAGTGCGGAGTCGATGTCGAGGATAGAGACACCACGACGAAGATGGATGCACAGTGAAGATGGCTTGATATTCTGTGAAATCCGGAGTGTTTGGTCTGTCAGTCAATGATGTAGGATGTATATGGCTTTTACTCCCCCTTTCATCCCAAACTTGTGAAAATAATGAAAATAAAGACAAGTTGGGAGAAGCAAACATGAATCACATTTTTTTATGCGTACGACTTCTTTTCTTGTATGCGACTTTCTTTTTCTTTTTTTTTGATTTTTTATACGTACGGCTTTTTCTTGTACGCACCTCTTTTCTCTTTTTTTCCCTTTTTTTAACTAACAAGTCCTCTTTTTTTCCTGTTGGGCCTCCAATCAATAACAAAGTCCCCCTCTTTTTTTCTGCCCAACTTTGGGCACTCTCTCCTCCTTTTTTTAGCCTCCATTGAATTCACCTCTTTTTTTTAACAATACACGGCCCAAAACAGCCCCTCTCTCCTTTTTTTTATTAGCCCACTTGGGCCTAAGAGATGACTCATTTTTTTCACGTTTTTTTTTCACACGGCACAGAGGGCCCAAAAACGACATTTCTTTTTTTTTTTAAACAGGGTGGAGCCCTAGGGTTTCCAACCATTTTCACGAAGAGCCCCCCCTCCCCCCCGATGGGGGTTTCACGCCGCCAGGATCTTCAGGACATGCGTGGGTCTCGCGTGGCTGAAGGAGAGGGCTCCGACTGGATCTGAGAACGCCAGCACTGCTGTGGGGATTTGATCGCACGTGAAGGCGGCGGCGCAGAGGATTCGCGCAACCAGCGCGACCACCGCGCGATGGCTTGGAGAGTCGAATCTGCGCCTGGCGGTGCTTCTGCGTGAGGGGATGCGGCCTTGCGCCGTCTGGAGAGTGGAGGGACCTCCATGTAGGGGTCTTCATCGTTTGGCGCCGCCTGCTGGAGGTTGGGGTTGCGCGAGTCTGGAAGAATTTGGAACGTCACCGCCTGGGCGTCGATTGGTGGGAGGAGGAACGCCAGGGATCGCCTGGGCTCGCGTAAGGGCGCCGCCTGCTGGAGGTTGACGGCACGGGCCCTGAAGAGAGGAGTTGCGCCGCTGTGCAAGGAAGGGGTCGTCTGGAGTTTTGGCTCCTAGGATTCTGGATAACTGAAAGGAGGGACGTGTGCGGGAATTCTTGCGTAGCGAGGAGGGGGCTGGCCATGTGCGGGGGCTGCGACAGCAGCCTGGAACTGGACGACCCTTTCACGCGTGGAAAGGGCTCAAATCTGCTGGAGATAACATACGGTGCAGGAATAGAAACCCTTGACGTATAAACGATGATGCCAAATATTTTTGGGGTTTCAAGAAAACCCGAACTTAAACATGATCTTAACAAATCCTCACGAATAAACAATGAATCGAATCTCGAACCGCGAGAATCGAACCCGCTCTGATACAATGTAGAAAAATAGAATGCGGAAGCGGAATCGGAAATAAAGATAGAACAATAAGAACAAAGTTTTTAACGTGGAACCCTACTCCAGAAGGAGCGGGATGAAACCACGGGAGAAGCCCCTGAATTGGGCATTTCTTCTATTGAAGTTCTCCATGAGTACAGGGGGTATGGGGCTCCTTATATAGCCCCACGGACAGATCCAATTGTGACCGCTCCCCCATGTGGTACTAAACACATGGGTGGGCTCTTTTCTTTTCCAACATAACATAAAGAAGTTTTCCCACTATTTCTCTATATCTTCTCATGTCCACCTCCTCTGTATCATCATCATCATATAATCTCATACTAGGGTCCATAAGGGTGGTAGCAAGTCAACATCCAATCATTCTCGTCTCAACTAGCATATCTGTCACATGCTTCCGTTGGGTCATCACAAGACCCTGCTGATTTCTGGCAAATTCTAACCCCAAGAAATACCGTAGGGTGCCAAGATCCTTAATAATAAACTATCGGCCCAGAAATTCCCTTGCCCTTTTTATTCCTTGCATATCATCACCTGTAACTAGTATTTCATCAACATATACCACAATATCCACCGTACCTCTAGGAATTCTCTGTACAAATAGTGAATGATCCGCATTTGACCTCTGAAATCCATGCCTCTCAACTAAATCCGAGAGCTTCTGAAATCATGCTTTTGGACTCTGTTTAAGGCCATATATTACCTTATGAAGTCTGCAAACCTGCGGATACTCCTCCTCAGCGGCAAACGCAGGAGGCTACTGCATGTAGACTTCCTCCTGTAGGTCTCCATACAAAAAGGCATTTTTAACATCAAGCTGAAAGAGAGGCCAATCACGTACCACAACGATGGAAAGAAGAATACATAGAGTAGAATGACGAGCAACCAACGAGAATGTATCCAAATAATCTACTCCATATTTTGAGTAAAGCCACGAGAAACCAGTCTGGCTTTATACCGATCCAAACTCCCATCTGTATGGTTCTTAACAGTAAACACCCACTTGCAACTGACAACAGATGCTCCATTAGGAGCAAGAACCAAGCTCCAGGTACCATGCGACTGTAAGGCAGCCATCCCTTCTTCCATATCTAGGCGCCACCAACCATCCTTAAAAGCCTCCTTATAATTCTGTGGAATTTCCATGGCGGATAATGCAATTGCAGATTTCCTGAATTCCCTAGTCAAGCGATCAAAGGAGATCTTGGATGCGAAAGGATATAATGCGCAACTATGCTTCTGTTTCCAAAGCGCAATAAGTATGTCCAGATCATCAACATTTATGTCTGTCGCTTGTAAAGAACCCTGCTTAGGCAAGTCATCAGATCCATTGTTAGGAACAATGTATTCAAAACATACTTGATGCATGGTCAATGATGGGCGGTGACCATAAGCAGAAGCACATCAGCGCAGGTCAGCGTTTATAGTGTTGGAGCATTCGTTGTATGCGCCCATTGTGTTGCAGCAGGGTAAATGGATACTGGAGGAGATCCATTTACCCCATCCAGTGTTTAGTCCCACATCGTCCAGTGGTGGGACTTGAAGGCTCTGTAGAGGCTATATAAGGAGCCCCAGACCCCTTGTATCCTTTGAGAGAAAAAGCAATGAAGCATATGTCCCATTGAGGGCTTCTCTTATGGTTTCATCCCGCTCCTCACGAGTAGGGTTCCACGTTAAAATCCCGTTGTTATTCTATTTCTTTATTCTTGTTCCGTGTTTTCGCTTCCGCTTTCGATTTTCTAACATTTATCAGAGCGGGTCGATTCTCGAGGGTTTTCTTTCATGTTCGTTTGTAATATGTTCAAGATTCGATTTATATTGAAGATTATTATTTCTGTTCGAGAGTTTTTTGTTTAGCGTTCTATGGAACCCTAAATCGGCAATAGCCTCGCGCAGGCCTCCATCTCCCAGGCGCAGGAGACTTGGCCGCATATTCTCAGTGACGCCGTTGCACCTCGCCTATATGTCCAGTCCCGTGGCGCGCCTTCGTTCACCAGGCGGCATCCACAGGCGATACGAAATCCCCAGGCGATACTCCCCAAGCACGGGCGCCGACCATCATCGACCACGCTCGCGCATCCCCTTGCGCACCTTCTTCTCCAAGCACGGGCACCGACCATCCTCGACCCAAGCAGCAAGCCCTAGCCGCGAGCCCCTCTAGGAGAGGCAGGCGGCACCTTCTCGAAGCCGCAGCGATCCCCAGCTCTTCCGTCGATCGAGCCGCCTCTCCTCCTCTCGAGCGCGCGGTCTCCAGGCGGCATATCCAGCGCCTTCTCTGGCGCAACGATGGCGGCAGTCGATTCCTCCTCCCCCGCAGGGATTGCCCCGAGCCCCTGGCAGCGTCGCACGATGAAGAGGCCTCGAACAGGGGGTGGCTGTTTTAAATGAAGAGGGTTCCCACGTTGGGAACCCTAGGGTAGCGGGCCTGTAAGTTAAAAAAAAGTGTTTCTTGTGTGGGCTTAGTCTGAAAGAGAAAATGAGTGGGGGTTGTGTATTAGAGCCCAACAAGGGTTGTATGTATTGGAAAAAAAGGGGGGTGGGTGAAGGCCTGATTAAAAAAAAAGAGGAAGAGAGAAAAGAAGAAAGGAAAATGAGAAAAGGTGCGTACAAAAAAAACCGTACGTGAAAAAAAAAAGTAGCCGAAAAAAATGAAACGACTGTGATTTTTTTTAAAAAAAAATGTGAAACGACTTTAAAAAAATGTGTTTGTCAAAAGCTGGGAAAAATCTGATTACAACGGCTTTAAAGAAAATGAAAATGACAGCTTAAAAAATGAAGAAAAGCCGCAAGTTTTTGTGATATTCATGTCTTGAAAAGCTGAAGAAGATTGTGTGATCGGCTAATTTTTTTGTTTTTCCCCATTTTATCTTGTCTTCTCCCAACTTTGTCGATGACATTTTCCGACAAGTATGGGAGAAAGGGGGAATATATGTAGAGTCACAGGTCTTGATCCAGATTCCATGTTCAGATATCAGTCTCCAGACCAGCCAGATGATCAGACTCTACAGTCCAGTTTCAGACTCGACATCAGACATCTCCGAGTCTCCAGTTTCAGACACGCATATGATTGCGGTCATTTTCAGATGAGCATATGTTGCCATCATTTGTTCGTGGTCCCCATCATTCTTCTAGTTGTCAGGCCAGAGTTTTCATGTGTGCCATAAGGACTCCAGAGCAGAGGATCATTCCTTATGCCATTGAGGGAAAGGGTTTTCATGTGGTATCATAGGTACTCCTGAGTAGAGCACCATTCTCTGATCTAGATGGGAGGGACCCAGTTCTCCGACGAGGAGGCTTCAAGCGTAGTTCAGACTCGATGGTCAGATTCCGAGTCTTCAGTTGACTCACACTCCAGCCCGTTCGTCCTCCTCACCTGCACGGCATGAGAAGCAACGTCCTCGACTACAGCAATTTGCGCGTTGGGTTAATATTGTTCGTAGTGTCCTGTAGCGTTGAGTTGAGTTTATTTTTCGTTTGTCCAAGCTGAGCATTGCATGCTCCAGCTTGAGGGGGAGTGTTGGAGCATTTGTTGTATGCGCCCATTGTGTTGTAGTAGGGTAAATGGATCCTGGAGGAGATCCATTTACCCCATCCAGTGTTTAGTCCCACATCGTCCAGTGGTGGGACTTGGAGGCTCTGGAGAGGCTATATAAGGAGCCCCAGATCTCCTGTATCCATTGAGAGAAAAAGCAATGAAGCATATGCCCCTTTGAGGGCTTCTCCCGTAGTTTCATCCCGCTCCTCACGGAGTAGGGTTCCACGTTAAAATCCCGTTGTTATTCTATTTCTTTATTCTCGTTCCATGTTTTCGCTTCCGCTTCTGATTTTCTAACATATAGTAATGTGGTAACGGTGGGATATGGACAATGAGAGCTGAGGGTATATAGGAGGAGGTGAAGGTGGTGAAGGTGGCGGTGATGATAGCATGTAGATTATCATCGGAGTCTGACGAAGTCAATCAATCACCTGTCGGAGAAAAGTACATCACTGACTTGAAAAAGGTGACATCATCGCTAATATAATACTTCATACGCAGAGGATCATAGCATCTATACCTATTCTGTTTCCCGGAGTATCCAATAAAGATACACTTGACAGCTATGGGAGAGAGATTGTCAAGACCTAGAGACAACTGGTTAACAAACGCAACCGAGACAAAAATACGAGGAGTAAGAGAATAATTCTTTCTCAGGAAATGTAGAGGAAGAAGGAATTTTCTCACTCAAGACTGACGAGGGCATGCGATTCACAAGATAGCATGCCATAAGAATAGCATCACCCCAAAAGGAATGTCGAGCACGACTTTGAATGGGGAGAGTTATGGTAACATCAAGCAAATGGTGATGCTTCCTCTCTGCAACACCATTTTGCTGGGAAGTATAGGCACACAATGTTTGATGAATAATACCCCGAGTTAAAAAGAAATTGGAGAGAGCGTGAGTACAAAATTCCAAAGCACTATCAGTTCTCACAAATATCACAGATGAAGAAAACACATTCTGCACTTCATTGGTAAAGTTTTTGATAACATCTCCTATTTCAGATTTATTCTTTAATAAAAAGGACCCATGACAGACGAGAGAAATCATCCACAGCAATAAGATAAAACATGTGTCCCTGATGATCAGGAACACGACTTGGACCCTAGATAATAATATGAAATAACTCAAAAATGGATCTACTACACCGACTCTGACGACTAGGGAAGGCAGGACGATGATGCTTTCGCAAATGACACGCCTCACATAAAGGGTTTGAATTAAGCGATAAAGGTCATCCTGTTCACGGCCACAACCAATTACCTTGCCCGTAAGGATGTCCGGAAATACAAGAGAAGATGGGTCAAAAATAGCTCGACAATATAGATCCTTCGTAATCTGACAAATAGATAACAAATTCATAGAAAAGTCATGCACACACAACACATTTTGTAGACGCATAGAAGGTGTCAAGCTAATCTCCCCCTGTCTAGTGATCGGGAAATGAGTCCCACCTGCTATAACCACAGTCTTTCCTGAAGGAACCTCTCTGTATGTTGTAAGTTGACCTTTGTCTCCACACAAGTAATGTGTAGCACCGGAGTCCATAATCCATTTTACAACATCGGTTCCGCTACATCTAGTAAGTGCATACATGAGGTACTAGAAGATGCTGAAGTAGCTACGTCTGAGTGACTTTCTGAGGCAGATGAGGAAACAATTGGACTAGCAAGAGGCACAATATCGCTCAGTTGTGAAGTTCATCAAATATTTGATCTGAAGAGGAAGTAGTCGGGGACTCAACCTACTCAGCTACTCGGCAAGATGCAGGAAAGCCATGCTTGGAGTAACATGTATACTCTGTATGTCCAGGACAATGACAGTAAGTGCAGGGTTGATGAATACGACCTCCTCTGCCTTGAGGTCCACATCCACGAAACTGGGAAGAGCCTCCTCGACCTCGGGAGGCAACCATCGCTGAATAAGTCTGACTACTAGCAATGGACAGGACAGTAATCCTGCTGAGCCTGTAGAAAGCTTCCTCCATGAGAGGAATAGTAGCATCCGTCTGAATCTAAGAATGAGTAGCCTCATACTCAGGATCAAGGGCTTCCAGGAATACACCAACCATGGTGGCACTCCTATATGTCTTCTGCTACTCAGGAGTAGATGTGAGGGGTATGAAGCTGTGGATCTTCTTAAACATCCCACGCAAAGATGTATATAATGAATGAAGAGGTGTCTGTTCTGCTTAATAGTAAAGATATCGTGTTGAAGTTGCAGAATCTTAGTCTCATTCCTTGCCTGAGAATAAGTGGTTGCGAGGATATCCCACATCACCTTGGCGGTGGGATGATATAGCACATCATTGGCAATCTTTATCGTCAATGTACCTGAAAGCCAAACCTTTATGTATCATCCGCCTCCCACGAGAGGCGTTAACCGCAATTTTCTCAACCGGCTCTTCCTGGGTAAGAATATGTTTCTTACTCGTAGACTTTATAAGGCTCATGAACTGCATAGCCCAGAGCTCATAATTCGTCCCGTCCATCTTGACAATCGGCGTTGGACCTTTGAAAGCGTATGTGGCTGGAACGTCGACTTTGTTTTCTGGCATATTGCTGGACGAAGAACGTTAGGGTTTTGTATACCAAAAGATGAGCGTATATACAGACATATGAGGATTTGAATGCATATGTAGGATTGTGCAATCAAATCCATCAATCCTTCACGGATGACGATGCAATGACGAAGGGCTTGGATCCCACTATGAGTTGGTGGCGATGGCTAGCCACAGTGGTGAGGGAGCCGGCGATAGGTGGAGAAGCCGGCAGCGGCGATGCCCGAAGATGGGGGTGATGGATGTGGTTATTGTTAGGGTGTAAGAGCTCTGACCTAGGACCATCACTCCGATACCATGTTGGGAAAAAGAATGAAAAGTTCATCTATTCCTTGAACCCCAGGCTCTCTTATATAGAGGAGAGACTTATGGGTAAATTACATAAGATATACAAAAGAATAGAAAAATATGCAAACAATAGATAGACATAAATATATTTCTACATCCCCTACAGTGACTCAAGACCCCCTCTACGATGGTTGCTTCTCGTGGCAGAGGGGGTACCTCGCAGTTTTGTAGTTGTGGCCCACGAGGTTGAGGAGGAGGTTGTCAGTAGGGTCCTTGCACATACTGTTATAGGCCAGGTCATTCAGAGGGCACATGCTATCAGAAGCATTGTTACCCAGTATCTGCACGTGTGGTTGAGCAAACTGAGACTACTCCTACTCATGACTCGGGGCTTGATAACATTGTCTCTCGATTGAGGGAAATAATGACTACTTTGATTGCACCTCCTACATGATCATCAGATACCGATGTTGCTGCCAGAGCCTCCGCTAGCTCCTCAGGTATAGCATATGCACTTACCAGTTGTAGCAACTCGTACTTGACTGACTAGATCATGGACTTTGGACCATCTCATCATATGCACGGAGATAAAACTCAGTTTAGCTCATACAGATCATTCCCTCCTAGAAGATCAGTAGTGATAGCAAATGGGGTTCACTTACCCATTGTTGGCCAGGAGGAGATTATTGTAGCACCCTCAATGCATATGCATAATGTCTTGCATGCACCTGCTTTTCAGGTAAATCTTTTGTTTATCAGTCAGATTTACAAAAAAAATACATTGTCATACTATATTTGACCCCCCGTCTCTTTAATTTACATATTTACGGGCATGGTGATTGGTTGTGGCCGTGAGCAGTGAGGACTTTACAGACTGGTCCAACATCCTATGTTGGTGTTGTGACTATTCATATTGTATAAGTCTCTTCATTCATGTGGCACATTCTCTTTGGATACCTTCCTCTGCATAAGTTATGACATGTTCTCCCGCAAATTTATCCTCATACCACCTTGGAGTGTGAGGCATGTCATCTTGGGAAGCACCATCATTCCTCCTTCCCGAGTCGTCACAGTAGTCATTCATTTGAGTTGTTTCATTTTGATATATGGGGTCCTACTAGAGCTCCTGATCATTAGGGACATCGTTTCTATCTGGTCGATGTAGATGATTTCTCTAGATTATCTTGGGTTTTCTTGTTAAAAAATAAGTCCGGTGATGGTCCTGTCATTAAATCATTTCTTATTGAAATAAAGAATATTTTTCTGCTCATGTGAGGTTTATTCTTTCTGACAATGCCTTGGAGTTCTTCACTTTGCAACTGTCTGATTTCCTCAGGTCTCTTGGTATTATTCACCAAACTTCATGTGCGTAAACATCGCAACAGAATGGTGTCACTGAACGCAAATGTCGTCATCTTATTGATTGTTAGAAAATAGGAAGCGGAAGCGATAATGATAAACATAGCATAACTAGACTGATAAACAAGAACTCAAAAGATTTTTACGTGGAACCCTACTCCCCAAGGAGCGGGATGAAAACACGGGAGAAGCCCTCAAAGGGGCGTATGTTGCATTGCACTTTCTTTCATCTGATACAGGAGGTCTGGAGCTCCTTATATAGCCTCCACAGAGCCTCCAAGTCCCACCACTGGTAGATGTGGGACTAAAGGATTGGATTGGGTAAATGGATCCTGGAGAGATCTATTTACCCATCTCCCATACATATGGTGCACAACCAAATGCTCCAACACTCCCCCTTAAGCTGGAGCATGCAATGCTCAGCTTGGACAAACAGAAAGAAACTCAACTCACGCTACCTGACACTACAGACAATATCAACTCAACGTGCGCAACTCTCAGCTGTTGTCGAGGACGTTGCTTCTCATGCCGTGCAGGTGAGGAGGACGAACGGGCTGGAGTGTGAGTCTGTTGAATCTCCTCGTCGGAGAGTGTGTGCTCTGAACTGCGCCTGTCAGAGGCACTGCAACTGAAATGAGTCTCCTCGTCGGAGTACTCTGGCCCGCCACAACATGTGGACAACTGCTCCATCTCTAAAAAGGGTCGAACTGGAAAAGGCCGTGGAAGTGCAATCCTCATCGGAGTCCACGGTAGCTGGAAAATGGAGTCTGAAACGTCTCCTCATCGGAGAACTTGATCTCTCCCATCTGGCAAGAGAATGGTTCACTACTCTGGAGTACCTATGATACCACATGAAAACCCTTGCCAACATGGCATAAGGAATGGTCCTCTACTCTAGAGTCCCTATGGCTCACATGAAAACACTGGCCTGTCAACACAAGAAGAATGATGGGGACCGTGACAAAAGATGGCATACATGTGCACATCTGAAAAGACCGCATCCACGTGCGTGTCTGAAACTGTGGACTCGGAAATTTCTGACGTCGAGTCTGATCAACTGTGAAACTGTAGAGTTTGATGTCTGATGGCATGGAATGTCTGAAGAATCTGGATCCGAATTTGGAACAAGACCTGTGACTTTACACAATACCCCCCCTTCTCCCATACTTGTCGAAAAAAAATGGTATCGACAAAGTTGGGAGAAGACATGAATATGAGGAGAAAATAAAACATCTCAAATGCCGACATATTTTTTTTTCGGCTTCTCAAAATTTTTGTTGCTTTTTTTTGAAATCATCATTTTTTTTCAACTAAGCGGTTCAATTTTTTTCCCGGCTCTCTTTTTTTTCGTGCGGATTTTTTTATACGATTCCTTTTTTTGAACTGGGCATTTACTTTTTTCATTTTTTTTAAAACTGTGTACGGCTTCTTCTTTTTTAATTGTATGTGCCCCTTTTTTTCACAAATGGATCCAAATATTTTTTTAAATTTGAATCTTGGCCCAATTAAGGGGCCCAATCTCTCTCTCTTTCTTTTACGTAACTCACGACCATTTGGGCAAAATAGACATTTTATTTAAAATGCCCCCAGCATGTGAGCATGTGGGCCTTTCTTTTTTTTATTTGGGGTTCTGCTTCACTTGGCGCTCAGAGGAGGTCGCCATATGCACTGTAGGAAAGATGGAGCGCCTGAGATAGAGCGTTGCCCCCGCTACCGCCGATGTGGAGACGCGCTGCCTGCGCGTGGAGCGGAGGGTGGGGGGGTCTCGATGCCTGGGAGCATGCTGGGAGGCGCCGCCTGGTGGTCCTGAAGGCCACCGCCACCGGTGCGGCTTGAAAGCGTGCGGTGGGGCTTCGCCATGCGGCCATGGATACACGATACTGGGAGGAGAGCTCCGCCCTGGAGAGCTCCTTCTGGAGCTTCTTCGAATGCCGATTGGAGCTCCTGCTGGCGGGGTGCGCACGCTGAAGCAAGCTGCTAGGGCTTGTGGGCGTGTTGGAGGGGAGCGTGTTGAAGGGTTACGCCGGTAGGTGCGCTCCAGATGGAGGTGTCAATCTACTGCTTCTTCGAGGCTGCCTCTTCGAGAGGGAGACATGGGCGGTGACCTGGAGGATGCGCGATGCACTTGGAGGGCAAGTCTTCGTGCGTCATTGATGGAGAAGAACCCTCTGCCTGTGGGTTTGCTATTCGGAAGAAAGAGGTTGTGGTTCCGTCTGGGAACACTATGCGCGGGTGACGCATGATCTGGGGAGCGCGAAGGCGCCTGGAGGTGCGGCGTCTGCACCAGCACCTTCGTGGATCTCGTGGAGCACAGGGGCCAAGTTGGGTTGCTGCTTCTGCCTTGGAGATCGCTGCCTCGATCATATGTTTCGAAAAAGAAACTCATGTCGTGACAAGCTCTTTCCAAGAGTTGTCAAATGTGTGTTTGTTGGCTACTCTCGTACTCAAAAATGGTATAGATGTTTTGATCCTGTCCGGAGAAAGTATTATGTGAGTGTTGATGTCAAATTTTTTGAGTCTGTTATGTATTTTTCTTCTACAGGGGACGTGTTATCTAACTCTGACTCTGGCGAAGATGCTTTTGTTCCACTACTTCCTTTGCTTCCACCACCACCTCCTCAGGTTGAGCCACAATCACCTCCTTTACCACCACCACCTCCACCACCATTTACCCTGACATAGTTTCTAACACGTTTTTACATACAGACCCTCTACTCTTTCCTCTGCTCATGTGCCTTCCCCGTCATCCAGCATGCATGTATTGAACACATTATTTCTAATGATGGTCCTGGTGACATGATTGTTCCACAAGATATTTTACGGGAGGAGCAGATACCTTCTCCAGAGAGTAGAGAGGCTGGTGATCTTGATGTACCTATTGCTTTACGGAAGTCGTGTCACACTTGTGCTACTTACCCTCTAGTTGCTCATGTTTCGTTGGATCATCTTTCAGAGGATTATAGGAGGTTTGTAGTGGGTCTATCAACCGTTACTATCCCATGGACATGCCAGGAGGTAGTACATGACAACAGATGGTGACTTACCATAGAAGAGGAAATGATAGCATTACAGTCTTGTAGTACATGAAGCATTGTTTTTGCTCCACCGGGTGCTTCTGTGATGGGGTGCAAATAGATCTTTACAGTAAAGCAACATGCAAATGACAATGTAGATTGTTACAAGGCAAGGCTTGTAGCGCATGGGTTCACCCAGACATATGGGGTGGACTACGAGGATACCTTCTCACCAGTGGCTAGACATTCTAATATGTAGATTCTTCTCTCAGTTGCTGTTACTCAGATTGGCTGCTTTCCCAGCTTGATGTGACGAATATTTTTCTGTATGAGAATTTACAAGAGGAGGTATACATGCAACAACCACCTGGTTTCGTTGTTGAGGGGGAGTCTCAGAAGGTGTGCAGGCTCCACAAGGCGATTTATGACCTTAAGCAGAGCCTGAGAGCTTGGTTTCATAAGCTTTCAGAGTTAATAGAGTAACAGGGGTTCATGAGATCTACTGCTGATCATTCTCTATTCGTTCAGAGGACACTGAGAGGTCCTGTTACCGTTGTGGTTTATGTTGATGATATAATTATCACAGGAAATGATGAGTAGGGTATTCAGACTGCTAAGGAGTTCCTAGGTTTGAAGTTTGTGACCAAGGACCTTGGTAGTCTACGCTACATCCTTGGATTAGAGTTTGCCAGGAACTAACATGGTCTTATGATGACCCAGAGGAAGTTTGTGGCTGATCTTCTACTGGAGACTAGTATATGGCAGACTGCAGGCCAGCCACTACTCCTATGGATCCAAGCATGAAACTATATGATGATGATGCAAGGAGGTAGACAAGAGGAGATACAGGGAGCTAGTAGGGAAGATCCTTTATATTACCATTACTGGACCAGACATATCATTTGTTGTGAGAAAAGTGAGTCAATTCATGGAGCAGTCCAGGTAGGCACATATGGATGTAGTACATATGATTCTGAGGTATCTAAAGACCTCACCAGGTACTGACCTTCTATTTAGCAGAGGCACTTCTCTGGTTGTGACAACATGCACAGATGCAGATTATGCAGGATGCCCCAGAGATAGAAAGTTTACATCTGATTTTGCAGTTTTTGTTGGGTTTCCCTAGTATCGTGGAAAAGTAACAAGCAGATAGTTGTTGCCACGTCTAGTGCAGAGTCTGAGTACAAAGCTATGGCTCAGGGGAGCACAGAGATGATGTGAGTTAGGTCAGTTTTAACCGACCTCGTCATTGAAGTACCTCTTCCCATGCAGCTCCAATGTGACAATGAAGTAGCTCTATTTATTGCCAACAATCCGGCATTCCACGAGAGAACCAAGCATATTGAGGTGGATTGCCACTATGCCAGATATATGATACAGAAAGGACTCATATCCACCTCCCATGTCACTTCAGGAGATCAGACTGCTGACATATTCGCCAAAGCACTTGCTCAAGGCCCATTTCAGAGATGTTATTCCAAGATGAGCATGATAGATATATATGCTCCATCTTGAGGGGGGTGTTGAGATATTTGTATTCTTTTATTACTTTCTCTTATTTATGTTTCTCTCTGTTCACCGCATGTAATTTACCCTAGGGTTTTTCTCCTATATAAGAGACCCCTAGGTTCTCTATGATTGTATCTCATTTTATTTTCTCCACATGCACTGTAGGCTTCTTCTCTTGGAGCTTCTTCATCTATAGATGCGAGGCAATTCCAAATCTCATTTGTCGTATTTAAATGAGAGATATGGCCGGACTCCTCATTAGATAGGGTACAATATATGGCATTCACGGCTTTTACATTTAGCGTGATTTTCTCCATTTCGTCTTTCATGTAGTTGAACTCCTTTTCTTCGATACATGGGAACTTCTTTTAGACTATGTTCCAAGATGCTATGTCTCTTGCTTGCAGGAAGGCTGGCATCTTCTTTTTCCAGATCATGTAGTTAATCCCATCGAAGAAAGGTGGATAAGTGATTGAGTTTACTTCATTATGTGATCCTGGTGTGTTGGCAATGTGTACGTCGAAGTGTTACTTCGTCTGTGCTAACGAGGCTCTGAAACCAAATGTTGAATCTCAGACACCGGATGATGAGTGTAGGTGGATAGGATTGTTTGACTTGGATCACTGCAATCAATAATTTCAAGAACAAACACATCATTACGCGGTACTTTCAATCACAAGATAAGCAATCAAACTACAAGTTCACATGTATATAACGTAGAAATCAACATGTATAAAAATCATGATTAGAGTCTCCCAACTTGACCTTTCAGCCTGACCTTTATGGGTCTTTCGCTAACCCGAGTTGCTTACACGGGAAACCCAACCGTATTACAAGTTGAGTTGATTATGTAGTCAACTCAATCATATACAAGTCAAAGCCTAACAACCTCAATATCAAAGTAAATATGCAATAAAGAATATGAGACAAAACTAAGACAATCTTACAAAGCGAGGAGTGTGCTCATATGAATTGATATTAGAGCACCAGAGTTGTAGGCATGAAGAACGGAATCGAAAATAGCTCTTGGATCTTTCTCTCATAGTATAAAGTGGAAAGAAGAGAAGAAAACGTGTTGCTCTTATTGTGTGTTGAATAAGTGAGGTATGAGGTCCTATTTATAGGGGTAGAGTTCACATAGTCGTTGGCTTGGAAAAAGTAACCATTGTAAACAAATTGGGAATGAAATCGCCTTCATAAATCTTCATGAGAAGGAATATGATCGATTAGGATATTTGCATGATCGATCAGAATCAAATGATCGATGAGGTGGATTTAGATGATCGTTTAGAATCAGGGTTTGATCAGTCATAATAAAGCTATTATAATTCAAATATTGATCGATCAAAAATTAAGGGTTGATCAGTCATGCGTGATCGATCAAGTCAGAATAGTTAATTCATCTTGACTTTTTTACCTAAAAATCAAAGTCAAAGGGCTGAAAATGCAAGATGCATGATATTTAAGGTCTTTTACAATCTAAGATAGTTAAAAACAGATGGACTTAATAAAAGAAAAGACTTCATCTTCTTTTTGAGTTTGAGATCCTTTCCTTTGAGCTTGACATGGAGTTCATTAAACTTGAAATCCTTTGATCTTTTTAGCTTCTTCTTCACTTAAGCTTGAGCTCTTCGGACTTGAGTTGGTTCCCAATCTAGCAGCTTTCTGCTTCTCACCTACCTTAAAGCTAATTGTACAAGTTGTCTATTTGCACAAGTTTTGTTTTCATCAAAATATGCATGCTCATGCACGAACTAACAGGTTCATCCAGACTTATGGGGTGGAATATTGTGATATGTTCTCTCATGTGGCTTGCCATTCCACCCTTCGGATCCTTCTTTCTATTGCAATTTGTACGGGATTAGTCCCTATCCTAGCTTGATGTGAAGTGCATTTCTATACGGTGATTTACAGTAGGAAGTCTATATGCAACAACCACCTAGGTTTGCTGCTGAGGGGGAGTGTCAAAAGATTTCAGACATCATAATGCTATCTATGGCCTTAAGTAAAGTCCCAGAGCATGGTTACAAAAGCTCTTAGACTTGATAGACAAACATTGCTTCACGATATCGACTGCAGATCATTCACTATTTGTTTTGAGGACTCAGATAGGTATTGTTATTATACTAGCCAATGTAGACGATATCATTATTACTAGAGATGATGTGCAAGGTATAAGTGCGGCTAAGGAGTTCCTCGCGCTGCAGCTTGTAACCAAGGACCTTGGCTTTAGTTCACCAGGAACCAATAGGGTCTTGTGACGACCCAGAGGAAGTATGTTAATGATCTCCTTCAGAGATAGGAATGGCAAATTGCAGACCTGCCACTACTCTCATGTATCCCAGCATGAAGTTATATGATGATGATACAGAGGAGGTCGACAAGAGGAGATACATGGAGCTCGTTGGAAAGCTTATCTATGTGACTATTACCAGGACAAACATCTCCTTTGTTATGGCAACGTTTGCTTGTTTATGGAGCAACCAAGATAGGCACATAGGGGTACGGTTCACATGATTCTAAGATATCTTGAAGACATCTCTAGGAACTGGATTGCTCTTTAGATGCTATCACAACATGTGCAAATGCAAACTATGCAGGATGACCCAAGGACTGGAAATTTACCTTTGGCTTTGCAGTGTTCATAGGGAGCTATTTGATGTCATGGAAGAGCAAGAAGTAGATTATGGTTGCCATATCTAATGCTGAGTCAGAATACAGAGCCATGGTGCATGGGTGCACTGAGATGATGTGGGTCAAATACGTTCTAATTGGCCTAGCTATTGACATGCATCTTCCCATGCATCTACAAATGTGACAACCAGGATGCTCTTTTTATTTGTCAACAAGCATGCCTTCCATTAGAGGATCAAGAACATTGATGTAGATTGTCCTTATAAGCGTAACATGATTCAGATGTGCTTTATCTCTACTTCCTACATCAGCTCAGAAGAACAGACACCAGATGTTTTCACCAAGGTTCTAGTTAGAGTGCCATTTCAGAGATGTTCCTAACTGAGCATAATTGACATTTATGCTCCATCTTAAGGGGGAGTACATTGATATTGACAAAGCCTTCTCCCACTATAAGTAGGGTCAGCTATATGGATTCTTGCTTAAATCCATGTTGAAAGATTCGACTATTTTTACGCTGGCTATCGACTACCTAATACGACCCCCGCAAGGGGGATCTTAAGGGGGAGTGTTGAGAGATATTTTTATCTGTCTATTTTATGAATTTTCTTTTCTTATTTTCTTACTGTCTGTTATGTAATTTGCCAACACGGTTTTTCTTCCTATATAATAGAATTCTGAGACCCCACGAATAAGTAATCTCAGTATTTCCTTTACGCAGTATTAAATCATTATCCTCTTGATCGAGTTACTCTTGAGTGTAACAGACCTGATCAGTCCGTAGGGCTATTCCCATTCAATTCTCACAACCCTCCGTGGGACCCCTATGAGCCCTCTCCCTAAACAACCACAGTGCAGAATATTCTGTACCACAACCTGCCACCACCCATAGTAATTATGATGTGTATGGTTCTATTCCTTTTCCTGAAACAATGTGGACAGACATTAAACTCTCCCTTTAAGTGCTAATTAACCAACAATTTACACATAAATTCCGTCCCTATAAATTCCAAAGTAGCATGGTAGCAACGATTAATCTATCAGATTTCATGGTTCGTTAGATTAACTTATAGCTTATGTAACAGTTTGTTGACAATTCATAACCTGAAGGGATAATTAATGAAGCCATGCACATATGTCAAAGAACTAAATTCAATGTAGAGACGATGTTGTCCTCCATCAGCATGAAATCCAGTCTTCTAAATGAATTTTGATATGCCAGCCGTTTCTTGATTAATCTCCATGTCAATTATTAAAGTAGACCTCACGAGATTTATATTCATTGATTGTGGCATTCCAAAACTTGAGCTATACTATGGACATGTTAGTGAATTAGCACTTATACCATTAACCTATCAGCATAAAGAAACCAAGTTCCAAGGGAACAAGTTCATGGGAGGATCTTTCGGATTCTTGAAGCCTATAAGATCTCAAAAGACGTTCTTCAGTCAATACATTAAAACACAACGACTTTTGTGAAGTTTAAATTTGATATTCATTTTTTATGCATTCTCAACGTGTTTTTTGTCTTTCATTTTTTTCCCTTCGATTTCCTTTGTAGCTTGGTATACAACAGCATATGATGGCCGCTAAACATCATAAATCTTGTTGTATAAATTCATTTTTTCCATCGATATGAACATCTAATATATTTTGCCATTTCATATAATATGGTATTGATTAGAGCAGCTTCTCCAACAGCATTCGTGAAGTGCCGTTACTGAAATTGATTTTAAGTACTGTTCTATGTTTTTCTTTAAGAGAATCGCAGTTTACTTGTAAGATTCCGTATATTGAGAATATTTTCCTCTGCTTTTTTTTTCTCCTTTCTGGTTTCATTATCGTTGCTTACTGCATAATTCTTATACATATCCATATTATCTGTTTAAACAGGGTGCAGCAATTGATAGAATTTTAGGAGAAATAGTTCACAGCAAGTGTATGGTTACTCCGATTGATTATGTTCTATGCATTGGCCATTTTCTTGGAAAGGTACACCTCTTCTAACTTACGATGAGATGCTGTAGTTTTTTTTCAAAATCCATGATCTACTTCCAATGTCCATTAGGATTCTCATCAAATAAAGTTTACTGCAAACTTGTTTTCTTAAAACTAATAGGGATTGTTATCCAAGTTGATGCTAATTTTTTAATGGAATGACTTGTGTTCTTAAATCCATGTTTAAAAGATCCGAACGGTTTCGAGATAAATTAATAAATAGTGTTCTTAGAAGAACTTTAAGAACACTATTTACGAATTTATCTCTCCTGCGCTGGCTGTCGGCTACCTAACGCGCAAAGGAGACATTCAATAGTTGGAGGAGGAGTATCGTGGTGCCTCTTTATAAGAACAAAGGAGACATTCAAAATTGTTCAAATTACAGAGGTATCAAGCTGATGAGTCACACTATGAAAATTTGGCAACGTGTGATCGAAAGAAGGTTGAGGCAAGTTTCCCAAGTAAAAGAAAACCAATTCGGATTCATGCCAGGTCGCTCAACTATTGAAGCCATCCATTTGCTGAGGAGAACAATGGAGATTTATAGAGCTAAAAGGAAGAATCTCCATATGATCTTTATTGATTTGGAGAATGCTTATGATTCCGTCCCACGAGAGATACTGTGGAGAGTTTTGGAGAAGAGACAAGTACATGTCCTATACATTAATCTCATAAAGGATATGTATAATAGGGCTTTATCTTGTGTAAGGACCCCGATGGGGAAGACTGACTATTTTGATATCAACATTGGTTTACATCAAGGTTCAACTTTGAGTCAATTTCTTTTTACTTTGATTATGGACGAGTTGACAAGTCACATTCAGGATGAGTTACCTTGGTGTATGTTATTTGTTGATGATATTGTGTTGATTGACGAGACTAGAGATGGAGTAAATGAGAAGCTTGAGGTTTGGAGACATGCTTTGGAGACTAAAGGTTTTCGTATAAGTAGGGCTAAGACGGAATATATGGAATGCACCTTTGATGGAAGCAATGGTGAAGGAATCGAGGTGAAGATTGGTGACGATAACATTCAGAAGAGAGATTCTTTTAGATATCTGGGATCTATTTTGCAACATGATGGGGAAATTGATGGAGATGTTACTAATAGAATAAATGCAGGCTGGCTAAAGTGGAGAGGAGCCTCCGCTGTTCTCTGTGATAAGAAAATTCCTTTAAAAATTAAAGGAAAGTTTTACAAAGCAGCCGTGAGACCTGCTATGCTTTATGGTTCTGAATGTTGGCATGTGAACCATAGACAAGTGCAGAGAATGGCTGTAGCAGAAATGAAAATGCTAAGATGGATGTGTGGACATACACGTAAAGATCGGATTCGGAATGATGCAATCAGAAAGAAAGTTGGTGTAGCTCCGATCGAGGATAAGATGCGAGAAAATCGCTTAAGATGGTTTGGTCATTTGCAAAGAAGGTCAACTGATGCACCGGTTAGGAGATGCGAGTGTTGGGATGTTGAGCCGGCTAAGAGAAGGCGAGGACGGCCCAAGAAGTGTTGGAAAGAGACTATACGAAGGGATCTTAGGTTTTTGGATATAAGTCCGAGATTGACCCAAGATAGATCTGAATGGAGGCGAAGAATCCATGTAGCCGACCCTACTTAATTGTGGGAAAAAAGGCTTTGTTGTTGTTGTTGTTGTTGTTGTTGTAATGACTTGTGTTCACCAGAATAAATCATTATTGAATAAGAACTTCGATTTACCAGAATCAATCAGTTGAATTTCAATCATGCGCTCAAGTCATGTCTGGAGAATTCTCAATAGTGTTATTAGCGATGTTCCTCCATGACAGTTTTTGTTTTTGTATTGCTCATCTGGATTTACCAATTATCAGAACACGGTGTTGCAGGATGAAGACATTTATACATTTTTTGAGCCAGAGCTTCCAGCTGAGCCTGGAGGCGCGGTGAAAACAAAGGTTGCGGAAATAATCAAGCCTTCCAATGAGAAAAAGACATCTGGCAAGCTGGCAGGATATAAAAACAATGCAAGGAGCATGCAGAGTAGGGCCCAGAGGCTATCCTCAGGATGCGAAAGGAGGCTTTCCAACAATCACAACTCCATTTTTGGATCCAAATCTCCACAGGAGAGCGTTGCGTGGCATGAAGGTTCCTCAGTTCTTGATCTGAAAGGGGACAACTATTTCTCTTGCGCAGTCGGACGCAAGCGTTCGAATGCACGCTACCTTCTCAATTCGTCAGATGATGTGGTCGCATTCCTCAAATCATTGGCTGAGGCGTCTGGTTGATGTGCTCGGCTCGATGGGTAGCATGTCGAGAAAAAATTAGCATCTGATGAGAGCTCGAGCAGGAATCTTACAAGGGAAACTCTCGCTCAATCAAGCGTGGCTTTCTCATGGAAATTCTTGCACCAAGAGCTCCTGAAAATAGTACAGAAAAAAAAAGATGAGAGAATGGGATGGTATTCATCCTGATACATGGCATACAGAATGTAGCAGAAAGATCGCTGTGATGTCTATGCGTTGTGCTTTCATGAGTCAGTCTCATTTGATTGGGTTGTCAAACATTCTGGTAAACTCTACATTAACATATTATCAGTGATTCGAAATAAATGTATGATTAGTGGTCTGTGCATTCATTCATATATATTGATCGGTCTTCTCCTTATCCATTTAACATAGGGCTTATTCAGCGATTTATTCTGAAGCTGCATTGATCCATTCTTGTACACAGATAAACAGGTGGCCACTCGCAAGTTAGGCACGCGGTTCAGCATCGTTTATTTTGTCTTTTGTCATCAAGAACATCTTGATTTTATCGGTGATTATCAGCGTATTCGTTATCCCGTCGAAATGTGATGCAAAGGCATCTCCAGTTAGAACAATTTACCTTACAAGGAGATGATCTCTTTGAAAAATGGTTGATTAGTCATGGAAAAAAGGTTTATGGTCAATGCGCATGTATAAAAATTGTCACAGAAAATAATTGTGCAGTAACTTGGAAGTCTTCCTCAATTACTCTCAGGAATGATCTTTGAACGTTATTCACCATAAGCTTTTTTTTCATGCGTGTATTTTAATCGATCAAAGAATCTCTAGAACCATTCTCTAAGCCCCATCATACTATGTTGGACCAAGCCCCACATCTTGATTTTAGTGCTATTTTTTGTGTTTAATTTAATGTAACTAGGTTTTAATTTGGTAAACTTATGCAATTACTTTTGGTAAGCAAATTGGTTTCAAGTGGGAAAGTTTGAATTTCCAATTCGGAATAAGTGGGAGTTTCAGTGGTATTTGGGGGACTTGTTTATGTGTTCTCACCTCTGGCTCTTGTAGCAATAGTAAAAAGAAAGAATGGAGAACAACATGGGCAAAGGGCTCCACTCTATCTTCAGCTCGGGAGTTAATTTGTAAGCTGATTGTTATGGAAATTTGATCGATCTGAATCTCCATCATCCATCTTTTAAAGATCTGGCATGCAAGCTTCTGGTTCTCGCTTTGTTCTTCTAGTGCAAAGTTTCTTCTCATGTCTCTCGGGTAATGTTATATGAGGTACTTTTGAGGATGATCTCGTTTGTATACATTGATGACGATCGTGCGTCATCATATCCTAGAAGTGGATCACCAATACCCTATACACCAACATTATGTATGTGATATCTTCTTTAAAGACGGTCCATTACATGGACGCTTTGATAATCTCTAATTTAGTATATTTACTATTTTGCTTGTCGTATTTCATTTATTGCTTCGCCCTTTATAGATCTTTCCATAATATGTTTGTATCAATCGTTTAACTAGTTCGTGGTTGATTTCAGTAATCGGATTCCAAATCTGAAACAGTTGATTATATCTTTGTTAATTCATATTTCATTAATCTAATTCATATGAATTCAGAAATTTACTATTTAATATTATTTATGTTGTTTCTACTCACAACAATCTTAGGGGAGATATTTAGAACCATGATTAAAAATATGTCGGATACAATGTTTAAACTGATGGTAGATATGATGGAGATGCTTGAGAAATTCAGCAACATAATTTCAAGCGTTGGCAACAACGCATGAAGATTTGGCTAATCAACATATGAATCATTTCAGCACTTGAAAATTGAATGTCTCATTGTAGAATGGAAAACCCCTCACCCGGTAGCCATAAGGCGTAATTTACGTGGAGGAATGTGACCGTGCATGTCATGGTTGCATTTTGGTAGCTGGTCCAACACTTTCTTTAACGTAAACTATTCGTCCACACAGACTGTGAAGGAGCTACAGGAAGAACTCGACTAGAAGTATAAAATCGAAGGTCTCAATATTGAGAAATACTCATCGCCACACTCTTGAAAGCTTTTTCCATTGCGAGGGGAAATCAATTTCTGAATATGCATATGAATTTATGCTCCTACTCCATGGACTCGAAGATACTGAAATGAAACTTCAAGATAAATTTCAAGTCACGTGTATCATAAAAAAAGGAAAAAATGAGGTATCTTAAATATAGTAAAATATAGTAAAGGTAATTTTATAGTTTGTTATTAAATGATTTTTATCTATTTTTAAATATTATTTAATACTGCATATAGTGCAAAATACAGTACTTATATGTAGTTTATTATATTTGTATACTTTAATATTTTATACGTATATAATACGTATTGTATAATATACTGTTATAGGGGTATAAGTGTAATTATATGGAAAATAAGAGTACGTGATAAATCTGCAGAAACGGAGGGGCTCATATGCAATTACACTAGTAATCACGTGCTCAGTCACGTGAGGTAGCGGACACCCGGACCTGGTTGAAAATAACAAAAGCACCATGGGTTTAAGCGTAAAGTGTTTACAGGAGATCACGTGCAGATCACGTGAATACCCAGCCTAGACTTGCTTGTGAAATCAAAAAGCACTGAGGGTTAACTTGCAAAATTCACAAGGTTACGTGATTGAGCACGTGGTTTGTCAGCTCATGGACCTGGATGCAAAATCGAATATTGACGAGACATTTTATGCAAAATGCCCTGATATTCAGGCTGCACACGCATTCACGTGCGCCGCTCAACGCTTTAGCGGTGGGTGGCAGGCTTCTGGGAGGCTACGCATGGCACGCTGAAGTCGACCTGAACCATTCGATCGCTGGGGATCGTATGGTTAGGATCATTTCCCCAAATGAGATGACGATCGGCTGAGCTTTAGAATCGACCTCCATGTGCTCGACCTAGGCACGATGGAGATTCTGATCGGGGATGCGGGTCTTGATGAAGGTCGTGGTTTGATCTTCAGAGGTTGCTCTGCTACAGGTATTCCTCCATCAGATGCAGGTGCCGTGGATTTGAATCTCAATCTCCAGGCAGTTGTAGGTGTCGATGGCTTGGTCTTGATCGTGATCAGATACAGTTGATTTCGATAGCAGATGGCTCGCAGCTTTAGATCAGAGCTCCAGATGCGGTAGACCTGGAGATGCAAGCGGTTCTTCATTCACGGCTGCAGGTGCATGTTGTGATGTCCTGGATTTGTACCTGCTGGTGTCAATAGTTGATTCGAGAACGATAGTCTCAGTCCGAATATCAGAGAGGTGAATGGGAAGCTCTAAGGGAGGCGACGGGTAGAGCCTAGAACTTCGGCCACATGGTCGGAGGTGATAGATCATGAAAGAGAGAATAAGAAATGAAGATGTCACGAGATGGATGATGAAATCTTGAGGAAATAAGATGGAATTACACATTGACCGGAGGTGATAGATCATGCAAGAGAGAATAGGAAATGAAGAGGTCACGAGGTGGATGATGGATTCAGTGCTGTCCCTAACATTTCATGGGCCCTAGGTAAAAGAGAAGAAAAGGGCCCCTATAAAAATAATTAATTTTTTTAATTTCTAAATTTCTTATAAATAATGTTCTTTAAATTTTAAAAAGAACTATATATGTTTATGATCAATGAGCATCAAACAATAAGTAATGAATTAAAATAATAAAAAAATAATTTCTACAATCGAAATAGATATCTATGGATATAATGCAACTCAAGAAACGTAAGTACAAACAAAAGCTAATGGGAAATAGCTAGCAAAAAAATGTACGGCATTGTTTTTTTAAGTTTGGATTTTTGAGGATGTTCAAGCACAGGAGCACATATATCTATTGACTACAATAACAAAAATATTTAAAAATTAAGAGTTTCATCTCTTAATGTCTATTTTCCATATCATATGAGCCGACAAAAATATGGTTAGAGAATAATAATATTCAAGCAAGAAGCACTAAACAATTAATAAAACAAAAAATAAGCATGATTTAAACAGACAATAAAATAATAGTTATGGAAAAATAATCAAGTCATCAGTTTTTTATTTGATAGTGTAATCCAAAAAATAATCGTGATGTGTGGATCTAAGGAAAAATTAAAATGCACAAATATAAAAATATCATTAACTGAGACCGTGATTTGCGGGTACTCAGCAACAAGTCATAAATTGAAAGCAAGACAAATTGCAGCAGTGGCAGAAATCGCAAATCACAAGATGAGGACGTCATATTTGTCTCCAAAGGACACATTTAAGTTCAATATGGGGTCTTAACTTTTAAGATATTAATGTGGCATTGGGAACCCAAAGGATTTTTTGACATTTAGGAATATGAAGAGTCAAATGACACATGCAAATGTAAATAATTAATGGACCTGTGTAGCCATTTAGACATTGGATTGGTATTTGATAGGGATGAAAACGGATACAGATATATCCGAATATCTACGTACAATATTCGAAAAAATATCGGACATGGATATCCGTATCCAAATATTAATCAAATATGAATCAGATATGGATTGAAAAATTTTTCGGATATGGATGCAGATAATGGCTTCAATATCCGGATCCGGATATCAGAATAAAACATTTAATATATAAGTTAATATATTACAAGACACAACTCCATGTTATTATATTAGTAGTAGATATTATATAATACAATATATCAATGATATTAATAAACTTCCATTTATTTGAAGATGGGCATGCACAAAAGTTACAAAATCATATCCTCCTTTAGCTTCTGGTTAGAACACATGTCACCTCGACGATCCCTTTGTCATGATGCAACTTATTTATATTTCATTATCAATTTTTAAAATCATTGTAAACTTTGATTAAATATCAATTCGTATTCGTATGTGATCATTAATAGACTCGTATTTGGATTCTATATTTATTGGATCCAAATTTGGATTCACTCTTTCACTGGTTCATATTTGGATTAGTTCTTTATTTAATCTGTATTCAGGTTCGGTCCTTATTCGATCCATCTTCGTATTCAATAAATATCTGATTCGTATCCGTATTTTTAAGGATACGATTTCCTTAATGCATATCCGAATCATATCTGTATCTGTATTCGTATTCGATAAAGATAGAGCGAATATGGATATAGAAATAGGCATATCTGATCCGTATCCGATCGTTTTCATCCTTAGTATTTGAAATAAAATAACAAAAACTAACTATATGTAGACGATTTAAAAATGGGCCCCCAAACATGTAGGGCCCCGGGCCATTGCACCCCGAGACGAGGCTCAGGGACGACCCTGGATGAATTCGTGAGGAAATAAGATGGAATTGCACATTGACCAGAGAAGAATAGAGGGGTTGAGAAGAGAATGAGAAGACAGAATAGGAGAAGGGGAGGGGTTCTAACCTGGAAGAAGAATGTGGGAGGAAGGATGTTGGATGATGTCTCCCATGGGCCTGGAGCTCAAGCGGAGGTCCACGGATGATTGCCTCAACACCCGATGGAGGCGTAGGGTTCGCGGCGGAGTAGAGGCTTCAACGCCAGCGAGGTCCTCCCTTCTCTTCCTCGCTTCGACGACAATCTGGAGGTCGTTGTCACCTTCATCCTATTTCATCGGAGATCACTGGATGAAGTGGGAACAAATGGCATATGGCATGGCTCAACGGGGAGGGGATATATTTTTAAAGATGACAAACGTGATGCCAAGGAAGGAGGTACGGTCACCGGAGGAGGAGTCCGGTGACCCCAAGTTGGTTAAGCCACCGGCCTAACGACTGATGGTTGGAGCGGTTAGCGGCCGGAGGCGAGGAAGAAGGGCGATGGAAACAGGGCGCTGGCGTAGGGGAAAAGGGAAGAAAACGCAAGGAAGGAGAAGGTGCAGGGGGGTGCGGTGCACGCGTTGGCGCAGGGGGAGAGGAGGCATGCGCTGCGCGTGAGAGAAGAAAAAAATAAAAAATAAAGATCAATATTTAAGTAGATAATTAATGGTTAATTAATTAAATACTTAAATTAAATAACCTTAAGAAATAATTAGATGGGTAATTAAGTAATTAAATTAGTAATTATGTTATTAAATAATTAAATATATAATTATTTAATTAGTTTAATAACTTAATAAATATATAAGTAAATAAATAATATAAAATTTATTTAATTTATTTTAATATTAAAATACTAATATATAAATATGATGGATATCATACATTAAATAATATAAAATTAAGGTACATTATACATTATATACCAATATGATCCCAGAACTCACTTTTCATATATTAACTCCAATTTTAGTGAAATCAATGTCATTTGGTAGATAATTCTATAAAATGAACTTTAAAAGTGACTATGCTCGATTTGGAGTCCATGCAACCGAGTCACGAGGTTCAGAAAATTTAGGTCACGGCTTCGTGACTTCGGGATTTATTGGTATTTTGATTTAAGTTATATTTTTTATATTTTTCTATTGATTTTTACAAATACATCGGAAAAAATTAAGTAAAACAGATTAAGAATAATTAATTAGAAAATCAGTAAGTTTCGACATATGGTACACATAGACAAAGGGGACCAAACGCTAAAACTCATCCGTTTTATTCTAAAATTTTTTTATTTTTAAATAAATAGTCTTAATTATAAAATGAAGTTTAAAAGAGAGTTTGGTCAATTTGGAGTTTTCTATAAATAGTTATGAACCTTGGAAGTCGACTTTTATAGCTTTTTCGATTTAGTATAATTAATTATTTATTCATTGATCATATTTCCTGATATTTTTATAAATTAATATATATTTTTATGAACAACTTTTGTGAAGAAAGTATTTTGATTTGAGGTTTTCTTGATGATAAATAATATAGGTGAAATATTTACAAGGTGAAAAATGTGTAAGTCTATTTTAATGATCTAGATTTCTGACATTTTTATACATTAAGATCCTTATCTCCTACCTATTTATTTTGTCGACCAAGTCAATATTGACACAATCTCGAGGTTGGGATTAGTCTGTATATATTTTATATACATCCTTCTTTTATTTTATTTTTCATTTTTTCTCTTTATTATTTTATTTTAGATAAAATAAATGTTAAATAGATAATATTAATATTTGTGGTTAGAATCTTAATTAGTGGAAATTAGTGAGTATTTACATGTATTTTACCAAGGATTTTAGCCAAAATGAAAGAATAAAGGCGATGAATCATAGATTCATCACCTGGTATTAGTAACAACATCATCATGAATGTTCATTGACATCCATGGTTGGAAATTGTATGTTACAATTATAATTAGCCAAATCGAATAACTCGTGCTCACATTACCAAATGGGTTAAAACTGTCAGTAACAAGTCATAATCTAATGTTATGAGAATCTTCTGAAAAGTCAAGAAATCTTTCAACAAAGGTTGTCCACTCCTTTGCATAGGGTGTTGCATAAAGCCATCTAAGTCATTCTTCCTTCTATTATTGTGCCATATCATCCACTTCGTAGTTTTTTTAGAACTATATAATCTCTTCAATCTTGGAATAAGAGGGAAATATTGTAATATTTTCAATGACCTGTTCCCATTACGGTTATTGTCTTTGCATTTGTATCTTGATGTTTTACAATCCTGACAATGAGTTAAACTTGTGTTATCCTTACAAAAAAGAACACAGTCATTTGGACATGCATCAATCTTCTCATATTGCAATCCCAGTGATAGAAATCTTGACTTTGCATCTTTCCAATCCTTTGGAAAATTTTCTGGATTTTTGAGTAATCTCCTAATCAATGACAGGACATCCGTCATCACTGTGGCTGATGAACGATTCTTGACTTTTATTTTAAATATTTCTAATAGAAATTGCAGTTGTGACATCTCCACTCCAGGAGCTAACATACATTCAGGATTAGTGAGGTTCTTCCCAAAATCATCATTTCTTGTATTTTCTATTTCATTCGAGTCATTTCTATTTATATCGTCCAATATTCATTCAGATAATCACCTTCATTGCCCATCTCCATATCATCATCTTTCTCAAGTTGAATAAGAGGTCGATTGATTTCTTCCCCATGTTTTGTCCAAGTTGTGTAATGTAATAAAAAACCATCTACGATTAGATATTCATGAATTTTGTTTCGGTCATTGATTCGATTATTTTTACATCTCGTACAAGGACAGATTATTTTATCACCAGCTACACTTGATCTTCGATTCGAACGTTTAACATGGAATGCCCAGTCTAAAAACACATTTACTCCATTTTTATATGTTTGAAAGTCATTGTATCTCTTGTTCTTTCAAGATTTAGCCATACTTATACACTAAATTAAATGTTAATCATATTATCACCGATCTAAAGATACCTTACGACTACCTAACTAACTCAATCCATAGAAACCCTAATTGGTGCTACTAATCTCATTCATAACATTTTCAATCATATAACTATATATCAAACATAATTTACTATATCAACACTTGCAAAGAAATCATATATATATCAACTCCTATGGCTAACAACTAGCATTTCCTATATAAACACATGCATATAATCATGTGGAGAAGGAATCATATATAAATATCAAATAAATATGACAGAGCATCAAAGATAGAGTACCAAATAAATGTGGAGAAGGAATCATCATGTGTATATAAGCACACGGAGAAGGATGCATTGCAATCATTCAATAAAAAAGATAAAGTATACAATTATAATTATATGCTTGTATATTACATCTAAATAAACCCAATGATAGTTACCAGTAGATTCGATGACAAGCGAAACATGGAGAAGGAAAAGAATTATCCCACGACCACAGACGGAGAAGAGATGACTTGAAAAAGAAACAGATCGTAGGGGGAGAAAGCACAACCATGTTGCAGAGGCAGAAAACCGTTGGCACCCGTGGGGGCAAGGTCTGTCGTGAGCGGTGACAGTGGGTAGTGTGAGGTTAGGGATCAAATGTGGCATGTCATCAAGGGAATTAGGGTTTCAATGATTCGACCGGATGGGACAGTTGTTACGACCGTCTACTCTGAGAGAATCAGGGACTATTATAAGTGAGACCATCCCGTCCACTATCAAGCTCACCTTCTTTTTCAATAGGCGGGAACTCATGCGGGACGGTTGTAGGAATACCATGCCTCAATGAAGCTCGCCATTTTTTAGTAGGCGAGACATGTGTAGAGATCATTCCCTCCACTTCCAATGTATCAAGTGACAGGAGATGTTCACAAAAGCCTTTATGCGATGGTTAGGGTTGTCCCATAAACCCGTCTAGAAGCCCTTCTCCGAAGTAGAGAGCTGGATTAAGCATATGCGACGGGCATTACGTCCATCGCCTCTGTGTTACCATAAAACATGCAATCCATAACAGGACGGACAGATATGGCTATATGATATGGTCAAAATCGTCCTATAAAGTCCTCATGGACACAATTTTCAGTCAGATTGGGATGCCATATTAGGTGGGACGGCGTTGTTAGTGACTGACACTCCCGATTAAACCAAGAAGCAATGGTCATACAACGATCGTCCCATCCATCTGCAAACGGGACAATCATTACTCTCACCATCCCATATATGACATTTGTAAGGGATGATGGTGAACGGACCTCCCCTTCCAATGATAGGCAGAACATGCGTATCTTGACCGTCATGTCTGAATACAAATGGGAAGGTTACTACTTGACTGTCACATGTTCATGTCCCTAAAATGGAGTTCTGTTGTAATGTTTCTAGGTGGCAATCTGGTGATCTGGAGAAGTAAACGACAATATGTATGTGCTAGGTCTAGTGTTGAAGCTGAATATATGGTCTTTGCCATGTGAGTTGTTGAGATGATCTAGGTCAAGACATTTTGACAGACATTAGAATAATTTACGACTTTCCTATGAAGTTGTTTTGTAACAAGGTTGCTATAAATCTATCCAACAATCTTGTTCTACATGCATGTTGAGATTGATCGTGACTTTATCGGAGAGAATTGACTCTAAGGATCTTGTCCTGCCATATGTAAAACCTGAAGATCAAGTAGCTAATGTCTTCACCAAGGGACTTTCTATGACTAGCTTTGAGAAGAATGTGGGCAAGTTGGGCATGTACAATCTCTATGCCCTACTTGAAGGGGAGTGTCGAGTTGCATGTTTATTGGATAAATGGATCATGGGTGAGGATCCATTTACCTCCTTTTGGGAGCTATATATGTAACTCACCCCATCTTGTTTTGGAATAAAGAGAAAGAAAAGAAAAAGCCATTGGTGCCCTAAGCAAGAAGGACAACTTCCACCATGGTTTTTCCATCCTCTTGTGGAGGATTTCCACGTAAATCATCGTCTCTTTGTGTGCTTGTTTTCCTAACATCTTTTTTTGGGGGATTAGATAAAAATATGTTTTATTTATATTGCTAATAATGCTTCTCTTGTGAAAGTACAATGGGATGTAGTGTATGACTTCATGAACTATCAGCTTCCAGATCCTCTAGTGAAAGTCATTTGGTCTAGGAATTATGAGAGGGATCATCTTTAAAAAAATGTTATTTTTTTCGTTACTAGGTATAGATTCGATGAGATTCAACTCAACTAGATTCAACTCAACTGTAGTCATTGAATCTTTTGTGTCGAATATCTAAGGGAAGGTGGTAGCCTCATTGGAACTACAAAATCTCTTAACAAAGTGAGCAGAGAAGGAATTTTCAATCTCTTCCCTATTCACCGGGGGAGTGTTATCTTCAAGTTGTATCTTATTGATTTTGTCTCACCTCCTTCTGTAGGTTGCATATGGGTTGTCAAACTTGGTATTTCTGTCTCCATAGTTTATCCATTAATGCCTAGAACACTTAAACCAATATATTTCTAAAGTCTTTGATAACATGGCATGTTTCATTTGAAGTTACTCAAGAAAATCATAACAACAAGCACGAGGGGTTGTGTAGCTAAGACTTCTTTTCGATTAGTTTTTTCTACTTCCACCTTTTTAGTCTTGCACTACATGACTTCCTTCGAAGCCCACACCTGGTTAGTCTTTTGTCAACCCGGCCCGTTTGGTTGGTGGGGTGGTGTGGGATGGAAAAACCCGTCCTTGAGTGGGATGGTAAGATGGATAACCTGATTTGAATAGTAGGTGTTTGGTTGGTGTGCGGGTTGAATTGGAGCTGGATGTGACATGAGTTGATTTGATGATTGATTGCAGTTATTATGATAATGATTGGACAATGATTAATGAGAATATATTGTATAAAATAAATGACTTTAACATTTGTAATTACTTTTGTATTTGAGAATTTACATTACACACCCCAATGTTTATTCAAAATATAACATATTTTGTGTAATACGTATAGACTGTATAAACTAATGGCTGTGATTTCTATGAATTCTTACTGTACACACCCCTACATTCACAATCGGATTTTTTTTTAAAAAAATAGTCAGAAACATAAACTGTTAACTAACATAATTATTTAGCAGGAGTGTATTTTATCAAGTAATTACAATAATTTCCTCAATAGATTATGTTTTTGTGAATTTACAGTACAAATCCCATGAATTCTGTCTAAGAAATATCATATTTTTGTTACGGAGTATGTTGAGACTATGAATTTTGCCATTCTAGTTTATTCGTCATTGTAGGCGATATGTTGGACAATAATGTATATCTGTCATCGTAATGATCTTGCATACCCCTCTTAAACACTATCGTATCAATTCCAAACAATAAATTATTTATATGTATCAGAAAGCGATGGCAATCTTTTCCGCACGCACCACCAACAGGACTATTCCATAATCCGATCATCTTCCACCTTTTACCATTTTCTGGAGTTCGAAATAGAATACATTGTGTTGCTACACCATCGTATTTTATTTTATGACACATTACAAGGAGCAACCCCCCTCCCCCCGGGCAAAGTCCCACCATACCATGACTACAATAACTAATAAGAAGACAACCCACAAACTTACCTAATATCACGTGCTTATCAATCATGACATCTTCCACCGCCTGCATTCTCACACCTTGCATTTGCAGATGAAGTGACTCAACCATGTCCGTCAACGAAGATGCCGTAGCCCCTGAATCATGTAGCTATGAGTAGAGTCATCCAAGTTCGTTGTCCTTCTCTTGTATTTGTTTCATTGCAACTTCAAGCTTTCGACGAAATTCGTTATTTTTAGCTTATGTTTCCCACAATCGTTGGGCGATAAAAAAAAACTCATCAGCGAGATTTTCGTTGTTCTGGATGCGTGCGCGTACGGCTATCGATGATCACACCGATTTAGTGAGCATACATAGAAGAGTCATCTTACAGGATACTGGTTTCCATTTTCATAGTTCAAAACCAACGGGTATCCATAGCCACACCTTACAGTTGAGCATTCTTTTCGTCGTACAAATTAATAACTAAAATTATTACAAATGCAGACAATTAAGCCATCTGTTTTCAAAAGCCTAAGTTGCTGCACTATTGAGACATGGACAAGTTCTACATCTAAGCATTCATGTATAACATGAGTAAGGACACTATGATATGATCAAAGTACATAATCATAAATTGAGGTGATCCGACTATGACTGCCTCATTCGTCAATTATTCAACATCGCGTGAGCAATTCTATCTCGCATGACCTCTCCTCGGTGAATGTCATCATGAAGGATGCCAACTACAAGATGTTGGTTTTCATCGACCTCCTAAGGCAATATGTCCTCTCCGTCGTCTTCGGATACTGAATCTCCCCCATTAAGCCGTATGAAGTTGTGAATGATGCGTGTGGCTCTAACAACATCCCTTTGAATTTCAAAGGGGTATGCAGGCATTTTGTGAAGCCATTGGAACCTATTCTTCCATACACCGAATGTGCGCTCCACAACATTATGCAAACTAGCATGGCGATGGTTGAATAAGCCCTTGTGATTTCCGTAGTCACAACCACATGCCCTCCAAGTAGGAAGGTGGTACAGGGCACCCCTATACTGAGCGATGAAGGTGTTTGTATTCGCATAACCGCAATCTACTAAGTACTTGCAGCCCTCAGGGACAACGAAAGAACCTCTCTCAACTGAATCACGTAGAATAGTCATATCCGCACAAGATCCCTCCCAACCTGCAACAACATAGGTGAAGCACTGATTGAAGTCAACAACAACCATAACATTTTGTACGGGGTATAGTTTCCTGCATTTGTAGGCTCTTTATACTTCCAGATCAACATGAACTGAAATGTATGTTCCATCAATAGCCCCTATTACCCCCTGTCGCAATGATGGAAAATGAATGAAAATGAGAGAACTTGAAGGTTTGTACATGCACAACATAATTAGTACTTGAAACTACTTTGAAGTATGGGCAGTAGCAAGGATCCAAAGTGATTTTGATAGGAGTCACAAGTGGAGCCAATCGTATATACTCCTCCTCCAAATTCAATATCTTTGCGAGAACATTTTTAATGTGATGCGATACAGTATCTGCACTATGCTGGAATGACTCCTAGATGATTCTATTCGAATGACCATTGGTGAACGCATATAGGAAGATACAAACCTCCTCGTCCACATCCATATGCCTTGTCGGTGTTAATCCATGCTCCTCTAATACTCTAACAAACCTCATCAACATGGGCGATCGCATTCAGAAATTTTGAAAGGCTCGATCATCATGCCCGTCCAACATCTCCTTAACCCATTCACGACTGCTAATAGGTCGTGTATGTAAAGGTTGAGGGATCCGTCTCCCTGCTAACTCCCACTCATCTATCACCATTGCACCCACTACTCCTACGCATACTATGAAAAGTTGATCGCTAACATCATCAAATGGATTGTGGCTATTCACCGCCATTCCTATCAAAGGACTATATCCAAGTCAGATTACATCGTACACAATTATGTAACAAGTATTGCCCACAATGGTGCAATCGGAAAACTATTTAAACTAGTTAAACCCTAGACTTAGTCAACGCCATAGTAGTTCCTGTACAAAGTACTTAAACTAGTTAAACCCTAGCATAGAGCAAAGTAAAATATCACCATTTTATCGTTAGAAGCAATCTCCGAACTTATACATGTATCCTGCAACAAAAATAGTTAAGTATAAATTCCTGCAATGTGTGCATGATATGAATCCACTTATGCCAAACTTCCTGAGCTATGTTGTCTGCATGCGATCATGGGTTAGGCAGAGAGCCACAACCTGCAATTGAACGATGGCAATATATGTAGATCAAACAAAGATTGAAATAAAATATACCAAACATCATCATGGATTCTTCCTACTTAAGTAGATCAAACAAAGCGCATGCTACAACTTAATAGATAGTCTGCGAGAAGTTCTGCAATAAAAATTCAGAATGCAATACATCAAGGTCGGGTGGTTCTTTCGATCAATTCACTCAACTTGACTGGATTGCCTCTGACGTGGTAGTAAACATTTCTACTACTCGTTGTGGATAACTTCTCGGCAATCCTCTCAAATTGATCGATGCCTAGGTCTGGCCGCATGGCACTTATTTCCTTGCACGCTGCATTTGCCAATCGTCAGTATCACGTCTCACCTCGGCCATCTTGGCTGGAAGTGTACTCAGAAAGTTCTCTAGCACTGCCTGACTCGCTGTAGTCCTCGACCCTCCACTCTTTGACTGCTTGGTACTTGCACACCTCCCACATGTATTCCTCTTCTGAGAAGATGGTGTAGGTTCCCCCTCATCACTATCGTGGTGGCTCTGGCATACATTCATTCAAATAATCACAGAAATTTAGCTCCCTTTGGCTACCCGGTGGTCTAGAGGTAGAAGCCCCCATTGGTTGATTGTCCCTAACCGAGTGCGAAGATGTTGCATGCACTCCGATAGCGATGTCCTTTTCTAAGCACCTTTGCATGCCGCCAAAGTACAAGAACGTCTTGTGATGGTATTTGCGATATTTATCTACAAGATGTCACAAACGCTGTTATTAGAAAGGGAGGTTTGAATATGACAAGACATGCAATGGAAAACTAACATTACCTCAAACCAAGCATCATTTGTTGGAGGAATCGACCTGTTGCATATGCTATCCCATCCCCATCCTGATTTGTTGCGGAGGTAAATATATGTGTTGCAGTCCTTCAAATTTTTCCATCAATGTTGGAGCTGTAGCTTCGTATAGCTAACACCGCTTACTTCATCGAAACTCCTCACAATTAATTGCCATCCAGGGACTGTCAAGGTGCTACCAGCCCAGGATGACTCATGCTCTAACATTACATCAACAAACAAACCGTCTAATGATGTTGTCCAGTGCGCAACGTGGTTGGCAGCCTAGCTCATTGGGACTTCAGACGGTACATCTGGTTCTCCCTCGCCAAAAGACCGCCAGCTAGACATCTCTCTTGTAGTGGTCACATAAAAGATGCATCTCAGATTTTACAGTGGGATAAAAGTCACTTCTTATCTAACAATATAATAAATATTATCGCTGATACAAAAGAAAAAGACATCTCCATCTTGCTAACCCCCCACATTTTATATTATTCTTATCGTCTTGCTTTTTTGTTGTGCGATAAGCAACCACTAATCCTCTTATTTTAAACTACTAAATATACGAGAAGTTATATACATACATGGCTCATTGATCTATCCTTGTGTAATATTTCAAATAGCAATCACAGGGAAAATATAACAACATGCATTCGTTGCAAGCCAAAGAAATGTTAACATACCTTACATATCTACTGATGCGATATAAAATCTACTGATGTTGCTTCCCTGCTTCTATGCTTAAAGAAATTTTTGACTACATTAGAAAGCTACTGATATAGCAGTCCCAGGCAACTATACTTAAGTCACACAGTTTCCAAACAACAATATGAATTAGATCATAAATCAGCACAAATTGACATGTAGTTTTCATTCTTCTGCTTGCTAATGATAGGAATTGTTAGTTAGCGGACAATGCTGGCTCTTCTGTGAATAATTAGATGACAAAGCAACACTTATTAGCATGTAAATTTCATTCTTGTGTTCCTTTGGATTCGTTAAGATGATCTAGCATAGTATGTTGGCAGTTTACAACATGTTATATAACTTGAAGGGCTTTTATGTCTATAGAAGATGCTACAATTATGTTGTGTTGATATAATATGATATCTTGGACAATTGGACCTTGCCTCAGACGATAGATTGCTTAAGATATACCAGAGATCAAGGCCTTAATCACATTATCATCAAGATATTCATTTTTTACCACGATAAATGTAGAAACATTAGTTACGTCAATGAGAATCCTAAGAAAAGATGAAAAGAAGGGGATCATCTACGACAAACTGTATTAAGTTGATCTTTTACAGGAGGATGCCATCTTCATTTGTCAAACCAGCTCAAATTCTCAAATTTCTATGGATGTCAGTAGTTCCTACTTCATATGCATGCCTAAGTGCTGTTGGGATTTCATGAAGATGGTCTTCAATTGTATAGCCATCAACGGAAAGGAGCTACTATATGATGCAAGATTGACAATTGCAATATACTTTGAGTGAATTATGCAAGATGTCTTGCAAATAGGAAGTCCATCGATAATTTCTGCAACTTCCTTCTAGCAATTTTGCAAACTTAAGGCAAACATTCCATTTAATTGGAGGCATCATCTGAAGATATATTACTCAAACTTCGAATGTAACTTTTGCAGATCAAATAATATATGTTGCTCAAGTCCAAGGCACTAAGGTCTGATTTAAGGGGGGACTGTTACAAAGTGAGGTGATGGTTTGAGTGTCAACCCCTTATATGGTTTTTTTTCTTATGGAATGGGTAACAGCGGAATTCTGAAACACACTTTTTTTCTGTTGGTTAAATTTCGTGCTTGCCTCCTATCCTCCCCATTGCATCTCTGTGGAGGTTCTACTGACATGTCCTTGTTTCATTGCTTTACTGTCAATATTATGTCATACTCTACACAATTTGCTTGACATCAGTGCAAGGCTATTAGTCTTCTATTCATATATTTACTGATAAATCAACTTGTGGATGTTTGCTAGGCTAGTGGTGGTAGTTATATGAGAACGTTGAACGACATTTCGCATAACTGACAAGAATATGAGAAGATCCAAGGTAGAGGGCAGAAACCATTAAATGTACAATAGTACTAAACAAAGTCGAAGAGCAGATGCAACATAAGGACATACCTTCTAAGCAGAAACCTCAAGCTCCTCAAGATCTCCTGCAACTCATCCGCACCAATGTTGAACCCAGCGTGGACAAGAGAGTGCAACACAACAATCACCGTTGCGCACAATTTATAGATGAACATGTCCTCATGTGCCCTTGATATTCTCCTTCCACCCCTCAATGGCGTAGGGGAATGGGAAGGAATCGTCGACTCATGCGAACTTGTGGACCCTTCCATCTTCGTCATTTCTAGAGTTGGTGAAGACAGTGAATGCTTGCAACATGCAGTAGGTGAAGACCACCCATCCAACAGCCTAAAGTCTCTCGATCGAAAATATCCAACCCAACAAAAATAGCATCCTACCCCGTGCCACCCCGCAAACCAAACAGTGGATGACCCGACCACCCCCATTCCACCCCACCAACCAAACTGGCCCTAAGGACATGTTTGGTTGTCAAGTTACCTCGAGGTAACCTGACATACCCCGTCCTCTATCCCTGCATCCGTGGCTTAGAATTAGTTATATGGGTCATACAATTTCTTTGTTATACTATTTTTTAACCACGTTCAAATAAAAATTTAACATAAAAAATATATTATAATCATTAAAAAGGTAATAGAACGCATAATCAATGTCACATCACATTTATCATTCCAACCATCTTTAACCCTCCCAACCATCCAAACAAATACTATTCACAAGAGGATATCCCAACCCAACCCAACATAGTTATCAAACATACCCAACCCAACATAGTTACCAAATAGACCCTATGTTTGGTTACTGGGATGGGGTTGGGTTAGGGTAACTTCATGTGAATAGTAGTTGTTTGGATGATTACGAGGGTTGGAGATGGTTGGAATAAAGAATGTGATGTAATGTTGCACAGATTTGTGATGGAATTCCAATCCAGAAATGATGTGGGTAAATCGGGTTACCTCGGGTAACACGATTACCAAAGCATCTTCTGTTGCAAAAGAGTAAGAGGGTTGATTTCTGCCCAGTAATCTAGAAGTTTAAGAGGGTTGATTTTTACCTAGTAATATGGAAGTTTTGTAGGGAAATCCTTTTCAATCTATTATTCTTCCTCCCCTCAATTTCACACAACCCAGAAGTAGAGGGTTGATTTTAGGAGGCATACGGCCCCTAAAATTGTGTTCACACCTCAACCCTTCTAATCTTTGTAGTTACGCCCATACCCATATCATTACCGTATTTCTTACACGATAAATTGACAATACTCGACAGGGGCATACGTGTTTAATAAAGTAAAACTGTAATGATTATGGTACATTTGTAAATATTAGAAGGGTGAATACTGTAATTGGCGCGATTTGAAGGGTCTCCATGTAAAAATAGAAAATAATATGAAAAAAGAAGCTCCGGATAAGCCTCCTCGGGAGCACCAGTCTGCTTCCCAAGGAAGAGCCCATCGCTCCCACGGCGGCGCCCATGGCCACCGCTCGCCCCCTCCCTCTGCCCTCTCCTTCCTCCCGCACCACACTCCCACGCCACCCCACTCTCCGCCCCCGCGCCTCCCTCCCCACTCCCGAAGCCCTCAACCAAATCCGCAACTCCGGCATCATCGCATGCCTCCGCGCTCCCAACTCCCAACTCGCCGTGGAAGCCGCACGCGCCGCTCTCACCTCCGGTATCTCCGTGCTGGAGATCGTCATGTCCACCCCAGGCGCCCTGCAAAGCGTCAGGGAGCTCTCATGCGAGTTCCCTTCGTCCATCATCGGCGTGGGCACGGTTCTGAACGCCCGCGACGCCGCCGACGCCGTGGAGGCCGGAGCCAAGTTCATGATGAGCCCCGTCACCCTCACGGAAGTGCTTAAAACTTACGCAGGTAGAGAAGACGTCCTGTACATTCCCGGCGCGATGACGCCGACGGAGATAATGGGTGCGTACGACATGGGTGCGAGGATGGTGAAGATCTATCCGGTGTCCGTGTTGGGAGGAGCGGAGTACCTCTCGGTGCTGAGGAAGCCGTTGGGGCACATACCAGTGATCGCGTCTCAGGGTGTGAGCTTGGAGTCGATGGAGGAGTATATAAGCGGAGGGGCTGCTGCTGTGGTTCTGTCGGATGCTATCTTTGGAGGGGAAGCAATGAGGAAGAAGGATTTGGATGCCGTGAGAGTGCGTGCGGGGATTGCGGCGTCGCGAGGTAGAAGAGCGGTGGAAGGGAGAAGGAGCAGGTGCTGATTGATACGGAGATAAGTACTGGCTGATGCAGATATAAGTGTTTTTTTTTGCATTTTGTTCATATATACTTTCTGTTTTTTGTTATTTTCGTGAGCAAATTGTCCTGTTATGTGAGCTTGTCATCAACTGAAGCTAACCCCCTAGATCGAGCGGTTTCTTACAGTAAAGGCCCACAAAATATTGAATTTGTGTGAACTGCTCTATCAAGATCGTACTTGTTAAAAATCTGTTGTGTTAGAAGGAAGTCACATTACTTGTAGAGATTTCTCGAAATATCTAAGAATTGAGATAAATTTTGTATTTTTCTTAGAAAAGAATCGTGTTTCATCATCTGAATATAATGAGGCAAGGAAATACGTCGTACATGAAGGTTCCATCACCTGTAGAAACTTTAGTTTAGGGACAAAAATGGATCAGATACAGATCGAATATGTCTATTTCCATATCCATATTCGTTATCTCGTATATGCATACATATATGCATCAAGGAAAACATATCCTTAACGGATACGAATTCGAATAGGATGTTTATCAAATCCGAATGCGGATCGAATAAAGAGCGGATCCGAATACGAATTGATTAAAGAGCCAATCCAAATATGAATCGAATAAAAAGTAAATCCAAATATGGATCCAATATGGAATCCGAATACATGTAGAATTAATACCAAATAAGAAAAAGAATTGAATTTTTTTTATCAAAGTTTATAATGAATTTTAAAAATGATAATAAAATATAAATAAGTTGCATCATGACAAAAAGGAGCGTCGAGATGACCCGCATTATTGATCGGAAGCAAAAAGGAGGAGATAGGGTTTTGTAAATTTTGTTTATGCTCATTTCCAAACAACCAAAAGTTTATAATATTACTAATATATTCTATTATATAATACTAATATTATAACATGGGGCTATGGGTTATATTATATTAACTAATGTATAAAATAATATTAAATATTGTATTCGGATATCCGATCCAGATATTCAATTCATTACCATATCTGTATCTGGAAAATTTTTACAACCATATCTGTATTCGATTAATATTCGCACACAGATATCCGTAGCCAGTAATTTTTCGAATATGATAAACAAATATTCGAGTATATCCGTATCCGTTTTCATCCTTAGTTCAGCTACATGGCAAATGTTCGAAGATCAATGGGGACATCATCCCCACAAAATTTAACTGCACAAAAAATCAAAAGATGAAAACAAAAAAGCCCATATTAGAGGGTGATATTTGGCGAGGGAACATGGTATTTATTCGTCAAGTCACCTTATTGGGTCCTCATATGGGTCTGGTCGGGTTGATGGGCTCAATGGACTTGAGCCGAGATTGATCCATGTCCTGACGGTTTATTTAATGGACTAAATTTGTGACTCAAATCCAGTTAAACACAAATCGAGCTTGGGTTCAGATCGAGCATGTGGGTTGGGTTCGTGGAGTGAGTCGAGCCAGTCCAACCTGATGCTCATCCCTGATCTTGTGCGAATGATGGATTTCTCATGAGAGTTTGCGATTGAGTCCTCTGCATCTAATAAGAGTTTGAGTGCTTTCATCTCGAATCTAGATTGAGTCTTTTGCATCTAGATCGATTTTATCTTAATTAGAGACCTCTTCATTTGGTTCTGTTAGTCAATGGCGAGACACCCTTATGCGTGCTTGTTTGTTTACCTTGTGTCCTCTTATAATATGTATCGTTTGGTAATCGGGTTACCCCGGGTTGATCTGGTTTTACCCTCTCTTTTCTTGGGATGGAATTCTATCACAAATCATAGTGACATCACATCACATTCTTTATTTCAACCCTCTTCAACCATCCCAAACAACTACTATTCTCACTAGGTTACTGATGAATCCACGTTTCATCATCTTTATTCTATCATTTTGGCCTTAAAAACCCTAGTAAATGCGTGTAAATAGGCTTAATATAGGTATTTTAGCATTCATGCATATGTATGTAAATATTGTATAAAATACGGTTTTTAATGCCAAAATAATAGAATAAAGAAAAGAAAAGAAAAAGAATAAAATATTGTAAATATTTTATGACCCGAAACCCCGAGACCTAGGCATCTTGATGAATAGGTCGACAAGGAATAAAGTAGGGGGAGATAAGGGCCAAAATACAGATAAAATACCTATACATTCTATTCATTCTTTATTCATTTTGGGACCTATTTTTGGTTCCACTTTTTATACATCAAATAAAGAAACTTTGTACATGAGAGTTGTAGATAATTTAATAAAGAAAAATACAAAATTGATTTCACAGAAAAATAATGTACAGATAAAAAGTTATGGTCTGAATAAAATTCCAGAATGCCAACTTCCCAGACCCGTATCTCACAAATAAAAACTCCAAATGCAGCGTATTCACCTTTAATTGTATATAGAAGAAAATAATCTAATTAATGGTGGTGGTTTCGTATTTGGCGGAGCTACGGTTTGAAAGTTGACTTTTGGACCCTCATTGTATACTTGTACATATTAAAATATTCAATTTATTATTTATTTATTATTTTTATAATTTTATATTTTTTAAATAATACTTATAATAATAATGTACATCAAAATGAGAATAAAAACCTAAATAAAAACAAAAAATAAAATACTTAAAAATAAAAGACATAGGTACATTGCCTATACATAGACCTATACAAAACATACTTGTATTTTATTAAATATACAAAATATATCAGAAAATTAAAATAAAAATATATTTGTGTATACAAAAGTATCTTATAATTTTAGAAAATAAAAACCAAAATAAAATAAATTAAAAATACCTAAATAAAAATAAAATACTTAAATATATAGATATAGATACCTATAGGGGTATAAATGCAAACTTGTAAAAATATGTATCATAAAAATAATTAAAAATCATATTAAATTAATTCATAAAATAATAAACATTTTTTATTTTATAATCAAAAATTAATAAAATCGTTTACTATTTTTTAAATGATTTTAGAATCATTTTTTCCAGGCTTTTTCCTGGTTGGTCCACGTGGACCAACCAGGAGGGCTGGAGAGTTGACCTGGGTCAACTCTCTGACCCATTGCCTGTTGTTGTCAGAATGCATTTTTTCCCGACTTCGAGGATTTTTGGAGGCCGTTCCTTTCACCGAATCAGGTCGGTCTCTTCACGGGATATGTTCCCCTACCATCCAGCTACCACGCCCCATCTTTTTCTTGGGCCGAGCATCATCACAGCGCCCGTGATACCTCCTCGAAGACCGCCCCTCGGCCAAGTTTCAAAACCGAACCCATTGCCCTCCTTTGCACCTTGAACCCTTCTTGACCTTTTTTCCTCTTCTTCTCGTGAGCTCAGGACTGGACCTCGTGACAGGAGGTCCTCCAGCTCGTGAAGGAGGAGGTTAGGCGGCCGAGGCGGCGCTCCAACTCCATCTCCGGCCTTGCGGCCGTGAGGTCTACACCTTGGGTTATACGCCCTCGAGGTCATTTTTTTCCTTGTTTTTTTTCTTGCTTGTTCGATAGCTGCTAGTTATAGCTTTTAGTTTACTTGTTTAGCTTGCAGAATCACCCACCATTTCCCATCATTTTCACTCTCGAACACCTCGCCGGAGCTCGCGAGCTCCGGCGGCCACCCTTCTCACCCACACCGTTTTGCTGGCCCCTGGGAACCCCTACTGCTGCCGCACACTCCTTTTGCAGGTCCCCAGGTGCAAGAGACCCTCGCGTGGGGTCGATTTTTGCTCGCCGGAGGAGGAGGGCGCCGCCGCCCGCGCGCCGCCCGCGCTCCTGGACCTCCCAGCCGCACCTGCGCAAGAACGAAGGGGGAGGGCACGTACAGCAGCCGTGGATTTCGCCTCCCCCGTTTTTGATCAAAACCGTCCATCTGTGATCAACGGCCAGCCGTTGATTGGCCCTCAGGATCTAACCAAGGTCGTCAAGATGAAGGGGCATCGGGCTCTGGGTGATCGCCACGTGGCGTAAGTGACAGGCGTACAACCGTTGGATCACCCCGGGTTTGGGCATTTTGCAAGATGCGCCCGCCAGTTTTTGTAATTGAACTTTAGCTATAAATCTTTCATCTGCGTTTTTAAACTTTGGTAGAATTTACACATTGCCTCCCCGGATTTTTGTGTAATTACACAGAGGCCCCCGCCCAGGCGCGTGCGTTGCACGTGGCTTGGGCGTTTTTGCAGTAACCTCCCGGGATTTTGCATATATAGTTTTAGTTCTAAAACTTGTGCTTGCAGTTCTAATAGTGTTGGATTTTGGCATAGAAGCCCTGTTGTTTGTGAGTGTTGCAAATAAGCCCTCCCCAGGTGCGTGCTTAGCACGTGCCTGGTTGGTCTATTTGCAACCATTTCCTCGTGCTTTTATGATTTTTCATGTAGTCCAATAACTATTTTGTCTAGCTATAATATTTGTGGACATTTTGCACGCAGGCCCTCGCGCCTTTTGAATACTACAAAACTACCCCTGCCAGGCTTCTCATTTTTTGCTTGCTTGTAGCATTTATTTGAAGGCTCATTCTAAATCCAAAAATTCCCAAATTTTGAACTTAAGCACCTGGGAACTTGTACTTCCACGCCACAATTTAGTTTTTGTTTTTATTTTATTTTTATATTTATTAAAAATCAAAAACTCTCATTTTATGCACTGTCTAGCTTATAAAATCCATAAAAAATATAAAAACACTCCAGAAAAATTCCAAAAAAATATAGTTTGTGTCTTTTAGTTTGTTTTAACTCCCAGCCAAAAATCATTAAAAAATACAAAACCAAACTCCTAAAAATTGCAAAACTCTAAAAACCTTCATAAAAATTTATAAAATTCATAAAAAATCTAAAAATAGTGTTTTCTTTTCCTGAATTTTCTTTGTTTTATTATCTTTAAGTGAAAATTAATCTGGAGAATTTTTGTTACTGTTTGCTATTTTATTTCTCCATTTTAGTTTCAGCCTTGTATTTTCTCCACTGTTTTCTTTATTTTGATAATTAAAAATACCAAAAACATTCTAAAAATTACCCAAAAATCACAAAAACAGTAAAAAAGTATAAAAAGACCAAAAAGACTTTATTTGCTAATTTTTGAATATTTTTATCTATTTTTATTAAAATCTCTTTCTCCCTTTTATTACATTGCTTATATATTCTATTATTGGAAAAAGAAAAAAAAATATAAAATATAAAATATAAATATAAAAATCAGTAAAGTAAAAACCAAAAGACAAAAATATAAAATTAAAAATTAAATAAAAAAACATAAAATTAAAAACCCACAAAAAAAATAGCATAAATAGACTCTTGATCACGACACACACATTTTTGAGCACTTGTGCCCCGATCTACCTGTCTGCTCCCTGTGTTCGACCTCTACACATACTTGCACTATACACATCTTGTTGTAGAGTTATAATAAATTTTAACTCCACACATTTACTTTCATTGTTTGATTTATCTGTTGTGGGTTAATTGTTGTTTGAATCTCGGATTTCGTTGGAGGTCAAATCAGCGACTGTTGATTCGCCTTGTGAGTAAACACGACCTCTGCGATTTCCCGGATCAACAGTTACCCCAACCCACTCCAACCCAGCAACCAAACGAGCCCTTAATGCACTATTTACACCTTAAGTTCCTAATATAGTTCAATAATTAATCAACACATGTCATAATCCACAACGAGAGAATATGCTTTTGTTGACGATCTTTTTTCCACAATTCTAAATTACACTGCCGTAATTATGTAGAATTTATCCCTGCAGAATTTTCAATGATAATCCAAACACTTCTCAATGTTTTTGTAAAGGGATATTTACGCCCATAACTTGAATAGTTTCGTAATTACATCAGAACCTTTGATAATCACAAGTTACACCCGTAACCCCAAAAAATGTTTAACCTTTACATGACATAACCTTGTGTCAAGTTCCATCCATTTCCTCAGTTAACTTAGATGGAATCCGTCAAATTTTGATAATTTTACCCCTTACACAAAATAAATTTCCAGAAGATGTCCCCCACGGTTCGACTCCAAGGAAAGGGCTGAAGATGATTGATGACGGCGTGTATTGAGTTGGGCACATCGGGGGACACGATAGTAGCGGTACGCATGAGGGAGTTAGCCCTGCCGCATGTGGTGGCTACTGATGTTGTCTTGTGTGTAGCCCCCAAAGATGAGGAAGGGAGTCTCGATGGTGTTGGTGGAAGCTTGTGTGAGGTGGCTCTCCGGCTCTACTGCTGTGTTGAGATGGTGGATGCGGTGGTTCTCCTTTGTTTCCAGAACAAGGCAGAGGGGCAATGAAGACGATGACAAGAGGTAGGGCGCCAAAGTGATAGGCGAAAGCAGAATCCCACCAAACTGAACCAACCTTTGCCAACACTGTCACCAGTTGTTCCTCCATGACTAACCACCGCCCTCTACCACCAATCTTGTCAGAGCCATCAAAACCCACCAACTGGAAGGACGAACCTCCACCATCTTCACCATCAAGAACACGACACAAGAAGAACGAATCCAACAAGAACAACATAGGAAAACAGAGAGCTATAATAATCACTGAGGATTCATCTCCACAACTTTCCACTTACTAATCCAGAAATTGAAAATCTACTACAACCCAATGACGAGTTCGAGAAATCCTATTGTAATTTATGGAAATTAAATGTGTGAATAAATGAATTTGTCATTTCGTTGTACGCAGGTAATCAGAATCAATCAATAAATAGCCACTTAATTTAATTAATCATATTTAATCGAAGCGGCTTTATGTTTATTTAGCATGGGCAAGCCCCAGGGTCGAACTCGAGGAGGAAAACGAACAACCTAAGTTAATGTTTATCAAATTCCGTGCATGATTTTTGAGGTAGCATATTTTTGATATTTTTAATGTAATTTTAAAATGCAAATGAAAATATGGCCAATTTTAAGGACTAGAAAATTAATGTCAATCAAATGATGTCCAAAATTTACAAAACTTGGCCAAGATGTTAATTGTAGTAAAAGGAATTACCTATATTTTTTTTTGAAATTTTTGGATGCAAGATGAATAAATAATGAATTTATGAATGCAGATAATAGGATTTTTAATAATTAATTATAATAAATATTAAATCTACTTATTTTCAAGAAATAAAATTATGTAAGATATATCACTAAGTAATCTATCTCAAAAAAAATCCTAAACCCTAAAAATATAAGACTTAACTCCAACGCCTATTAAAAATTAAATATTGAAATATAAAAAATGATTTTTATGGAGCAAAGTAAGCATGCTAATGCAATCCTTTTTTGGCACAATGTGAAATACAATTAGTTCTATTATCCATGAATTTTCGATAATTTGTCGAGCAATGGTTAATTATCTATGAATTTCAAAGTGTAAAGTGGGCAAAATATGCAATTTTTTGCAAAAATAATTATTGATAATCAACCACAGAACATAAAAATATAACAATGATACCACAATGTAGAGAATTAATTGAAGAAAACAATGCTAATCTTTAAATAATAAGATAATGTCGAGTTGATGTTTAAAATAATAGAGGAACACAATGTTCTATTTACAAATTACAATAAATAAAATGAAATAGAAAATGAAGTAGAGGGGACTAGAATTAATTGTTGATACCCCATGGGGACATGATACAAAATTTTCAGAGGGGCACGTGTCGCGTACGTGAGAAGCCTCTAGGATGTGAATGAAGGGACTTCAGGGATTTCCTTGCAATTACTCCCAAGCATCACGTGAGGAGCACGTGACTGCCTTGGGACTCAAGCCCGGCGGAGCGGCAGAGGTACGCCGGTATATGCTCAATGGTTGGCGAGGTGCACCTAGAGTCGAGGCCATCAACAGGGTTCCTGAAGCCAGTCATTGGTGGCGAAACTCTTGTGGCTGACACACGGCCGACATACGTCGGGGAAGCGGGAGGTCGAAGGCGAAGACGTGAATGTGGCTGGAGAGGCGTATCACGAAGGCGGAGTAGGCGAAGACACGGTGGTGATGATAGCGGAATCGAAGTGGCTCAATGGTTGCGATGGTCGGAGCATGAGCTGGGGACGGAGTATGTCATGCTGCAACGAGCCTAGCGAGGCTCAGATCTCACCGGAGAAGGGGGGAGGACGGTCGGGCTGTCACCACTGACCCTCTTCCTTGGTTGGTGCAGTCAGAGGATGGGAGAGTCAAGGGTCGGCGGGGATGTTAAATAGAGGCGGCGAGGGTGACCAGAGATGGAAGGCGATCGTTGAGGGAGATTGATCAGGGATTTGATGTGTTGGGAAGGTGACGATGCTGCGAATATGGAAAGGGGGATCGGATGAGGGGAGATTGATGAAGATGATTAGTGACGAGATTGAGCGATGGGCAAGATTGGAATGTGGTGGCAGTCAAATATGGAAGGAGATCGAGCGAGGAAGATGCGGATGACGACGTTGCTCAAAATAGGAAAGTGGGGGAGAAGACGAAGGGCGGAAGATGGCGCGTGCTGGGCACGTACGATGGAGGCACGTGACCAGCATGTGCAAGGGGTTTTTAATTATATATATTATTTTTTAAATAAAATGAAATATAAATAATGCAAAAAATGAGTGACCAATACCAAAATAAGTCATTTGAATAAATTGATATTTTGGGGTACTTTATGTGTATAAATACCTTGATTTTTGGATTTTGTTATTTTTTGTCAGTTTTAATTAAGATAAAAATAAAAAAATACGATAAAATCGAAGAAAAATTTCTACGTATTGATCTACTTTTTTGGGGGTTTTTATTCATTAAGAAATAAAATAAAGTACAAAAACATGACTTTTATACAGAATGTTAGTGAACATTCAGACTCTGTCAATTTCTTCGATTTTAATTTTGTTTGGATTTGGATTTTATGCAATTTAATAAAACTTTTGTAAAAGAAACTAAATGAAAAATAAATAAAACAAAAAGTGTTAATTATATGCATAAAATAATAGGTCAAAATCGGGTAAAATACACAATGTACAAAAGAGGCCCAAAACCCAACTTTCACATATGAGCTCCGATTTACTTGAACTTGATCTTGTTTTGAAGGTAATTGAATGTACATTAGTTCAAAAGTGAATAGGATAAATCAGATAATGTATGAGGAAAATATCAGTATTTTAGTCTGATCATCCTGAAATTAGGGTTTGAGTTTCTGAACCACTTATTTATGTTAGTGATTTTTTTGTATTTTTCCTTTATTCATATTAATAATATGTACACAATGGAGATGGTTTCAGGTGATATGGAGTTAGCATTAATTAGTTAAAAACCAGGTAAATTAGTTTATTTTACATGTCAATTGGGTTGGAATTCTTAGTTTCTTATTTTATGCAATTATGTGTGATAAAATGCTATTATTATTTACATATGCATGAATGCTAATTATGCAAGATAATTGATAAAATGCTGATGAATTTTGGGGAATTGAGCTTAATTAATCACTTTTAGAGTGATGAATCACATATTCATCAACCCCCTATGTTTAAAGCATGCTCATCCACGAGCATCAAAACAAGTGAGGTGAAATGAGATTGGGTTCCATACCAAGATCATGAGCAAAAGGTGAAAATAGAGCTAGATCCGATCTTTGGATTATTAGTTTGACGGAACCCCTGTGAGAATTAGGGTTTTAAAATCAACAACCTCCAAGATCTACAAATCATTGTCACAGTATCGGCTCAGAAGTCATCTTAGATCAATCCTCTTCCCAAAGCATACCCTATGAACATTGAACAATTGTCTCATGTGTGTGAAAGATTTTATATCTTCCCATCAAGAATACCGGACTACCATGTAATCCTCTCCCCCAAGAAATCGTCCTCGAGAGTCAGGTATTTCCTTCTAAGGTCTGTCGTGTTGTTTTCACAATCGAAAAGGGGAAGAAATTAGAAGAAGGGGGAAAGAATTGGAGAGTGGCCAATGTAGTCACCTCTCCTTGTGAATCTGACCAGTTTAGCCAAGTCTCCACCAAGATCTGTAGGTTGTCTTGAAGATTGGACCTTTTTTGGTCAAATATTTATTTAGTAGTTGGTTTTTTTGTTTGGATTTTTGCTAGTTCTGTGTGGATCTTGTTGTGCCCCTACAGATATGGAATCTTTTTTTCATACATATTTTAGGATCTTAGAAAAAATTATGCCCAACCGTCCATCCCTTTTCCGATGCTTTATTTCAACCCGCACTTCGGTCTTTAAATGTCCATGCTACCCGAAAATAGACCCGCACAGTCTTCCAACACCCCGTCTTAGTTGAGCTAAGTGCATAGTGAGAGAGTACAAATTAGTTCCCTATTCAAGAGTCGTGCCCAGAATGAGGCGACCATGTTAGACGCTAAGAGTAGAATTTTGCATATTGTCTTGTGGAACTTGAAGAATCAACTCAAAGACCTGAAGATTCTAAAATCCTATTTCTCGGTGAAGTTCTTCTGAAAATTAAGTGGATTAAGGCCATGCCCATACCACTCTTAGTTTCTGCTCATAACTCAGTTCAAACCCCATTGGCTTTTCACCAATGCATGAAATGCTGGATGAAGTGTAAATGCGTGGAATGCAGATTTTTTATGGTAATTTTAATTCAAGATTATTGTTGTCGTTGTTTATGCACATTTTTTTAAAATGAATAAGAAGCTGATTTTTAAAGACTTTGGTTACACACGTAGCGTTAGTTGCAAAACACAAAGTTAAAATTTTTCATATAGATTTTAAAAGTTAGTTACCTTCCCTGTAAATAAGAATATAGACTTACACACAAGTATGAGCTATGGGTAAAATATATACATAGCATATACACACCCCCTATACTTAGCGAGTGCTATATCCTTAGAGCACAAAAAGTGCAGAGAAGACATAGCTCAGGCTAAGTGTAAGAGAGCGAAAAGGAAAAAATAAAAACAGAAGATGGTATGCCCCCTATACTTAGACTGTGAATGGATTAAGCATAGAAGAAGGGCGAAAAATAAGGCAGACGAGGATGTGGAATTTGAATGAGGAGAGTATATATAGTGGGCATCAGCTCCCCCTATACTTAGGCTATGGTCAACCTAAGTATGGAAGAAGGGTGGAAATGGGGTGGTTGCGGGAAGTCGTAGATGAGGAGAGTGGCATATACATATGGCATCGGTCCCTCTTATACTCAGGCCTTGGCCTAAGTAGAGGAAGAAGAAGTAAAAGGGAACCGATGGGGTCGGGAGGGGGGTTGCCAATGATTAAGGAGGTTTTCAACAGATATTTTTGTGAGCATGTGGCGGGAGGTCATAATGATTGAAATAAGATGCAGCAGACGAGTCCCATCTATCATCAGTGTTATCCTTAGAAGAATCATGTTGGAGAGTGTTTTGATAGGAAGAATATGGAGCATATGAATTAGATGATTCTCAGCCGTCATCAGAGTTATCCTTAGAAGAATAATACTTGAAGTAGAGGTACTCCAAATATTCTTATTTTTGAGCTTCTTTATCAAGATGTGCTTAGTCTTGTGGTCAATTACCTCATCCTCGGATGATGAATATTATGAAGCACCTGTCTCATTATGGTCATAAGAGATTATTCCAGTATATTGAATGAGGCTAGGAGAGTCAACTCTCAAGGAAGAGTAGTGAGGGACAGGAGTCATCCAACGGGAGTCGATATTCGGTTGCTTGCTTAGATAGGGCGCCAAGGCTGCCAAACTAAGCTCACTCAAAAAGATCACCTTATCCGAACCTGATGAGGAATCATCAGAAGATTCCTTTTCTGACGTGTCGAAGGTGACTTTCTTAATCAGTTTACTAGATAACTGATTAGATGAAGGAGCAGTCGGAATGGACATTTTGGTTCGTGTTGTCTGTGAAGGTGTTGGTCCTTGGAGTGAGGTTCTAACAACGGGTCTTCAGATGAATAACCATTGAAATATTCCTCCCTAGTTAGCGGACGTCCTGCATATTTGTTCTCAATTGACTTTATGTTGGTGCATTCCTGCATAGGATTGATTTGATCAAGGTGGTTAGAGGAGGTCTTGTCCAACTCAGGGTATGCCCATGCTTTTCTGTCCTCATCATAATCACCACATATATGGTAAAGGACCTATATTAGGAGTTCTTTCGTAGGATTTTTTATGATAGTAGTTGAGGTGCAAGCAACGGGGAATGGGAGGATGGGATGAGTCTCTGAACCAATGGTCTGCTCAATAGTCGTTATCTTAGTTGTAGCAACGGGGTATGGCTCTTCTACCGTTTTATGGTTACGGTTGTTGGTGGCTTTGTGGTTTGTCTTGGAATTTTGATTTCCTCAAAGACAAGATGAGATCGAAGTACTCCCAATGCGGTAAAATTGATTTCCTAAGCCTCACACTCTATAGTTGCCTTAGCTAAGGCTAAGAATGGCTTTCCAATAATGATTGGAGACTGGGTGAATTCTCCTTGACGCTCAATGTCAATAATCATGAAGTCCATCTTGAGCGGATAACCTTGGAATGTAATGAGGACTAAAATTGTTCCTCTCGGCCATTTTATAGATCTATCATCCAACTCAACGATCTCTCTTGATTTCCTTATTGGTCCGAGTTTGAGCTTGTCAAACACAGAGGTCGGGAGCATGTTGATTGCTGGGCCGTCATCGATTTGGGCATGGGTGAATGTTGTGTCTTTGATTCCATGGTCAAATCGAGGCAACCGCTTCACTCTGCGGCTCTTGGTCTTTCTTCTCATCATCAAAGAGGTGGACATTGACAATATATGTCTTTCGATCTTTGTTCTCTTATTACCTGACTTTTTTCGGCATTAATTTACTCTTTGCAAATCTTTCCGGGTGAAGTGTTCAATGGTATGATTTAAGGGAAGTTCAAAAATCAATCTTTTATCTAGTTCTTCCCTTAGAGTAGGATCCAAATTCTTCAAATCCTCTCTACTTTCAATTTTTATGGGTTTTCTTGTTTTTTCAATTTCTTGGGTGTTTTTGAATTTTTTGATTTTTTTGGTTTTTTCCGTGTGGTGTGTAGATGTACTGCTTTCCACAACTTAGGAGGAGCTTAGATATGTAGGGTCAGAGTCATCCATAATGGAATAATGTGTAGAGGTGTCTCTATCAGAGTCATCCCTAAGGTATACAGAGTCTGTGGGTTTCCGAGTGTTCTCATGATTTTTAACTTGAAATCCAATCATTTCATCTTCCATTTTCATGTACAACATATTCCCTCTCCATCTTAACTTTTCATCCTCGAATTTTTTTTCATGATCAATCATGAGCGGAGTCTTCTCAGTTGGTGATAATCTATAGGTCTCATACTGAACATATTGTGACTCATGCATGTACTGTTGGGTTGAGTAGAACCTCTTTCCATGGTCATGATTTTTTGGGTCCTCATACAGTGACGTCATCATACAAGGTTCATGTATATCGATATCATCAGTCCAATCCTTTGTATGTGCAGGTTGTTCAAAGGAGTCGTATACAGGTTGGTCAATAGAGATTCGATCACAATAGGGTCAATCCAGTATGGCTGATCATTAGGTACATGACGCTCCATTCGGTTTGGTTGGTTCACCATGTTATTCCCTAAGGTCTACTCTGGATGTGTATTTATGAATCGTTGACCTACCTCAATAAAATTGTGACGAGAAAATGAAATCGGTTAGGGTTGATATCTCGACCAGTCTTCTGCCTCAAAAGTGGTTTGATTTTGAATGGTTCATGAGGTCCGGTGAGAAATCAGGAATAAGATGGGTCAACCCAGGATGGAAGTGGATCATGTGTAGAAAAGGGCGAGTGTGGTGGTAAATATGAAGGAGTGTTGAGTTTGATCGTATGATCCGAGTAAAATGGATTGGAATTAATAGAGTGGACTAGATTCATCAGCGGGTTAGAGTCTCCCGCGAATGTTGGAGGATGCTTGTAAGAAGAGGGTTTGATCGAAAAGAAATAATTTGGAGGGTACATAGACCAATGTCCCACTAATTTAAAGGAGATGGATTATTTAACATAATGGATCTTATTTAGAAATATTCAAGTACACATGATACTCAACAGAAGAAACCTTAATTTGTATATTAAGGAGAGCGATGGCACAAGTGTGCAGTTTTTGATATTCGAGCTCAGCTCACGCACACCAATGCAAACATAAATCAAACCTCAGGTTCACCAACTCACAAAGTGATGGCTGCAAGAGTCCGACCAGTTATCTTGTCAATTTTAATTGGTGACAATTCAAGTTTTGCAAACGTTTAAGCAAGTTGTTAGGTGTCTGTATTTCCTTAAAGATTGGCCTGAATTCTTACGACTACTTGCACCTACTTTCACCCAGTAAGGGTGTAAGTACAGACAGTAAAATGACTACCCGTTACTTAAGGATGGATCCTTACGTAGTGTCTTTTAAACCATCCACTCTGCTAGAAAAGATGGACTGTAAATGGCTACCCATGTTTCCTCACTGAGAAGTAGCTAATCATTTTTATAGAATCATTAGTCTAAATGAAAATCATAGAGCTCGTCTCTATCCTTAAGTGTGTGTCCCTCACCTCCCAGCAAGATAAATGAATACAAGGATGTGGTTCTTCTCCCGCAACCATTCTCAATTTTATAGTTTAATTAAAGTCAGCCTTGTTTAGTATCCCAATTTATTTAGATGATCACTGAGAAATTAGATAAGAAGAAATTCATGTCTACCATCCAGTCCCAATTTACTTTTTAAATTTTGAGTGACAAAACATGAGAGAGAAATTCAGGAAAAGCTGATGCACACAGAAAATGATGATGTATGTCAGTTAGAAGACTTACAGTGATTCCTCTCAATCTTCATGTGAGATGCAATATAAGAATTTTGAATTTTTTTCTATATGCTATGGAATCCGACAAAACCACACCTAGCAGAAAGTTCTATTAGTCAGGAGTAATTGATTTTGAATTTTGACTAAGTTGAATGATTTAATGTGCATCTCAATTAAAGTGAAGTGTGATCCTAGGTTCTACGAGCCAAGCAATAAAATCCTAAAGCTCTAATAGTCGTAGTGCAAATCTAACCAATGAAATACTCAAGTCGAGCACCGCCCTTATCGGAGAGTGAAACATGCCACGACATACTACATAAAAAATGTTCAAGTCTTGTTACACATGCGAGAGTCCAAACAGACCCCACTGTAAATGAGCAATTATTACAAATAATTATAAAAATAAAATTGCAGAAATTAAATCTTAGACTCCACGCTCTCTCACGACTCGATCTTAATTTTAATACAGCTTGGTGGTCGGTGATGCGTCGATTTTGTGAAATCTGCTTCACGTACATCGGGTACCTCGCACGAAAAATAAGAGAGAGTATAAGAGAGTGACATAAAATAATAAAATAAATGCTGAAAATAAAATAAATTAAATGCAAAATAAAAATGGAAAATGTATAGTGATGAGGTTTGGGGGTCAAACTACCTGAATATGTGGATAATCAAGCACTAGTTTTCTAAGCAAAAATCTAAGCCGTTTGCTTCCCTAGTAACGACACCATCTGACGAGTCCGAGAAACACTCTTGTAATTTGTGGAAATTAAATATACGAATAAATGAATTTGTCATTTCGTTGTAGGTGGGTAATCAGAAATAATCAAGAAATACCCAATTCATTAATTAATCAAATTTAATCGAATTGATTTTATGTTTATTTATACTGTGCAAGCCCCTGGGTCGAACTTGAGGAGGCAAAGGAACAACCTAGGTTAATGCTTATAAAATTTTGTGCACGATTTTCAATACATGATATTTTTATTGCAATTTTAAAATGCAAATAAAAATGTGGTCAAATTTAAGGATTAGAAAATTAATGTCAATTATCGATGTCCAAAAGTTACAAAACTTGGTCAAGATGTTAGTTATAGAGAAGGAATGATATATAATATTTTTGGAATATTTGGATGCAAGATGAAGAAATAATAAATTTATGAATGCAGACAGTGAGATTTCCAAAAATTATTTATAATAATTATTAAATCTACTTATTTTCAGGAAATAAAATTATCTAAGATATATCACTAGATGATCTATCTTAGAAAAATCCTAAACTCTATAAATACGAGACTTAAGACCTATTAAAATTTAAATATAAAAATCCACAAAATGAGTTTTATGGATCAAAGTATGCATGCAAATACAATTCTTTTTTGTTACAATGTGAAATACAACTAATTCTATTATCCATGAATTTCGACAAAATTTTCAAGCAATGCTATTTTCAAGCAATGCTAATTATCTATGAATTTCAGAGTGTAAAGTGAGCAAAATATGTAAATTTCCACCAAAATAATTATTGATAATCAACCACAGAGCATAAAATTATAACAATGATGCCACAATGTGGAGAACTAATAGAAGAACATGATGTTAATTTTAACATGAAAAGATAATGTCGAATTAAGGTTTAAAATAATAGAGGAACAGATGGTTCTGTTTGCTAATTGCAATAAATAAAATAAAATAAAAATGTACTAGAGGGACCTAGAATTAATTACCGAGACGTGCCCTCTGGACAGCGAGACATGGACGTGAATGAAGGGACTTCAAGGGTTGCCTTGTAATTTCCCCCAAGCGTCACGTGAGGAGCACGTGACTACCTTGGGGCTCAAGCCTGACGGAGCAGTAGAGGGGCGGCGGTGTGTGCTCGGTGGGTGGCAAGGAGCAACTCTCAGCAGTTAAATAACACAAGGAGGGGGTTACTCTCCCCAAAACAAGAATTTTTTTTATCTTTAAGCTTAGTTTTAGGTCAAGTTTGCTGAGCAGACCTGATTTTATTGATTATATATTTTTAGGTATTTTTCTGAATAAGATAACATCTAACGAATATTCTGATTTTCTTTTTATTCCATGTCTATAAAATAAGGAGAGGAAGATGAAAAAGCCGATGCACAATAAAAATCAATGATGCATGCATGGTTAGAATGTGTACCTTGCTCCGACAATATACATGCAAAGTGATCAGTGCATAACTGAAAGACATAATTAAAACTAATCAAAATGATGCACGAGGAAATCGCCATAAGATAATAACTTCTATTAACAGGAAGAACTGATAACTAATTATTCAGAAGAGAGACCTGAATCCGGTCTTAGATGTCAATCGGTGCCCACCACAATATGTCCTACTAGAGCTATATATGACCTCTTGCGACACGTGGTCTCTAATCCAATTAAATTAGACTTTTTATTTTGACTAAGTCCAATTGTTATCCATAGGCACAAATATTCTTATTAGGGGTGTCTGGACCTTAATATTTACCGAGCTCAACCAAATAAAAATCCTAAGTCTAAGGGCTAAAACCTCGGAAAATAAATAAAACTAAATGGGATAAAATCACAAAAAATCCGATGTGGTCTTCCGAGTACACCGGCACTCGGCGAAACAGACAATGAATAACCTGAGTGTCCAACAAGTGTCTCTCAAAATATTACAAGTTTTTCTCTGAAAATAAATGCTGAATAAAATATATCCCGTAGCTGCCTCCTTGCCTCCTGCTCCTCCTCAGGTACTGGGCTCTCCAAAGCTGACATAGTTGTGCTCTAGTAGTCCCTCGCACCATGAATACTCATTCATCACTCTTTATTCTTATATTTTAGCTACAAAAACCTTTGCAAATGCATGTATATAGTTGTAAATAGAAATAATTACCAAAAGCATGCATTGTGTAAAAACCTATAATTAGCATGTTTTTGTGCAAAAATAAAAGAATAAAGATTAAAAAGAAAAAGAGGGAAATATTTAGAATAAATATTGAGCAACCTAACCCAAGGGAGGCTCAGCATGGGCCTGACCGCATAAAAGCCAAAGTAGAGGGAGATAGGGGCTCATGTGTGTAAATATCTATGTAAATAAAATAAAAATATTTTCCTCCCCAAAAAGAGACTAAAATAGGCTTGTAAATATTTGTATATAATTATAAAGATAAAAACAAAATAAAAATAGAAAAATTAAAAAGAAAACAAAAACATCACTTTCACCTTGTGCATACCACCACACCTATATTTATTTAGCCCTATAAATAAATAAAATTAATATCTAAAAGTTTTGTAAATATTCTATATTATATAGTGTAAATAAATAAATTAAATTAAAACAAAAACAAAATAAAAATCACAAAATTAAAAATCAAAATACTTTGTAAATACACCATGTACATATATGTACATATGTATTTATTTCACCTATGTACATAAATAATAAAAATAAAATAAAAATATCTTTTTATTCCTTATTTTATGATGTAAATAAATAAAATATAAAATGGGAATAAAATTGTATAAAAATAACAAATTAAAAATCAAAAATTAAAATCCTATATATTGTACATATACCTATATATAGCTATATAATGTAAATACCTTAATTTTATTTTGAATAATTATTTAAAAATCACAAAAAATAGAAAAAATTTAAAAGAAAAATATTTCATGTTTTGACATTTTAATAAATCGGCCATTTTCTAATTTTTATGGATTTTACAATTATTTTCCACATGGCCTTCTCCTATTGGTCCAGGGGGATGTTGACCGCCCGGTCAACTTCCCCCCCAGGACCACCTTGCACGGGTCCTTAGCAGGTAACCCGTCTTCTCGGATTTTTCCCATGTAAACCCGATCATGCCTCGCCTAAACCCCGGGTCCGAATCGTTAATGATATATCCGACACCCTCGCCGGAGCCACCGCCTCGGGATCCGCGCTCCAGAATGCCCTACCCGCGCTCATCTTCCCGGACCCTCCACCATATATAGTTCGAGCTCCGCCACCTTCATTCCCATCTTTGGCCATTCGCTCCACCCCCCAGTGAGCTCCAGTGCGTGCGTGAGAGTGACAGCTCACTCCAGGTGCTGTCGCAGCGAGGAGAGGGACCGGATACCACTGATCCGGCGAGTACCACCGCCGTGCTCCGCCCAGAGCGAGAGCTCGAGCCTTGGAGGGAGACGCTCCTCGAGGCCACGACCCAGAGCATCGCCAGCTCGTCCACAGTCTCTTCGTCCACCCAGGTAGCTGTAGTTCCTTTTCTTTTTCGCCAATTTCATGTCTCCCCCAATTTGCTCCGCCGTCGTCTCTAGCTGATTCCGACCATCCCGCTACTCCATTCGATCATCGGAATCCACCGTCACCTCCGCCTTCCTCCCGCGCATGTTCTCCATACTCCCATTCAACCCAGCTCGCACAGGAGCTGGGGCTCGAGCTCCTCCGTCCACACCTTCGCCGGAGCTCGCCCACTCCGACCCCCTGATCACCTTCACCACGCCTAACAGGGTCGAGGCACTTTGCCCTCGACCCGCGAGTCTTCTTGACCCATTTTGAAGGTACATCGAGGGCCATCTGAGGTCCTTTGACTCAGGTCCAGCAGCTTCCCCTCCGCCGACCTCGCCGGAGCTCTCCAGAGCTCGGTTGGGTCATCGGAGACCCCCATCTGACGCGGAGGCCCACGCCGACCATTCTTCGATCATCAGAGCCCCGCGAGGAGGCTCGGAGCGAGCGTACTGGGCCGGCGAAGTTCGTCGGCCACCTGTTCTTCGAGGATCTCCAGCAGCCGTCCGATCAGCCTCCCGCTCCAGTTGTCATCTGAGCCGTCCATTCCAGGAGCAGCAGCCACCGTCAGATCAGAGGAGGACTGATCCCGGCCGTCGGTCCAGCGAGGCTTAGCCGCGACGCACCATCACCGTCAGATCTACACGTGGCGAGGCCCTGATCGTTGGATTCGCCCGAGGAGCTCAGCGTTGGAGTGCCTCCCGATCCAGACCATTCGATTCTCCACGTGGCATCCATCCAGCGACTCGACTTAATAAAGGGTAAATTACCCTTAGGCCCTATCTTTTCTGTTATTTAGTATTAGTCCTATAAATACGATATCTAGTTGTTTAGTTTTTGGTACATTTACATTATGGACCCCTGCACTTTGTTTTCTTCGCATTTATGCCCCTGTGTATGGTGCAGCACGTGCTTCGACACGTGGTTTTCTGGGCTTTTTGCATTTACACCCTTGTAGTTCTGGATGTTACTCAATGCATGAATACTTTTGATTAATTACAGATATGCCCCTGTGAGTTGTTTTTATATGCATGTGCGTTAATTTGTGGGTTATTTGCAGACTAGCCCTCGGACTTTTGGTACCTGTTACCAAAAGGTCCTAGGACTTAGTTTTTATCACATTTAGGTCCCTGAGTGCCTCAGGTCACGCGCTTTGCACGTGGATCCCTAGGTATTTTGCACCAGACCCCTAGGACTCTTGGTATTTGCGTTTTGGTCCCTGTGTACTGTGCCCTTGTGTTTGATTTTAATAAAATAGCAAGCCTACTCCAAATCCAATGAAAATTGGACACATTGCTCCTGCCATTGTGTAAAATATTCTGGGATTTTTGGAGACATTTTAATTTTGATTTGATATTTTTAAAAATTAAAAACATCCATTTTCTTTACTGTCTGACTTTAAAAATCCCAAAAAAATATTAAAATTCATCTAAAATTCACAAAAACATTACTTACTGTTTGTCTTGCTGAGCTTGATTTTCTAGCCAATTTTGGCTATTTTTCATTACTTAAAACACCGAAAAATTGAAAAACACTTAAAATCTTATAAAAATTCTAATAAATAAACTAAAAATCCAAAAATAATAATTTAGGTGCCAAAATTTTCCTTGTGATTTTCTCTATACAGGAAAATTACTCCAGGCTTGTTGGGGATTTCTAGATATTTTATCTAGGTCCCTTAAGCTCTGCTGGACAGTACATTCTTTTCCTTTCACTGTTTGATTTTTAGAAAATTAAATAAAATCAGAAAAATATCAAAAATTCATTAAAAACAGTAAAAATTATAAAACACACAAAAATATTTTTATTTGAATTTTTGGTTGATTTTTAGTGTATTAAATAAATTGTTGAAGTGTGTTGTTTCCTTGTTTTTATTACTTTCTTAATACATTAAAAATCCAAAAAATATAAAAAGACTTAAAAACCACCAAAAATACCTGTTTATTTCCTTTTATTTTCCTTTTGACTACTTCGTAGGCCGCAAGGCCAATTCGTGCTCCTTGTGTTCGACCCTGTTCGCTATACCATGTTAAACTAATAGCAAGACCGCTATTGATTTTCGATTCGATTTTATCTTTATTGGTGGTCTATTTTTCTTGATTGACACATTCGAGTCTGATTGCTTGGGTCGCAACGACCATCTAGATACCTTTACCTGAGTAGTCGGATTCTCGTGTCATCACTCTCCAAAGCTGACATAGATGTGCTCTAGTAGTCCCTCGCACCAAAAGTGAAACAGAACATGTGTCAGAAATAATTATAACAAATAGAAACAAATAGAATAGAAAATAAGCAGATAGATATCTTAACTACTTAGCCATGCTCCTTGACAATGACACCATTTTGTTTTTCATCTTTCCCCAAGTGGAGTGCTTGAGGGAAGGGGATAGAGGGACCCTCCTCAGAAGAATGAGGGTCAATCATAGGAGTAGGTTTCTGAGCATGCATAAAGCTGGAATCAATCTCTACAGATGGACTCGAAGGTGATACATAACGCTTTCCTTCATCCATATTTTTTTATTTTCAAGGTTTTTCCATTTTTTGTGTTTTTCTAAGGACATCCTCAAGTACATAAGAAGAAGGCAACACAACTGGATTCTCCATATAATGACTCCTGGTGGCATCAGTACCACCGATAATATCTGAACTGACGGCTTCAACACCACGCTCTAGCCAAGTCTCTGGAAAGTTAATGGCATCGGCACCACCATTTGTAGCATCAGGAGATACGACGACCTTAGCACCATCATTGAGATCATCATCCTTGGTGATTTTAGCACCACCGTTATCATTATCATTAGCAGCCTCAGCATCGCTCTCAACTCAATTGGGCGCTCTAGACTCGACATCGAGATATCGCCTAGATGGGACATCGCCGGCTGGCTTCCTACCGCTCCTAAATGTCACAAAATCAAAATCAAATAAATAATTAATATTATCTAATATCTCACTAGGAGTGGAGGTTTTCTCTCTAAGATTCTTTTAGAAGAGAGGGATGTGCTCAAGTGCCTCTTGAAGAGTCATCTGGATATGAAATCGGTCTATCATCTACTCGTTGAACTCTCTATATTGTCTCTTTTTGGGGTTTTCTATGAGTGGTATTATTTGCATTATGTATGTCAATTAGTTTTGCAAATATTTTTATTATTTATAAAACATTTTTATTTGCAAGTTTTATTAAGAAATAATTTATTTTGAAGTCTTTTTATTGATAAATAAAATAGAGTAATGATATGCACAAGGAATGCATAGTGAAGAATATACAAGGATCATATCTCCCCCTACTTTAATCCTTGTATATCATGTCAATAATTGACCTTCTCTCGGTGTTTGGGTCAGTCTATATTTATTACATAATTACAACCCTCTTCTCTTTTTCTTTCCTTCTTTATTCTTTTATTTTGAACAAATAAGTGTTAATTACATACTATTAACAAATGCATGCATGATGATAGTTTATTGGATTTACATATATTTACAGATGTTTTTGCTAAAATATTTGGCTAAAATAAAATAATAAAGAATGAGAATCACATATTCATCATCTCCCTTTGCTTTACCTTTGTTAGTCCCTTAGCAAACACTTATTTGAAAAAGAAGTGAAAACAGAAAGAAAAGGAAAAGGAAGAGTCAAAATTGATTATTAAACTTATATTCATAAAATTAGAGGATGGAGCTCGGTCAGCCCTTTGGATTCTTGATTTGGCGGAGGCTTATTGGGAAACAGGTTTAAGAATCAATAACCTTCAAGTTCCAATATTCTAAGGTCAAGTCTCCTTAACAACCAGGTCAGAACAAGTCTACATACGCAAACTCTAATGACTATGAATCTTTCCTTGTACTGTGTAAGTGATATATAGCCCCCACCTTAAAAATGGCAAAGAAACAACCTCCCTCAATAAGGTAACTCTAATCCCCCGATCTAGCAACTCTTTCCTCGAGGAGCGGGGTATTCCATTATAAGTTCAAGTACAACCAACTCAAGAAGAGGGGGAAAGAAGAGAATGGACCGTGGCCAGTGTAGCTATGTATCCCTTGGAGCTTATCTAGTGCATCTAAGTCTTCAGCTGCAAGCTTCCATGAAATGAGACGGTGGAATGCATACGCTTTGCTTACTCACTATATACACTCCATCATTTTATTTTTAATCACGCATGCCCCTTTTTTTTATTTTTTGCATTTTTATAACATATCTACAAGGTGCAGCATGTACATAAGGAGTTTTTTCTTCTTGAGCCAGTAGACTATCCCTCTTTTGAAGCTTTATTGCAGCCCACAACCTCTTGTCTTTAGACCTTAGTTCTACTAAACTAGGTTGATGTGCATTTCCCTCCCTATAAGAGGATGAGTGGTTCCTTCTAGTTGTACTACACCCGTATGCTACTTCAAGTCAAAGGATTCTGCCTCCTTACCACATCATCCATGTTGAGCTACATGCAAGGTGCATGTTCAAGTCAAGCCATTGTATGTGAGAGTCATGCGTGTGTTGTTAAGTGTTCTTCTTAGGCCCATCAAGATGACATGTGAACATAGCCTAGTGGACCCAAAGAATTAAGTTGCTATGGACCTGAAAAGTCTTAACCCCAAATCTTATAAGGTTCATCTGAAGTTAAGTGGATTAAGATCTTAACCAAACTCTATTTTTCAATTTTATTCCAGACTAGTTTAAATGTCAATGATGATTCTGAAGAATGCACATGCAAAAGTATTTACAAAACTTTTTTATGGGAATTTTCCAAACTGTGCATTTTTTATGGAATTTTCTTTTTTCTTTTTTTTTCAAAATTTTAAGTATTTGACAAAGTAAAAGAAAGAAAGATTTTTTTACATATATATATACATATTTACAACAGAATTTATATTACATGTTCTATCTTCAAATGGATTTACAAGATCTTACCGGCTTTATTAAGGGAATTTGTGTACCAAGTATTAGGGGTATAATATAGTTTTTACTAGTAATTTCTATACCCCATAGATTATTTCCCATGTGACAAAATATTTTTGCAAAAATTTTCAAAATATTTTACAAGCATTTTTCAAAGCATTTTTCAAAAAGAAATAAAAAAAGTTTCTCCAAACATTTTTACAAATTGTTTTTGCAAACATTTTATTTGACACATTTTTTCAAAAAAATATACTATATATATATTTCATACGAAAATTAATTTACAAATATTTTACAACCAAAATATTTTTACAAAATTTGTACAAAAATAATTTTGCAAGAATTTTTACAAAATACTTTACAAATATTTTTGAAAATTTTTTCAAAAATATTTTTATTCTAATATAAAATAATAGCCTTATTATTAACGCAATGAGTTATGGATAAAGTATGTATATATATATATATATTAGAAATGATTCAAGTTCATTCATCGTAAAGGATTCAGTACATGAAACGATTGAGCATAAGCACATGCCAGAAATGATAAACAAACATAGTAGAAGATAAGAAAACATTACTTAAGAGAAGAACTCCCCCCAATAAAAAACTCGCCAGCATATCCAAAAGTAGCTGAATTAAGGCCACCGAACACCCAGCCAAAAAGTTCGCGGCAGCGAGGTAGCACCAAAAGTATTAGAATGGAGGTCCGAGATGAAAACCCATGAGCAGGTGTAGGAGCGCGACCCGACCACACAAAAGACTGTCCAATGAATGCTAGGAAGCCATACTAGGATTAGGAGGAACCCTGACAGTAGAGCATCCTGAAAAACAGAGGACCAACCAAATAAATGCCACACGAAGCAATTGATTAGAGGAGGAAAAATCTAGCAATAAACAAGTTTAGTTTGGTCAAATCTCCAAATTCCTGCAAAGTAAATCAGGCTGGAAGTTTAAATCAGATTTAACGGAGCAAATTAAAAAGGCTTCTTTAATTATAAATTTTGCATCAGCCGAAACACCATCGAAAGCGAGTTTGCAGCGACCTTTCCAAATTAGACACCAGATAGTAAATCAGATTTAACAGATAAAGTATATATATATACAATATATACGACACCCCCTATACTTAGCTCGAAGGATGTCCTCAGAGTGATCAGAGAGCGATGAAGGAAGGCATGACTCGTGCTTATTATAGAGAAGTGAAAAGAATGCTATACTACAACAACTCAAAGGAATGAAAGAATAGAATCAATAGAAGTCGGTGATCCCCCCTATACTTAGGATCAATTAATCCTAGGTATAGAAGATTGTAGATAAAGAGGAAAATCGAGGAGTAGAATATACAGATATTACCTCCCCTATACTTAGGGTAAGATGTCCTTGAGTATATGCAACGAAACAAAGGTAATAGATGAGAAATGAATAATCACAGGTCTAATACCCCCTATACTTAGGATAAAGTGCATCCTAAGTATAACAAAATCATAAGATGGATCTAGGACATTAAACAAAACAAAATGACTGAATGAATGATATAGACAATATGGATATACAAAGATGCGGAGTAGAAGTGAAAATCAAGTATGAGACGCAGATGATGCGAGTCAAAGAACACATCTCATACAAAATGAATAGGGGCAACATCAACTGTCAATGGAGCATGATCAAGATATGGTTTCAGTCGCTGATCATTGACTCAAAAGGTGGACTCAGAAGACAATTCAGATATATCAATTCTATCGTTGTCGTGCACCATTTTGATCAAGTATGGTCCCTTCCATTTACTCTGTAACTTCCCTAGAAATAATCTCAACCTAGCATCGAATAGCCATACTCTCTGATTGGGCTCAAACTGCTTATGGCTGATGTGAGAAACATGTCGTATTTTCACTTTTTCCTTATATTGTAGGTTACTTGAGAAAGATGTATCTCTCAACTCCTCCAGGGCTTCCAATTCTGCTCTCCTCTAATTTCCTACACTCTCAGGATCCAATAGTATCTCAGTGACAACCCAAAGTGACTTATGCTTAATCTCAATAGGTAAGTGTCATAGCTTGCCATAAATTCGTTGGAAAGGAGATGTTCCCAGAGGTGTCTTGAAGGAGGTCCTATTGGCCCACAAGACCAAGTCCAAAATCTATGATTGATCCTTTCGGTCTAGGCAGACAACCTTTTGCAATATAATCTCTATCTCCCTATTTGAAACCTCATCAAGACCATTCATTTGTGGATGATATGGAATGGAAACTCTATGGTCGAGCTGAACTCGTTAGCAAGGGTTGTTATCTTGTCGTTGATAAAATGAGTCCCCCCATCAGAAATCATAACTCTTGGTACCCCAAACCATGATATGATATTTTTCGTCAAAAACTTTCAAACTGTCTTTGCATCAGTGGCTCGAGCGGGGAGGGCCTCAACCCAACGACTCACGTAATCTACAGCTAACAAAATGTACTCAAATCCTTGACTCTTAGGGAATGGGCCCATGAAATCGATGCCTCATGCGTTAAAAACCTCACAGAAGTGAATGAGTTGCATCAACATCATATCTCTCTGTTCACAGGTACCCAGAAGAGGTACTCTGACATGCAGTACCTCTTCACGACATCATTTGAATCCTTGAAGAGTGTTTGCCACAAAAGGCCGGATTGGAGGACCTTTTGTGATGTCCTTCTCCCTGAGTGATGTCCTTCTGCCTCAAGATTGTGGCAATAGGTGAGGATGCTATGGTATTCCTCCCGAGGAATATATCAACACCAGATACTATCCTCCCTTCATGGTAAAGGGTGGAAATACTCCCAATGGTACGACTTGTCCTTCGCAAGGAAGGCCTCAAGTCGTTGTCTGGTCCAACATTGTGGAACTTTCTTGGCAACAAGATAGTTCACAATGTCAACATACCATGAGAGAAAGGTGATTGCAAGAATTGCCTCGTCTGGGAATATCTCAGTGATATGTGTGGTAGGCTCAGAATCCTCAAGATTCTCTAATCGAGAGATGTGATCTACCACCACATTCTTAATTCCAGGCTTATCCTTAACTCAATATCAAACTCCTGGAGTAGAAGGATCCATTTTATCAATCTAGCTTTGGCATCTTTCTTATCCATTAAGTACCGGATGGCGATGTGATATGTATAGATAGTCACTCTAGATCCGAGAACATAAGATCGAAATTTATTAAGAGCAAATACTACGGCTAGCATCTCCTTTTCAGTCACAGTGTAGTTCCGTTGAGCGACATTCGAAGTCTAGCTAACATAGTGTATGTAAAATGGCAAATTATCCGTCCTTTATCCAAGCACAGCCCCTACGACAAAATCGGAAGCATCTGTCATGATCTCGAATGGGAGAGACCAATCGGGTCGTTGAAGAACATGAGTCCGCACAACTAAGTTCTTGAGAATCTCAAAATATGAAAGACACTTATCATCTACAAGGAACTTGGTGTCTTTCGTGAGCAAATCAGTAAGCGGTCGTGCAATACGACTGAAACCCTGTATGAACCGACGGTAGAGACCGACATGCCCCAGAAAAGACCGCAACTATCTTACATTTGACGGTGGAGTGAGCTTCTTGATGATATCCACCTTGGATGGATCAATCTCCATGCCCCTGTTGGAGATGATGTGACCAAGGACTGTCCCTTGAGTCATCATGAAATATCTCTTCTCCCAAGATAAGACTAGGTAGACCTCAATACAGTACTGAAGTACTCGATCTAAGCAAGCAAGACAAGCATCAAACCCATCACCGTAGACCGAAAAATCATCCATGAAGACTTCTAAACAATCACCCCATCATGTCCGAAAAAATGGAAAGCTTGTACCTTTGGAATGTAGCCGGGGCATTACATAATCTAAAAGGCATTCGTTTAAAAGCATATATTTCGAACGGACAGGTGAACGTTGTGTTCTCCTGGTCTTCGAGCGCTATGGCCACCTAATTATATCCTGAGTACCTGTTAAGGAAGCAATAGTGACTCCTCCAAACTAACCTCTCGATAATCTGATAAATAAATGGAAGTAGGAAGTGATCCTTCATGGTGGCCTGATTCGGTCGTCTGTAGTCCACACATACCCTATAAGAAGTTAGTACCCGAGTAGCTATCTCCCCTCTAGACTCATTCGCAATTGTAGTGATACCTGTTTTCTTGGGTACTTGATGAATCTCCATTTTATCACCTTTATTCTATCATTTTGGCCTTAAAAAACCTAGCTAATGCATGTAAATAGTATTGATTTGTACAAAATAGCATTCATCATTTATTGCATTTATTGTGTAAATATTATTGTTTTTAATGTCAAAATTATAGAATAAAGAGAAGAAAATAAAAAGAATAAAATATCAAAGATATTTTATGACCTTAAACCCCGAGACCAAAACAAGAATTAAGTTGATCAACAAGAAATAAAGTAGGGGGAGATAAGGGCTAAAATATAATAAAAATCCAATTTTTTATTCATTAATTATTCATTTTGACACTTATTTTATTCTTTATTATTTACACATCAAATAAAGAAACTTTATACATCAAAGTTGTATATAATAATATAAGTAAAATACAAATTTGAGTTTGTACAAAAATAATAAACAATGTACTTCTTATACACAAAATAAAAAGCCAAAATCCCAACTTCACAGATCCATATCTTTCAAATAAAAAACTCAAAATGTATAAAAATCACCTCTAATTGTATATAAGTTTTCATAAGCTATTTAATATAGGTTGTTTCATATTTTTTGGGGGTTAAGGTGTGAAAGTTAGGTTTTGGACCCTCATTGTACAATAGACCCGAATAAAATATTCAATTTATTCATTCCTTATTATTTTTACAGTTTTATATTTTATAATTTTGTCAATATTATTTTTAATACATGTAAATATTAAAACCAAAATAAAATCACAACAAAAATACAGAATAAATTAAGTTTATATATTTATATAGGCAAAATACCTATACTAGTACATGTATATAAATAAAAGGAGAAAACATTCTTTATTATATATTCTTTTATATATTTTTATAAGCTTGTAAATATCATTTATATGTTATTAAAAATATAAATCTCAAATAAAATCATTAAAGAAACATTAACATAAAATAAAATATAAAAGTACATAGGTAAATATACAATACATATACCTACATATTATACGTACCTATTTATATAAGTATATAAATAATATCATAAAAATATAAAAAAATATATTTATACACATAAAATAAGTTGTAAATATATAAAATAAGATAATAAAATAATAAAATAAAATATACAAAATAAAAATAAAATAACCAAAATCTATATAAATGTACCTATAAATATAGCCCTAAAATTTAACTACTAATTAATAAAGTCAAAAAATAAATAAAAATCATAATAAAATAATACACAAAATAATTAGCATTTTTATTTTATAACCAAAAAATAATAAAATAAATTACTATTTGTAATTCTTTATTTCGAATAATCCAACATGTTTTGTCTTTTAGTAGCTGATCTGGACCTATGGGGCGCAGCGAATTTTGACCTACAGTCAACTCGCTCCCCAAACGCTCTGACCATCAAAGCTATCAAATCCCCCATTTTCATGCATTTTCCCCACTTGATCCCTCGATCAAACGTCCCCGATCCCTTCATGGGATTTCATCATTCTACTTCCAAGATCCACGCCGACTCCTTGATTTGCTTGTACGTACATCCGATTCGTTCCAAAAAGTCGGCCAATAAGGGTGCCACATCATGTATTTAAATAAAAACCGCCACCTCCCATTTCTTCTTTAGTAATCTCCAAACCCTAGAGCCCCTACATCTCGGCCAAGTGTGCATCCCCGTGACAGGGTGGTCCCCTAAGGCGCTAGCGTGCTAGCGGAGGAGGAAGGTTGCACCCAAGGCGACAATCGCCGGCCCCCTCTGCTTCCTGGTCTCCGACAAGGTAAGAGCTGCTATTTTATATTTCTTTAGGTTAGATTTAGCTTTAGGTTAAATTTTGTGCTTTTTATTTCGTGTTTTGATTAGCTAACTAGCCTAGGATTAACTTAGTTACCTCGCTGGAGCTCCGCTCCGGCCACCATGTTTTCACCGTCTTTTCGACTGTCTCCATCCACTGTTCCACCCTCACAACCTCCCCAACGCTTCTCCTTCATTCCAACCCTTCCATTCAACCCAGATCCCTAGCGGTTCTGGAAACCAGGTCCCCTCCTCCGCCACCTCGCCAGGGACCTCCGCCTCGATTCCCTACATGCCATTCCACCTCCCAAATAAATCTGGACCCTTCACATTTTTGTATGGACTAACCCCTGCAGGACCTGGTAGCCATAAGACTCCTTTGGATTTGATTTCATCGAACCTGCAGGTACCTGGGCGCCCTGACCTTCCTCGACCTCGTGGCGAAGCTTCGGTGAACGCCGGTGCGTTTCGAGGTTGTCAATTGCTAGAGATCCCTCCCAGGAGCATCTGGGCCAATTTTGAGCCGCAAAGGATGACTTAGGAGGGAGTTATCACTGGAGGAAGCTCGTTGTGGTGGTTGTTCCTCCCCGTTCTTTATCTTCATCTCCCTGACATCGGATGGAAGACCCGCTCCAGACTCTACAACTACCGTCATATCACCGCACGCCTCCACTGTTGATCCCCCGCAGATGATTTAATCTGGAATGTCAAATGTGAAACATCATCAAGCTAGGAGACAACGACGTGCGGTAAGTGGGTCGCGCTCAACCGTCAGATGGCTCGCCTTAAGGGGTAATTTTACTTTAGCCCCATATTTTTGTATATTTATTTTTAGTTCCGTGAATAAAATATAAAGTGTAAATAAATTGGACATTTTGCAATGAGACCCTTATAGTTATTTTAATTACATTTTGGTCCTGTCTAGCTCAGCTCGCGTGTAGTCCCACATGAGTTGGGCAAATTTCATGTATACCCCTGACAGTTTTTGTATTTGTTTTTAATCCAATAAAATTTTATTTACGTTGTATATTTCTGGGTAAATTGCATTTGGGCCCATTATGTTTATTCTAATTGCAATTATGCCCCTGTTAGTATATGAATTTTGGTGCTTGGATTCCATTTATTAAAAATAACACCCAACTCCTAAAATTATGCAAAAATAGGGTTAGAAGCCTAGTAGCAGGAGCTTATTTTTATACTGTCTAGCTTAGAAAATACCAAAAAACATAAAACATCTTGAAAAAAATACAAAAAATTATATATTATGTATTTTACTATATTTTAACTATAGACCAAAAATCACTAAAAATGGAAAAAAGAAAAAGCTTAAAATTTAAAAACCCAAAGATCCTTCATAAAAATCTAAAAAATCACTAAAAAATCCAAAAAATTGGTTTTCTGCTTTATAATTTTCTTTATAAAATATTTATACGTTAAAATTAACTTAGATAATTCTGGACCTTTTTACTATTTTTAAAATTCAAATCAATTTCGGGTATTTATTAAATCCATGATTTAATATATTTTTGACTTTAAAAATCCATAAAAATTAGTAAAAATTCCAAAAAAATTACAAAGACATTAAAAATATATAATCCAAAAACACATTTTATTTTGTATTTTATTTATATTTACTATTTATAAATATATTATTTTATATTGTATGTATAGCCTTATATATTATATATATATCTTTAAAAAATATAAAATCTGAAAATATAAAAAGAAAATATAAAATTATAAAATTGAAAACAAAATATAAAATTATAAAAAACAAAAATAAGATAAAAATTTAATAAAATCAAAAACCCACAAAAACTTTAAAGATAGACAAGAGATGAAAGACAATTTTTTTGTGCGCATCATTTTTCCCCATTCTACCGTTTGCTCCCTGAGTTTGACCTCTACACATGCTTACACCTATACACACCTGCTGTAGAGTTATAATAAATTTTAACTCCACATTTTTTATATTTAATGCTTGATTTGTATTGTGGGTTAATTGTTGATTAATCCTAGATTCCCATCGATCACTTCGATGACTGTGCTCCCACCTTGTGTGGGACACACGATCGACAGGATCCTTGGTTTATCAAATGGTGTTGTTACCAGGGAGCAACGTTGCATAGTTTGGGATTCTTTATTTGTCCTATCTCTCTTATTCATTTATTTATTTTTGCGTTTATTTATTTGTGTTGTTTATTTATTTTTCGTTATTTGATATTAATTGTGATTGTTCTGACACTCCTTTGTGTTTGACTTTGAGGGACCGCCACATAAGGGAGGACTTCCTAGGAGGACCGGTGCACCCAAGCAATGCAGAGCCATCCTTCAGACTTAGTTGGCAGGAGAGAGCGACAAAGGAAAACATGAAGGAATTTTTTAAGACAGCTTTCCTACATTGTCTTTTTATTTATTTTTATTTTTATTTATTTATCTTGTAGTTTATGTGAGAGAGTGAACATTTATCTATAATAATTCAGACTCTCCAAACACAGCTACTTCACGAGGTCTAGTGCCCAAGGGATTGTTCCCTTGGGGGCCTTGTCGTGATTTTCGTGTTTTATCGCTTTCTTTTCTTTGTTTTTTCGATTTTTGTTTTATTTATTTTGTGTGAATGAGCCCTAGCTCAGGACTTGCTTGACCATAGACTAAGGCCAAAAACTTAGTTGCATTTGCATGTACCTATAGCTTTGCTTCTGGACTTAGTCAAATTATAATTGCTATTTATTTGGATTTGTGATCGAGCATCGAGAGAAGTGCTATACAACGCTTGCAGGATCCGTTGTGAAAGACACTGATGCACTTCAGAGACTGGACTTTTGGATCTCATTTCTAGATATTTAGCATATTGTTCTTCATGCTAATAGCAACTTCTATTCCAGGACGATTTCGTCAGCCGCATTTGCAAATAGTATAGGTTTCAATTCTATTGTGCATCCAGCATGGAGAGAGCTGGGAAACACTGTGAGTCTTCTGACTTTGCATGCGTCATTGATTTCTGATTTGCACGGCTTTTCCGACCTTCTTCCTCTGATTTTGCTCAATTGGGATGCTAAATGGAATTAAAAACATTGTTAGGCACATGCATTGAAAAATAACAAAAAAGCGATAACCTAAATGAAATTGGGACTGTTAAGTCTATTGAACTTTAACAATAAAATATAATGGATTCATTGGTTTGGGGAGAGCAACCCCCACCTCATCTGAGCATTTTATTACTATGTACACGCTAAGGATTAGTGCCCAAATCCTAGGTCTATCTCCGGTTTGTACAACTTTGTTGAAATCACCTATCTCTAAAATGGAAAAGATAAAAGACCACCATCTCGGTCTTCACTGTGTTGAGTAGGTGAATTGGGGGTTTGCTTTGTACATTGATTGTGATTTTGAGTCCATCTGCATTTTCACCCTTCTTTGAGTTCTCGATCCCATTTGTGTGAGTCATCATTTTTAATCATTGAGTTCCTCTACCTCTCTTGTTGATATATTTCTTCATTTGCATCCGATTCGTGATATTGGGTTTTGATCTTCACCATCTTTATCGGATTTCGCGGCTTCTCTCTTTGCCAATATCACCCATATCTGGCCCAGTTCAAGGAGACCCTCTCCTTGAACCACAATTTTGTCTATGTCCACTTTCATCCTTCCCACCCTCCTTTGTCCCTCTGTATCATCCCTTCTTCTATCGAGATCGCTATGCTTGTCGATAGGGACCGTATCGTGGTTTTTGGATTACAATGATTATTCAAGCCGGGACCATTTTGAGGACATTGAGATCGGTGTGCTACTTTTGATGGATATGACTTTGTGCATAGATCCTAGTGAGGATATTGATGTTTGTACGATCTCAGGTGTGATTCTTTATTGAGGATTTTTGATCTCGCACACTAGATTGAGGATATGATGTACTTAGATGATTTGATGATGATTTCATGAGTTATGATTAGACGATCTATTCTGTAGTTCCTCCCAGCTTGATTCAGAGGTTTGATTGACTATATTGGATTGTACTTCAGAGCGACGACGCCTAGGTGCTGACGCGCGGATGCAACTTGGGTTCGGAGAGTGGGTCTGGGCTCTCGCGAACCAACCTAGATGAGTGGACCGGAGTGCTCGAAAGCGGTGCAACCAAAGGATGCCTAAGGGATCTCTGGCCCATCATCGTGATGTGAAGAGTGAAGGCGGATGAGATCTGGAAAACACATAAGATCGGGCAAACAAACCCCCAATTCACCTACTCATGTAGAGCTGATGACCGTAAAGGTTCGGTCTTTTATCTTGTCGATTTTATTTAGGTAATCAAACAGTCTATCAGAATGATTAAGCAAGCTATTGGGAATCCAACGCTCTCAGGAGACTGTCCCGATCCCAAGGCTAGATCTTTCCCAGCCAGTACAAGTTGCGGACCGTTTACCGGCTACCCGATCAACTGGCTCTGTTAAGGATATCGCGGCCCGCTTTACCGGAAACCGGAGATCCTCACTAGAGAACGACTAACCCGAAATCAGTAGTCTGAGAAGAGGTCAGATATGTCTCTAGCCTAGTGTGCGGGTCACTCTCTCGCTCATCCAAACCAGACAATGAGGGAATTGCTCTCCCAAGACAAATTTTTATTAGTGAGTTGTCTTTTACGGTCAAGTGTATTTAGCAGTCCCAATTTTATAGTTTTTCTTTTTTAGGTATTTTTCAAGCAAACAATGCCTAATGAATTTTCCGATTCTCCTGATTATTTTAAGTCCAAAAACAGGGGGATAAGTCGAAAAAGCCGATGCACGGTCAAACACTATGATGCATGCAGAGTAAGAAATGCGTACCTAACTCCAACTCTCTACATGCAGGGTGATCCTCACATAAAATAAAGACTGAATTAAAACTACCTATATGATGTAAAAAGAAATCGATCGTAGACAGAAAATTTCTACTCGAAAAGCACAGTAGCTAACAGGTCAACAAGAGGGGTCGGGGTTTGGTCTCTGATGACGATCAGTATCTGCCACAACGGATCTTACCAGCGATGTATATGGCCTCTAGCAGCACATGACCCCTCAGGTGACCGAGTTAGCTTTTTCTTTTGTGATTTAATTAATCTTGTCCACTTATCGATCTATAGGTACATGCAAGCAATTAGGGTTGGGGCCTTAATTAATTACATCACAGTCAAGCAAAAATCCTAAGTCTAAGGGCCAGAAACTTCGAGAATAAAAAATAAAAGAAAATATGAATAAAATAAAACCTGCGTAAAATCTGTGGTGAGGTCCTCCGAGCACACCGGTGCTCTGCGAAACAGATCCCGATAGTCTGCCAAGTCCAGTCCAAGTCATGTATTATTACAATAATAAAGGTACTGAAAATAAAAACTAAACCAAGACTAAAACTCCTCCACAGGTCCTGCTCCTCTCCTACGCTCTCCTGCAGCTCGATGCAGAAACGAATCGCCTCCGCGTCGCTCGGGTGCCTCGGCACTCCTAAGATAGCCGCCCTCGCTCGTCGGGCCCTCGTAAGAAAGACATAACAAAAATTGTGGCCAGATCACAGTTATTTAAAAATAAAATAAAATAAAATAAAATAAATGAAAAAGAAAACAACGAAAAAGAAATAAAAAACACAAACAAAAATAAAAATAAAAGAAAACATATAAAGAAAAATAAAATAAAAAGAAGAAAAATAGAAACAAAACCGAAAAAGGAAAACCGACTACTAAGCAGTGCTCCCCGGCAATGGCGCCATTCTGCTGACGCGCGGATGCAACTCGGGTTAAGGAATATCTAGGGTCGTTGCGACCCGAATCACAAGGCGTAATCAACAAGAAAAAGATTAGACCACCAATGAAATAAATCAAACAATCAAACACACGACAAGCGGTCTTGCTAGTTTATTTAACCTGGTATAGCTACCAGGGTCGATCACAAGGAGCACGGAATGACAAGTATATGAAGTAGTCGATCACCAAGAAAAAGAAGAAATTTAGCGGTTTTTTAATTTTTTAATTTTTATGATTTTATAATAGAGAAAGGAACAAAGAAAATGACCAAAAGGAAAACTCTAGCAATTATTTAAATGGACAAAATAATTCCAAAATTCAAAACAAAAATATTTTTAGGTTTTTAAAATGTTCAAGTTTTTTTGTGAATTTTATGGGGTTTTTCTGATTTTCAATTAATTTTCTAAAAATCAAAGAAGGTTAAAAACAATGAGCAATGTACAACTGAAATATAAAGGCAAATTAAAATTATTTAAAATGCCTATAAAATCCTAGCAATAATTTAATGGGAAAATATAAAACAAAATCTACCTACAGAAATAGAAAACACATTTTTTGATTTTTTCACGAATTTTTAATGATTTTTATATAAGGTTTTCACTCTTTTCCAATTTTTAGGAGTTTTATAAATGGGAATGAGGAAAAATTGCATAGAAATTAAGACAACACAAAATACACAATCAAAATTTTTTTAGAATTTTTCAAGATATTTTAATATTTTTAGTTTATTTTCCAAAATAACCAGAGATACTTTTTAAGGTTTTTGCATTTTAGAAAATAACAAATGAAATCAAAACAAACCACAAATATCACCAAAATTCCTACACAGTAGCAGGAGCTATGTGCTAGAATCTCAGAATTTTTGGAGCAATTTTGCTATTTATTTAATTAAAAATAAAGTACACAGATCACAAGGACCAAACTGCAAATTAATTAAGTTCTGGGACCAAAAAGTAACAAGAAATAAAAATCCAGGGTCCAACTTACAATTTCTCCACTAAAAATCGCATTTGTCAGAAATCAACACTCACATGGGTATACTTGCAATTTTGAAAAACATATATTCATTCAATAACACATTAAAAGTTCGAGACTAATGTTGCAAATAACCCAACTAAACACGTGACGAAGCACGTGGTTCCACACAGGCAGGACTAGAATACAAATATGAGAAACTACATGTACTGGAATGCAGAATGGTTCAACTGTGATTTTTATTTTACAGACTAAAATAGAAACCAAAATAAATGCAGGGTAGAAGATGCAATATACCCATGGAGCTCGTGACAGGCACGTGAGTGGACACGTGGCGGCTGTTGATGAAGCACGATCGTACGACTCTGGACGTGCCAGATATCAGATCTGATGGTGGTAAGATGGTCGGGGACGTGGCTAGTACCGGATCGTTAGATCTGACATCTAACGGTCTGACACCTCCAGTGGATGAACAACTAGGATGGAATCTGGGCGACGGCGACGATCCGACGGCGGAGAGGGTTCCTGGAAGAACTGCACATGGGCGAACTTTATTGGAGCACAGGAGGTGATTCGTGGTTCCGATGAAGGATCAGGCGACACCGATGGACTCATGGGCTAGTTCCGCATCAGATGGCCGGTTCTGATGGGAGGTCCGACGGTCGGATCGGCGAGGCGGCACAAGGGACCTGGGGACACTCCGACGAGGATGGATGAAGGTGATCTGGAGGGTCTACACGTGCATCAAGGCCTGCAAATGAAAGCTCTGACTCGGAGCTACTCTCCGGTCGGGTTTATTAAGTTTAAAAGGCAAAGAAGTGATGGCGGATGGGTGCGGGCCTCCGGTGAAGATGGTAGAGGAGACCTATCTCCTAATCTCGACGCGATGATCGAAGGTCAGGGTGATCAGGGTGCGTAAGGAGATGGGGGGTGAGCGTGTAAGTCGATTTGAGCGGATGAGTGAGGGCAACGGATCTCCGACCGACTAGTCATAACTGACAGAGCTACAACGGTGATAAATGGAAGGAATGGATAAATGACGGAGCTAGGAGGGACGAAGAAGGTACCTGAAGGTCTGAACTGGATCCTTATCTCTAGGGGAAGTGGACGACGGGGTTGTGGCCACGACCACGTTGTGTCAGGCGAAGGAGGCTTCTCGCGGCAGTTCTCCGGCCACGACAAGTGAGCTGCGGCTACACGACGCCAATCCGACCACCAAAGGTGTCCTCTGACGGTTGTCACCACGAGGAAGGAGTCTAGGGTATCAAGGGGTGCGACGCGAGCTGGAGACCTAGGGAGGCGAATGAAGGTATTTAAAGCAGTCCCAGGTGGCCAGATAGATCGGGTCGAAGCACGCGAACCGAGGATGATCCGCGCCTCCCTAAGATCCGCAAGGATCACAGATCTATAGGGGAGATGCAGACAGAAATTCAGAGCAAGGGGATGCACGATCCGGCCAGGGTAAATGGGAGAAATGGGTCCAGTGGAACAGTCAGGTCGGGTCAAGCCCTGGAGGAGGGGGTTGACCCGAGTCAACGTTCCTCCATGGACCAATCAGAAAAAAGGATATACAAAAATATTTATAAATTCAATTAAAAATAGCAAATGATTTTAAATTAAAAGTGTATAAAATGAAAAATATTTGTTATTTTTCAAACTATTTTTCTGTGATTTTTATTTATTTTTATGAAAAATAAATTATGGTATATATAATATAATGTATTATATATATGTATAAAATACCTATGAATTTTGTATAATTATTTTTATTGTTTTATTTTTACAGAAATACCTCAATTTTATATTTTATTTATTTACAACATAATTTTTAGAGTATAAAACAATTTTTATTATTTAAGTATAAAATAAATAGGGAAGGATACGCATACACATGTATTATATACAAGTGAGAGAGAGAGAGAATTTTATTCTATTTCTATTTAATTTTTCTGATTTTTATTTTATTTTTAGAAATATATACAAGGAAGGTAAAACACCTCTTTATATTTATTTTTGTAAAAAAATAAATTATATACACATATGATACATATATACAATGTGAAGTGGCCCTATCTCTCTCTATTTATTTTATTTGGCGATCAGGCCAATACTTGGCCATCTCTTAGATTTGGGTCACTCAGTATTTATTCTAAATACTTCCTTATTTTTCTTTTATTCTTTATTCTTTTTTTTGCACAAATACACGCTAATTAGGGAATATTAACACGTGCATGCTTATTGCTAAGTTATTGTATTTAGAACTATTTACATGATGCTTTGCCAAGATAATTAGCTAAAATAAAAGAATAAAGAGTGATGAATGAGGATTCATCACTAGGAACCCACATGATTTCACTCATCTCCCTGCTTGATCCATCCTAGATCTCCTGATTCCTACAGCCACCTTTATAATGTAGAGGATTCCTGCTGACATCTTGAGCCATCTCAGCTACTTTGTTTGACTTGAGGGCCCATACTTCGATTGACCTAATTATTTCTCACCCTCCCACAATCTTATGCCCTCCGTCCAAGGCTTGATTGACTATTTTGAGGACCTGAGATTTGATGCCAGCATTCCCATGATTTGATTGACCTAGTTTGCATCACTCCCCGAGGACTATCTGCGGGAGGATGCAACAATTTCTTTACGATCGGTTTCACTCTCAGCTTGTATCTCCATCTTATTGGAGCACGAAATCGAGTCATCGAATATTTGAGTGTTTGGCCTCCCTGTCTGTTTATGTGCCCGATCTGTCGGTGTATGAGGCCAATTTCATAGACTCCTTTGAGTCTTCTCTCCTTGACGATCCTCGTAAGGATGAGTCTCAGTCTTCTGACTATTCATCGCTTAGTTCACAGTACTCCACAAGGGTTATCTACGAGAGACTGTGACATTTTCTCTATCATTCAATCTCTTCTACGAGTAGTCGACCTGTCGTCTAACGAGATCAATCTGTCTGACTCCTTTGAGTTCGCTCACCTTGACGACCCTCGCAAGGGTGAGACTTGTTCGGACTATTCTCGGCTTAATTTGTATCACTCCCCTTGGACTATATGTGGGAGGATGCAACACATTCTTTATGCTCGGTTCCACTTACTGATTGTGTCTCCAATCTGTTGGAGCATGGAACCGAGTCGTCTGATATGCTTTCAGTCTCGATGCCATGTTTATATCCGATCTATTAAATCACGGGATTGTTTTGTCTTGACTCATCTGAGTCTGCTCTCCTTGATGATCCTCACAAGGACGAGCCATATCTCTCTGATTATTCTCTACTTGGTTGGCATTATGCTCCCCGAGGGTTGTCTGCGGGACGCTGCCACATTTTATCAATATGTCGGTCTCTTCTTCTCGTAGCCGGTCTGTTGCCTACTGAGACCACTTCTGACGATCCGTCTAATGTGACTCCTTTGAGTCTGTTCACCTTGACGTCCTTCGCAAGGGCGAGCTCTACTCTGATTATTCATTTACTAGTTTGTACCACTCTTTGAGGGTTATCTGCGAGAGGATACATCTTGTAAGTACTCGGTTCACTTCTGGTGTCTCCTATTTGGTGGAGCACGAAGCCGCGTCTTCGGACATGTGTACTCAGTCTCCTCTTTGGTTGTGTCTCCGATCGGTTGGAGCATGGAGCTGAGTCTCATTATTATTCTGAGATCATTGACTCATATGAGTCTGCTCACCTGGAGGACCCTCGCAGGGTTGAGCCATGTCTTGTGGTGTTCGGTGTGTTCCTGAGTCCTTCAGACCTTATGACCACCGGATATCACGATACATTGAGAGTCTCATGTTCTTCACTTATTATACCTTTCTGAGACCATGATTGACCTGGATGATTCTGTGCTACTACTTCCCCCCTCCATGTCTTATGGTATCGGCTCCGCTCTCTTAATCCTTTCTTATGAGTCGATGTTCTGATTCATGCTATCGGTTCTTGATTTAGTTTTTGATATGTTTTTCCCAAGTAGCTGACACCCACTTGATTGCCTATCTGGGTGTCCTCTCGATTTTTGGCTACGTCACCGGTCTCACAGGGAGACGATGACAAGAGTATGATATTCGTGTACCAGATACCGTCCTATACTTCACCCGTCTATACTTGTTGAATATGTGTTTCGTAGTACATTCCTTCTTTCTCCAGTATGTCATGTGTACCCCAGATCATTTTCCATATCTGTATGCCTATACTTAGGATGTACCTTGTCCTAAATATAGGGGGTTACACCCCGTGTTGTTCTTTCTCCATTCTATTTCATCACTCCTGTCATTATTTATACTTAGGGATCTTTTACCCTAAGTATAGGGGGAATGATGCGTACATTCTATGCGATCTTTTCATCGATCTTCATATATCTTGTCTTCTTTTCTTCTTCATTTTCCCTTTTCTACAAAAGAGGTGTCACCCCTTTTTGTCAGTTTTCTATACTTAGGGCGTACTTTGTCCTATGTATAGGGGGGTGCACCCCAAGTTCTTTCTTTGAACCCCTCCACTTTTTCCTCTCTTGTTGATTTGTTCTACTATAGTTAGGGATATCTCACCCTAAGTATAGGAGGAGACAGACCGAGCCATGATCTATTTATTACCACCCTTGACCCTCCCTGCCTTGTGTATTGCCTGATATGCTTAGGATTATTTGATATTGAGTATAGGGAGGACGATCAACTTCATATTCATTTATTTATTCATTCTTTCATTTCTTATGTAGTCGTTATAGTATAGGCTTTTTTATACTTAGTATGAATTATGTCCTCTCTTTTTCTTTTCGATCTATGAGGACATATCTCAAGCTAAGTATGGGAGGTCGTATATACTCTATATGTATTTTAGCCATAACTCGTACTTTCATATTATTAATAATAAATATGGTAAAAATACGATACATACATATACAATTCATTAATAAAATGCATTCTTATTCCTCAAATTCTTTTGGTATATACTAATTAATAAATCAGGTTAAAAATATTTTTGCAAAATGATTTGAAAAATAGTTTGACCCGTCTGGAAAACTTTTTGTAATATGTTTTCAACCTTTGTAACAATACTTTGATTTGTAAAAATTCTTTTATTTGTGTGATAAAAGTTTTGAAAACCTATTTGTAAATGATTTTGAAAATGGTTGTAAAAATATTTTGAAAACTATATATGTACTGTTGAAAAACCATTGCAAAATCGATTTCAAATGTTTGTCAATATTTGCAAAAATTATTTTGTACTATAGTTTGCAAAATTGTTTGCAAATAAATTTTGAGGAATGCATGCATCATTAAATAAAAATAAATAAATATATATAATTGTATAATAATGGAATAAAATTCTTTACCACTTATATATATACCTATAAAAATAAATATTATTCAACCTGTAAATTCTTTAAACTTTTAATTCTTTTAAATAAATAAAAGAGGCACACCGGTGTAAATAGTTGCACATATTTTATATTTTTGTGCCAAAATTCTGTTTATTTTCAAATTCTTTTTGAAAAATTGCATCATTCTTCTGCATTGTACATAGCATTGCATAGCATTAACATTCTTTCGAATTAAGCTTGATGATTGAACTAGTCTGAATAAAGTCGAAGATTTGAGATTGGTTGGACCTTACTGCACCTAATTAGATTTAAGGTACTTCAAGTCCATTGGGACTTAATTCTTTGAGACTCACGGCTGGGTTCAAGTCACCTCAACTAACTAACTATAACTTTTCGAGATGAACGCATGACTCTTGTCGACCATGACCTAACTTGGATACTTGCACCTTTCACTTGGCTCAACTCAGTTGGAGTGGTGAGAAAAATGGATTTTCTTCTTTGAGACACACAGGGGTTGAAACATTCGTCCTCATCTAGGGAGGGTAGTTCACCCCAACCCGATTCGGTGGCCATTAAAGATAGGAGAGTGTGGGTTGCAATAATGCTTTAAAAGAGGGATAGTCTTCTGGATCCAGAGGAAAAATCCTTAGGTAAATGCTGTTGTAAATAGTATTTCGAAAAAAATTCCAAAAAAGTGGACATGCCTGATTGAAAATAAAATGCCTGCCAGAGTATGTATATATGTTGTATAGTCAATAAGCAAGCATGAGTATCAAAGTTATACCATGTGAGCCTGCAGCTGGATGACTTGACTACATTGGTCATGCATCCTAGGATAGGTTACTACACTGGCTACTGTCCATTCTTCTTTTCACCCCCTCCTCTTGAGTCAGATGCCACTTAAACTTAGAAGGGAATACGCCGCTCCTCGAGGAAGGAGTTGCTGGATTGGGGAATCATTGGGTTGTCATTATGGAAAAGTCAGTTCTTCTGTCATTTCATTTGGGAAGAGCCACTATCACTTACACCATACAAGTCATCTTCATAGTCATAAGGGTTTGCGAATGATGTAAGCTAGTTCTGACCTAGATATTGAGGTGATTTGAACTGAGTCCTGTGACCCTCGAAGGTTGTTCTGTTTTAAATTTGATTTCCGACCAAGTTCCACACACATTTTCACATCAAGGTCTAACCCGAGCTCCAAACTTTGATTTTGTAAAGATAAGTTTAATAATTGAAATCAATTCTATTTTTTCTTTCTCTTTTATTTCTTCTTTATTCTTTTATACTTATTGCATAAGTGTTTGCTAGGGACTAGCAAAGGCAAGTACATGGGTGATGAATCTCCATTTCATCACCTTTATTCTATCATTTTGGCCATAAAACACTAGCTAATGCTTGTAAATATCATTAATTTATACAAAAGAGCATTCATCATTTATTGCATTTATTGTGTAAATATTATTGTTTTTAATTCCAAAATTATAGAACAAAGAGAAGAAAAGAAAAAGAATAAAATATCAAAGATATTTTATGATCCTAAACCCTGAGACCAAGTCAAGAATTGAGTTGGTCGATAGGGGGAGATAAGGGCCAAAAATACAATAAAAATCAAATTCTTTTATTCATTAATTATTCATTTTTGACATCTATTTTATTCTTTATTATTTACACATCAAATAAAGAAACTTTGTACATCAAAGTTGTATATAATAATGTAAATAAAAATACAAAAATGAGTTTGTACAAAAATAATAAACAATGTACTTTTATACACAACCAAAAAGCTAAAATCCCAACTTCATAGACACATATCTTCCAAATAAAAAGTCAAAATGTATGAAATCATTTCTTATTGTATATACTTTTCATAAGCTTTTTAATGGAGGTGGTTTCATATTTTTTAGGGTTAAGATATGAAAGTTAGGTTTTGGACCCTCATTGTACAATAGACCAGAATAAAATATTCATTTTATTCATTCCTTATTATTTTTACAATTTTATATTTTTATAATTTTGTAAATATTATTTATAACACATGTACATATTAAAACCAGAATAAAATCACAAAGGAAATGTAGAATAAAATAAGTTTATATATTTGTATATGCAAAATATCTATAGTAATACATGTACATAAATAAAAGGAGAAATCATTCTTTATCATTTATTCTTTTATATATTTTATAAGCTTGTAAATATCATTTATATTTTATTAAAAATATAAATCATATATAAAACCACTAAAAACATTAAAATAAAATAAAATACAAAAGTACATAGGTAAATATACAATACATATACCTATATATTATACATACCTATTTATTTAAGTGTACAAATAATATCATAAAAATACAATAAAAATATATTTACATACAAAAAATAAGTTGTAAATACATAAAATAAGAGAATAAAATAATAAAAAAATATACAACATAAAAATAAAATATCTAAAATATAGATAAATATACCTATAAATATAACCCTGAAAATTAACTACTAATAAATAAAGTCAAAAAATAAATAAAAATCATAATAAAATATTACATAAAAAATAAACATTTTTATTTTATTACCAAAAAATTATTAAAATCAAAAACTTTTTTAATTCTTTATATTCGTATAATCCAGCATGTTTTGTCTTTTAGTGGTTGATCTGGACCTATGGGGGCACAACGAATGTTGACCTCCAGTCAACTCGCTCCCCATGCTATCAAATCCCTCGTTTTCATGCATTTTTCTCGCTTGATCCCTCTA